>CM073775.1:28224932-28824932 GCA_037158775.1 Hetaerina titia | reverse complement strand
ATGGATTTTAAGAATTATGAAACATCGTGTTAACACAAATTTTAACCTTTCAAAAATCTGTATACATGATTGTAAGTTCATGAGAATAGAGCACTCTAATTAAATATGAAGCACCTATTGTGTATTAAGTTTATGAAAATAATCACTTTAACAGTACTTTCCTATAATACTTGAAGGGTTCTTGTGAGGATTTATCAACTGAGATTATTACTAATTATTAAATGAATTCTTCCCTGATTCATTTTATCGCTAATTTAGATAAACATGAACAATTTTCAGTCATTTTCTCCGTATCTCGATAGAACTCAATGGCCACGACAAATTCTTCCTTCAAATTCCACAATAAGGTGTTCACGTGACATTATGCGGCGTAGTTTGCCAATAAAAAAGCGGACTGAAAATAAACTCTCACGTGGTTGTTTTGAATCTAGCTTCCTATTACGGCTGAATTTTTATGGGACCGTGAGAAATGCAATCCGCGCACAATGGACCACTGCGAACGATCTCTTTCCTTGCGTTTCCCCATCCCACGACGCCTCTCTCGAGCCATTTGTGTTTCTCCAGCCAAGTAACTGAACCAGAACAAATAATTCTCAAACCATTGAAAGCTAGGCGCCTTAAATGACGCCTTTTACGCCGAAGCTCTCAAGATGAAAACATTGACGTTAAGAAACGTTGCGCAAAAAAGAGACTTCAACGCCCGAGTTAGTTCTAAAATTTTCTTGTCGTAAAACGAAAACAGAAGATGTGGAAATTGAATGGAAGCCAATAGATTAATGATTGGTATTCAAAATTTTTTAAACATACACCTCATATTTTTCGAACTTCGTACAAACGTGTACCATATCTACAATCCGTCAAATTATATTCGTTAAACATTCGGAAAAATTGGCGTTCAGGTTAAAAGATGTCTTATTTCAACATTTACGATCGATAGTAATACATTACGTTGAGCGATCAAAGCGATTTATTAATAAAAATCTGTTACTTAAGATTTACGCTAACAATTGTTTTAATTTAGACCCTCAAATACGGAGGAAAGAAATTAAGTGCATTCGTCGAAGATAAATGGCAATTGAAAAAACACAAACAAAGAAAGTTTCTAAGCAAAGAGTTGAATGAAAGATGATATATTTTACTTCAATGATCCTTTGGTCCATTTAAGATAACATCGAGGTACATAAAATCTTGAATGTTTACATGATAAACATCTAATTCTTGAAAACAGATTCAAAAACCTATATAAATGAAATCAAGCTTGGGAAAAGGGTTAAATTACGTAACCTTAGGATACCACTTCTTTACCCATAGTCCTTTGACTGGACGAAGGATCCGCAGTCCTCTTCATAAGCAAACAACAGATGACCATGAATTAAGGGAAAGTTCTGCATAGACTTTTTTTTTACAAAACTTGTCATATTTGTCAACTAAAACATCGTCATCACTCCAGCTGGATATCAGGAATTCGCCATTTTAAGAGGAAGTTATTTTTTAGAGTTCCAATTGAGAAAGCCTTCCCCGAATCAAGTCCTATAGAAAACCCCCCATGATAGAAAGTCATTTTCTGCCGATACCTTAATGCAGGGGGCATTGAAATATTAACTCCCAAGATATCAATTCTATATCGAGATTGGATCAAACGAACTTTAATGGTAGACTTAAGATAGCAGGTCTCTTAAAAATTAAGTCATAGGGCGTGGATCTTCTCCGCGAAGTTCAGTTACCATCGTCCTCATTACAAACTTGCAGCCTTTGCCACTGTCAGAGTAGACTGGACCACATGGTACTATTTTATTTGAGAACAGAATAGGAGACCCATGGGCATTGATTTAGGTAGCTATTTGAGAATAGAGAGTCTAGTATTTTCAAAGTGCAGTTTTAATTCTCCTGGCAAGCACAAAAATATTAATTATTCGAAAAGATTTAAGCTATAAAAACCAATAGTTATAGCAACGCTCTGTTTTTTCTTAGTTTGAGAAAACAATATTATAAATACTGATTTCTTATTTGATTAATTTATATTATTATGTAAATATATTTATTAAGAATTCATGAAATTATTAATTTTGACCTATTTATTCAGAGCATATTCTGGATTTCCTTAAGAAGGAATATCTGCAAAATATTACTACGTTTACCAACAGAATGCCTATTTAAACATCAATTTCGGAGAATTATTTAGTCATGGTACAAAATTAGCTGTATTAAAGAGGTTGTAAAATTTTTGGCTTATTAAATTAGAAAATTATGAAACAGAAAACGAAATCAGAAATACATTTATCAGCGTTTTTTTTTCGAATTGGGACATTTTATTGGACGCCTTATAGATCAACATGTACAGAAAAAATTGTACAACAAACTATGAAACAATGAACACATTTCTAAAATTTAATGACGGACGTACATGTATACTATGAAATGCAACGGAAGCATTTTGACACCTGAAAGAATTGAGCATACGCACTTAGAAGTATATATGTCATTTTATTAGTAATGATCATAAGTGATATAGATCATAATGAATATAAGTGGTAATGATTTAATAAAGGAGTCTATAAAATATCTGCCGGACACGAAAGAGAATAAGATAAAGCGAATTATATAGCACTCGTCCATAAAAAGAAATTGCTTAGAGAATGATTTAGCTACGGATGATACAATTAGACAGAAAAATGGGAAAGGGAAGACCTGAAAAAAACACGCAAGTTTATCTCAAAGAGGACGTATTGGAATATGGACTTATAAAAAGAGATTGAAATGTCTATTTAAATTAAGAAAGACACAAAAATCCGGGTCTACATAGCGAGGAAGAAGACTTGAAGTAAAAAAAAGATTGCGTCCACTCAAACGGAGCATCCATCTTATTTCCCCTTACTGTTTCATTGAGACTTTCCTCCTTAACTCTATTAAGCTTAAACCTAAAAAGAAACGATTGCAGATAAGAAAAAGAGAGTTTATTTCCAGACATAAATTACACAAGGCAAACGGATATTTGTACGGAAATATCCACGCCTGGAACGTGAAGGGCGTCGTACTACACACCACCACTGACTGAGGCCATTTGAGCTTCGGCCGCGGATACTCCATCGCCGTAACTTCACCCTCTTGAGGTCGAGCGCCCGTGGCTAATCTCAACCTTTCACCGCACGTAATTATCAAAGATGCCCATTCACCAGTAGTATTACGTGGTCACTGCACCAGGAAAGTAGAAAAGAATGGAAACAAAACAATGAAACTTTCCATTTCACTGGGAAATTTCACCTTCAGCCATCACGAATGAAAACATTACGGGCAACATTGCATTTTCATTGTCCACTCAGTATCATAAATGAAAATCGGAATTGCGCAAATTATGCGGTTATGCTAAAGGCCTTAAATGTCGGGGGGAAGTGAGTAGATGTCGCCAAAAATAATTTATCTTCTTCGCCCTTCATTGAACTCAATTACGGCAGAATGGATTGAACGGATACTCAGTGTCAATTGTCAAAACCCAAAAATGTTTAGGTGGACATCTTATGGGGAAAATCAACATGATAAAATTATGTGTAAAGTAATATGCATGCAGTCACACAAACACTAAGTTTAAAAGCGGTCAATTCTGAAAAAAAAACATTAATCTGTACCCTACATTGGAACACTTTTTAAAGATGTATCCGAAAGCCCAAAATGACTGCTTGCTTACAATTATTGAGATATTCAAATTATTCTTAATATTTTCGGTATTAATAACGGTTTTTAATAACGAGTCTTTCGAATTCGGTAGACTATAGGAATATAATTATGCATCAATTAATTATTACATAGTGCGCCTAAATTTTGACCGTCTGGAATTAAGAAAACGTTAAAATTCTGTTTAACTTTTCCTGGAAAATAATCTAAAAAGTTGGGTTTCAGAGAGAAAGATTTTTTCCTTAGAAGAATCACTACTGACTTACAAGCAAAATCTTCATTACTTAGGCTTTAGTAACGTTTTCATCTTTTGTTTTACGTCCATCGGCGAGATCACTAAAAATATAATATTGTCTGCTGGATTCAACTAAATCATTTAAAGAGTTTGAAAAACAGCCAACACTCTCAAGGCTAGGTCAGTTCTTTGCAAATTCAGAAACAGCCGCGAACATTTTAGTCAACGCTTACTTATTTAGGATCAGTGCATCAATAAAATTATTGGCAAAAACAATTTAAATCTGAACACTCTGAGGGCTTTGGAGGGCAAAAAACATAGAAATTGCATGCTGATTTGATGCAACTTACTCATGAAATCAGCCCTAATTCAATCTGGACGAAACTTATAAATGAAATACCTTGAGCGATTAATCATATTAGAGGATAAATTTAATTTCCAGCTTACTCTAATGCAATTTACAAACTATTTCGCATCGAAATATTTTTGAAAAAAAAAACATGGTTTTTTCCCATTCCCATTTCCCGGCGAAGGTAAAAGGTATGTTTCAAAGCAAAGTAAATTATATTTCAGTCATCCTTGCGTGAAAACGCATTGCCCATCCATTTTCTTCGAAGGTACTGGTTTTACAGATAGCTAGTGCACTAATATAAGGTCTCGGAACTCCTTTGAGGCAAAGCACACAGCAGGAACGGCTCGTTTCTCCACAATCAGAAAAATGAAAGTTGTCCGTGCGTCTCTGCCGTTGCGAACGGGACAGCGCTGAAGGGCATATCGTCTTGTTTTATTACTGGGAATCTGATGTCTCATTACTGAAGGGAGAGGTGGTGGTAGGGTGGGATGGGGAGAAGGTGCACTGCCTGGTAATTCCAATTTCGTCACTTCAACCGTCCGCGTGTATTCCAGTAACTTCTTAGACTTCGACAATGACGAAAGAAAACGTTGGAAAGGCTCACAGGTCATCGTGACGCGCCGAGACTTTTTGCGACTTCCAGACTCAAAGTCGACTGGTAGATTCCTTAAACGAAGGATTCCCTCCAAGGATTCTTCCGACGAAGACTTAGAGATACCCTTGGAAACTCCAGGGCTCGTGTGCATTGAGTCTGGACGACCCCGAATGCTTTCAAACCCGATAAGCTAGCACGAGCAACTAGCAATGATAGCACTTTCCTGTTCAACACGATGAGGAAGTGGTTATTAATCGATTGCAATTAAACATTAAATTACCGTTGTCAAAACACACTGCATTCTTGATTTTTTTTGTAAAACCTGAAGTATTGGGTCATTGATATACCCTTCGTACCGCCAACCTACTATCATTTTCGTCTGACCCGAAACACGAAGTTTTCATCTCGTTAATAATTAAGAGGAAAACTCTAATTACAGTCGAATTGTTATTTTATTAAAAAGAGAACCAATAGCGTGCCTTTCGTCTATGTGGAACATTTCCACCACATCACCACTGACAGCGTAACACACATCCTGATTTGTTTTTGCAATTAACGGTAGTTTTATACGGGATGACGCGGTGGCTAATACCTGTATACTGGCTTAGTTCCAGTCCCGATAGGGACCGGATTCGAATTTCGGAGGTGGTAGGATTTTTCTGTTGGTAGCACGGACCCTTAAAGGGGAGCTATGTTGAGAGAGGTAATTCAGGTGGAGTACACCGTCCGTCGGATGGAACGTCAAATTGTGTGACCCCTAGGTACCTATCATTAAGTGTAGGCTAATACCGACGCCGGGTTTCTCTTGAGCCTCCCTTACTTAAACATCCTACTCCTAGTAAACTACCCACCTATCCCTATTGACGCAAATTACCTCACTTATCGGTCGCCTCATAGCACTGTTACGATAAAGTATCTTATATTTTATAAGAATTCACCTACATCTAACCCTGAGAGCCACCACAAGGGCATATGGCAGAGGGTGTTAGGTCTCAATAGAGGTTATCAATGCTAGGTGTGACTATCTTCCGATAATTTAAATGGCCGTATGGTTTCCTGCTTTTGTGATCACATATGTGTGAGGGAAAAGGAATTCCTTGCGTCAATCTCTTTTGCAGTTAGTTTTATTTGACTTCACGCCTACTTATGTAGTTATTACATTGTTATTATTGGTATTCTACTGGTTAATGGAGGTTTTTGGATGGACACAGTGTTCTACATTTGTACAACGTTACATTTCTTTGCCCCTACCAGAAAAACACAACTTGACATCCGACATTACAATAAATCCATCTTCGACTCCACATACTTCCTTCCGCCCTTCATAACGTCCAAAGTGTCCATCCCATACTTCTACCCCTTCCTCGTTTGCCTAGCGTTACCTATGTAATGTGAGAATGAAAATTCCCCTTTTTTAAGCATTCAACTCAAACGATTATAATTTATCTTGTAGCTCGAAACACACCTGTACCCATTGTGATTCAAATTACTTCTATTCACGATATCCGATTGCGATAATACGATTTCTAGTCGCTCATTGTGTTTCTTGAAGATAGTTATCGGTTCTTTCCTCTAGGTGTCTTGTACAATTCCAAAATTAGGTTCTCCTCAATAGGGTTCCAAATACACAGCGGTCTCACCGACGCAAAATAACACCTTTCCTTTTTCATTCGAATATTTCCCCACTTTTCGTTTCATGAACCCCGGTTACTTTGAAACACCTACGTAGATGTTTCGTCATTACTGGATCTGATTCCATTGCGACTGTTAATCATTTAACTTGGTCCACTATGTTTATTTCCCAACCAGGGGGTCATTTAAAAATCCAGGTTCCTCATACCTCTTATAGCTCCTCCTCTCCCAACGTAACCTTCCAAAGTAAGATAGCGGGTCAGACCTTAAGGCAAATTTATCACTTGAGGTGGGTTGCCAGTAAGCGTAATGGGCAAGTAGAGGAGAGGTGTTATTTTTCTTTCGTGTGGCCTCATGTGTTGAGCACTTTTGATCCGTCGGTGAAGGTATAAATTAATAAATTACCAGTTCAAAGAGGCTCGGCAAAATTTGACAAAACCTTTTGTACCGAAATGATTTATGACGGGGTTATTTGAAAATGTGTTATGGCAGGCGCTCGAAACACTGGGAGAGCAGGCAGTGTCATAACTTTTAGAAAGGCACATGGCACTTTAGTTAACAGAGAGGAAAATTATTAGGGCCCACAGCCATATTGACACATCAGCTCCCGATGGATCATTTAATGATGAATAAGTTAAGCAATGTTTGACCTCTCACGGAATTTAGATGGGTGACCTCCATACCTTTACATTGATGCTCATGTCCCCTACATGCATGTAGAAAGACATGTAAAAATGAGTTGGCGCAAAAATCCAAAAGTACAAAGTTCCGGAAACTCATACTGAACATTCCTCCACACCAATCATTCATTAACAGGCCCCACATTTCTTGGACAGATCAGACCACCCCATAGAAAGAAATAATATTCCGTCATATGAAAAATCATACATTCTTGTTTTAAAATCAAACTATTAGCAATCGCCACAGGAACAGGGTTAAGTAACCCCAGCAACAGTGCACATTAAACCGCATTTAAATTAGACATCCCTATCGTGAAAAAGTCAAGTACATTTGAATTTAGGTTTTAGCGGATCGCAGGGCATAATATAGATCTTGAATAAGTGAAGGCATAGCTGGTACATGTTCTCAGAATACAAACAGTCCGTGTCTCTGCCTGTGACGGTGTCTATTTCTCTTGTCACATTTCGGTGTCGGAACTACCAACATTTTACTGTAGCAGAATAACTGGCTCGGAATCACAAGAAAACTCAAATATCCTGCACTTTTTTAAAAATTCTTCTCAGTCATTATTCTTTCGACTATGTGCTCATCTACTTGAAGACCTGGGTACGGGTCGCCGTGACACCTGCACGTGACCCTCTCCTAGAATTTCCAGGTCCATATGAAAATGTATCGATTGAGATATACCATTTTCATAAGAACAGAAGCAAATATACGAATTTAATATTTATATATCTATAAAGTCAAGCACGAAAACCAGCCAAACAGTTAAAACATATTTAAACGTATATACTAGATCAGGGCAAAGGGTTACAAACGGCAAACAAAAGGCTTGTGAGGAAGGTGCAAGTGTGCTGACTCCAATCAGAAAAGAGTTTTGACCGAGACTTGAACCAAGGTCTTGTCTGATCGAAACTCTACTAATTAGGCTGCCGAGGAAGCACTCTACGGAAGCTACCAATGAAGTCCGCGGGGGCTTATGCAACGAAGCGCACCGATTCTTTAGCCAAGAACTGGCAATCGGAAGCTGTTTCATCCACCAAATGAGAATGTACGAACCTACATAAGGAAAGGATAGTGAGGAAAGTATTCAAACAATGCTGTAAAAAGTAGGTGCATTATATATATTTTTATGAATAGGTAGAGAGCGCCGTCTCTAGGCCAAAGAATCGGGGCACTCTATTGCATAAACCTCACGGATATCAGTGGCAACCTCGTCTTCCTTGGTGGCTTAATGGGTCAACCTTCGGCCCGGCAAGTTGAAGGTCGATTCTAGTCCTGATCAAGGAAACGCTTCTATATTCTCCACTTGTCGTTTTTCGATTCATTTTCTCTGTATCTACATCCGTATGAAAAATATGGTCGTATATGAAAATACATCTCGTATCTAATGTATGCAAGGAAATATAAAAATATACATGTACGTGTTTATATACTTATATCTATTTTCATACGAATGAATATTTGTTCGCCAAATGGCGGGTTTTCGTGCTTAAATATGTATGTGTGTGTGTGTGTGTGTATATATATATATATATATATATATATATATATATATATATATATATATATATATATATATATATATATATATATATATATATATATATATATATATATATATATATATATATCTGATGTAGAAGCACACAAGAGAGCCATTTTAAATTTGGACGGCACATTAGAACACAAATTATAAAACAGATAACACGTAATAGGACCCTCACATTGTAGATTTCTTGAGCTTTCGGTCTTCTCACAGGCCTTCTTTAATGGTAGAGTCTAACCTGAAGAAGACCACAGAGAAGGCCGAACCCTCAAGCAATCTACAATGTGAGTGTCCTTTTACGTGTTGTCTATTTTATTTTATATATATATATATATTTATTTAATTATTTTGTTGAAACATTTATTCATATATACATTCAAAATACAAAATCCTGCCATACGGTGCACAAATATTCATTCAAACATAGAAATAGGTATAAGGAAAGGGGATAGGAAAACACATAAAAGGCATTTATATTTGTGATCTGCTCAATTCCGCCTTCCCCACATGTCCTGTGTTCGCCTTTTATGTGTTTTCCTATCCCCTTTCCTTATACCTATTTCTATATTTTAATGAATATTTATATATTTTTTCAAACTCGAAAATCCCGCCATACGGCGAACAAATATTATTTTTCGCACATAGAAATAGACATATAAGGAAAGGGGATTGGAAAACACAAAAAAGACCAACACATGAAAGGTGGGAAAGGCGGTATTGAGCAGATCACAAATAAAAAAATATTTCCCGGATAAGGAAATATTTTTACATTTGTGATCTGCACAAAACCGCCTTCCCCACCTTTCCTGCGTTGGTCTTTTATGTGTTTTCCTATCCCCTTTCCTTATATGTCTATTTCTATGTGCGAAAAATAATATATATATATATATATATATATATACATATAGTATACATATATATATTTATACACATACACATTCAAACACAAAAACGTTGTATGTGTGTATGTATATATTTATAACGTTTTGAAGACACAGCAGAACATTTCAAAGAATTGATAGCACGTAAAAGTACTGAATATAAGGAGAGTTTGCACTTTTCCACAGATTTATTAAAGCGTACGACGCGTTTCAACTCATAGAGTCATCATCAGGTACAAGATGATGACTCTGTGAGTTGAAACGCGTCGTACGCTTTAATAAATCTGTGGAAAAGTGCAAACTCTCCTTATATTCATTATGAAGAACTTCCACGACCTTAAGCCTGAATCTGTTGATCTTATACGTAAAAGTACACTCACATTTCAGAAAGTTTAGCCTTATCTGAGGCCTTCTTCAGGTCAGACTAAAATATAAAAAAATATATATATAATTATGGGTAAAAGTTGGTGCATAGGTATATATCGGTTAGGGTAGGCTGTCGAAAGTTCTCTAAATATCGCGTTTCAAGACGGTACCCCTGTAGTGGTCATTTAAATCATGAAAAATCAGTGTTAAATTTCGTTGATTTAATCTTAATATATTTCCAATAATCAACATTTTTCCGTCAAAGTATTTTGATATTAAATGAAAAGACTCTTCAAAACTTTGATATGAAGCATAGTTCTGTATGCCGCGGAAAAATGTTCATTGAAGCAGGGTGATGGGCGTACGTTAGAGGCTTTTTAAACGTGGGTTTGGAGAAGGATGGAGAAGGTTACGTTGATGGATAGGGAAACAATGGAGGAGGTGCTGGGTATGGAGGAAGGGGAGAAGATAGAATATTTCTGGGAGCATTCCAAAGGAGAGAGAAAAAATGGATGCAAAGCATACTGATTGGCAATAGAATGTTGAAGACTGTGATAGAGGGGAGAAATATAGGAAAGTGAGAAAGGGGAAAGAATAAGACAGGGATATTGAACGGAATGAAAGGAAGAAGGAAGTATAACGGAGGTCAAGAGGGGTTTGTGGTACAATAGGATGTTGGGTTGTGTTTTGTTCGGAGAGACAAGAGGATTATTTGTCCTACTTCAACCAGTAGGTTATCTCGAATGATATTAAAAGGCGAAGCAAATAAACATATTGCAAATTATGAAAAAAATGTGAGTATTTCAATATGACTTGTATAAAATACAAATATTACAAATTTATTCCTTGTTTTAATACAAATATTACAAATTTATTCCTTGTTTTAATACAAATATCCCAAAAGTAAATACTATTAAGAGCAACTGAGTCTTCGAAGGATTAATGAGGTGCGGTAATGGCCTTTCCAAGCCATATTGATCAATATTTTTCCTTCCTCATTCCAGAGGGAAACCGAAGACAGATACGCATCTATCCGTCTCACTTCGTTATTGCCAAATATGACACTCATTTAAAGCTCCCATAAGTCACCCACTTTCTCCCTCACAATCACACTGTTTTTCTGCGGATAGCATTGCTATGGAGGTGTAATAAACAAACCATTTTGGAAACGGTCCGACGGACGAGTTTAGGAGGAATTCTTTCGACTTACAAAATAAGCGAGTGACGCTTACAGTTTGACGAATGGGTTTTAATGATCTTCTTCTTTGAATAGGAAAACATCTTCGAATCCGTCTTGAGTAACACTTTTTGAACATGAATTTGACGGAAAGAATTGAACGCTAGTTGAAAATAAATTAACCGAAATTGACCAAATCTTGAAGCCTTATTCTTCTTGTGAGTAATTGGGGTGAGTGTATCAAACCAAAAGCGGACTAGAATGCGAGGAAATATTTAACTCGAGAGAGATAAGCATACCTCCAGGTTATCAACATCTTTAGTTTAGTCCGTCATCATCATATGAACAAGGGCTGGGATTCTGAAAAATATTACACTAAACAATCGCTCATAGACACGGATCTACGTCTACATTAATATAATAAACCGCATTCCGTCGCAAGGGCATGTGGAGGGTAATATTAGAGCAGCAGATATGCTTTCATAAATATTTAAATGCATTTGACTATACATATATATATATATATATATATATATATATATATATTTGTTAGTGTAAAAAACCACAAAAATATTCAACAATTGATGCCTTTTCAAATCACGCAATAATTGCTGTATTTAGCTAAATAATTAAATTTTAGCCATTGAGTAAATTTTTGTGGGCTGGGGTTCAATTTTGTTATAACTGCGTATCGTGGATATTTTATCTCGGTGGTCGAATCAAATAATTATTTGGAAGCACGATAACTGTCTCGGTGTCACAAGAAAACTCAGATTTACTGCACTACAAGTAGTCTAAAATTCTTTTAAGTCTTGCCTGCTCTCTTCGATAATCAAGGGCTTTCCAAACTAATTCTTCCAGCGTATCCGTTACGCTTACCCACTTCAAGTAGTAATTTTTAACAAACCCATCGGATTTTCTCTGAACCTTATCCAATTCCGTAATTGACACTTGTGAGTGAACTGAAAACATGCAACCGGGAAATATTGGTTAGAGGAAATGAACTTCTTTGCCTAAGGTGGAGATTTTGCAATTGCGAAGTCAGGCGGTGAATATTCACAAATCCGAAACAATTTTAGTAGTTTGTAGCTAAATAAATATGCATTACACCCATGAGATTACGATTAAGAAAGAGTCACACTAATTTTTTAATTGATCATTAACCATTGAATTTGAATTCCACTTCCATGTTTAATTATTTCAATGCTCTGTTAGTCCATTACAATTGAACTGCAACGCAAAAGATTTCATTGCAAATGCCATTTTGAAGTTAATTTTTTTTTGGCATTAAACTGCAGCGCCGAATATGAGAATTCAAGGGTTTGGTTTGCCTTTGGACAGGTTCAAGTTTTATTTGAGCGGGATCGAATCGGTGAAAGGGAAAGATCAAGTGATATTCCGGATTGGAGAAATCGATCAAGCCGGAGAGGTTCTCATTAGGCATCAAGATCTTAAGGAAGTTGGAATGAAAAATCTATATTCTGCATTCAAAAATAGATAGAACATCAAAATATTATATATATATATATATATATATATATACAGTATATATACAGTAATGAGATCACTAGTCGAGAGGAATATAGAATACAATCAGGACGTTTTTGCCTGTTTTGTAGATTTCGAAAAAGCGTTTGATAGAGTGAATTGGGAACAATTAATGCGTGTATTGCAGAAAATAGGAATGGATTGGAGGGACAGGAGACTGATCCGCAACCTGTACATGTCTCAGACTGCTCAGGTGCGAGTGGGGAACGGAGAGTCCGGATGGGCAGTGTTAGGAAGAGGTGTAAGGCAAGGTTGCCCATTGTCACCGGTACTGTTCAACGTATATGTAGAGGAAATGATTAAAGAGGCATGGGAAGAACTGGAGGTAGGAATGAAAGTCGGAGGGGAATTCGTAAAATCAGTTAGGTTTGCTGATGACCAAGCATTAGTTGCTCAGTCAGCCAAGGGGTTGCAAGCATTGTTGAGTGAATTGGAGGTTCAGTGCGATAAATATGGGATGAGAATCAATATTAATAAAACAAAGGTTATGCGATTTTCCAGAAAGAAAAAGGCTAAGCTAAATATTAAAATAGGCGGGGAAAAAATAGAGCAGGTAGAACAGTTTACATATCTTGGAAGTGTTTTGGACCAACACGGTCAAAGTGGTAGGGACGTAAGGAGAAGAATTGCGCTAGGCAAGGAGGCTTTCTCAAGGAGGAAGGAGTTGATGACGGGGACGTTGAGTAGGGATGTTAGGACAAGACTCGTAAAAACTCTGATATGGAGCGTAGCTATGTACGGCGCGGAAACGTGGTCGCTGAAGCAGGAGGATAGACGTAGATTGGAGGCTTTTGAAATGTGGGTGTGGAGAAGAATGGAGAAGGTGAAATGGACCGAAAGGAAAACAAATGAGGAAGTACTAGAAATGGTGGGGGAGGAGAGGGGTTTGTTGAGAGAAATCCTATGGAGGCAGGAAAAATGGATGAAAGGCGTATTGAGCGGTAGTGGAATGTTGAAGAGGGTAATAGAGGGGAGAATGTTGGGCAAGCGAGGTAAGGGTAGGAACAGGATAGGGATGTTGGACGGGATGCAGGGAGGAAAGAAGTACACCGAGATGAAGAGGGACCTGATATAGATTAGTTTGCTAGGTGGGGAGCCACAAAATGTTTATTTGATAGTTGTGTCCATCCAAAAACCTACCTTAACCGGTAGATTACCTAAAAAAAAAACTTTATCAGACATCTAACTTAGTCAAAGAAGGAGCAACGATGGACCGGCGTTTTAGACATAATTATTATCTGCATGGGAGGCCTTCGGAAGGAGCTCTGGGCACTTAGATCTCTCGCTTAATGGCGCTAACACATTTTTAACCTGCCTACTACAAGCACAAAAGGAGCAAGTGAACCACGCCAAAAGTATGGCGGATCACTCATCTAACCTCCGTTCGGATTAAACGTTTCTGAACTTCCGTAAACTAACGGGAATTGGTATCTCAAGGTGGCTAGGCCATAAGGCCTGCTTACGATACAGATGAACCAATTCGCGCAAATGACTCCCGATCCTTATGGGCTCAAAATAGCCAAATTTCGTCCCTTTTACGAGGGTCATCCGGAAAGTAGTACCCGTTCGTGCCGCATGAAGTGCTGACGACGCGAGTAGCCGCTGGACGAGGTCAGATAGCTTCAGTGGCTTGTCTGCCTTCTCTGAGCCAAGTTGCGTGACGCTAGCATTGCCTGTGTTGTTTCTGTGATTGTTTACAATGTTTAAAAAAATTGAGAACGCCACCAGTTGTGAAGTGAGGGCAGTGATTAAATTCCTCAATGCAAGAAACGTTCGCCCATGTGATATTCATCGCCAATTAAAGGAGGTGTATGGAGACAATGTAATGGACGAGTCGTCTGTTCGACGGTGGTGTCGCAACTTCAACATGGGGAGGGGGAACACACACGACGATGAGCGTTCGGGGAGACCGTCTGTCATTACAGACCAACTGGTGAGCTCAGTTGACGAATTCGTGAGGAACGATCGGCGCGTCACAATTGATGACATCTGTGAGCATTTTCCCAATGTTTCTCGAACAATTGTTCATGAAATTGTTAAACACCATCTGCATTATGCAAAAATTTGTGCAAGATGGGTCCCTCGCATGCTTACAGATGAGCACAAAACCAAGCGTATGGCTGCAGCACTGACGTTTTTGGGACGTTATTCTGATGAAGGAGACTCTTTCTTGACTCGCATAATTACTGGTGACGAAACATGGGTTTGTTATGCATCACCTGAGAGTAAACGACAGTCAATGGAGTGGCATCATGCTCATTCACCAAACAAACCAAAAAAATTCAAGACAGTTCTGTCCATCAGGAAACTCATGGCAACCATTTTCTGGGATCGACGAGGTGTATTGCTTATTGATTTTATGGCCCGTGGAGACAATATTAATGCCAATGCGTATTGTGAAACATTAAAGAAATTACGGCGGGCAATACAAAATCGGCGGCGAGGTCTATTGTCTACTGGTGTCATTCTCGTTCATGACAATGCCAGGCCTCATGCAGCTGGGATAACACAAAAACTTTTGCAGCAATTCAAATGGGAAACTTTCGACCATCCACCGTATAGCCCGGACTTGGCCCCTTCAGATTTTCATCTCTTTACAAAGCTTAAAGACTTTTTGGCAGGAAAAAGATTTGACAGCGATGAAGAACTTAAAGAAGGAGTGACCCTGTATCTCAATGAGCTGGCGGCGAAGGACTAAGCAGCAGGAATACAGAAACTTGTCACACCTTATGACAAATGCCTTAATTTGCTTGGAGATTATGTTGAGAAGTAGTTTAAAGTATCCTCTTTCAAATAAAATTTTTTATGTTTGTTAATATTTACTTTTGTGTCTTTATTTCACGAACGGGTACTGCTTTCCGGATGACCCTCGTACATTTAGCATCTATTTTAGGCATTTGGATGTATTTTTTGAAGATCAAAATTTTTTAAAATATAAAAACTAACAAGTCAATTGAGTCTGTTAAACTTCTGAAAAAAAATACGTGACACAATATGGTAGCGGTTGTCAAACCTAAAAAAAAATGAAAACCTATGACCTTGGTTTCCCCAAAATGTGCGGATCAGTGAGAATTTTTTGTCAAGTGCTTCTTTTATTTTTTAACTGTTCCCCTCAAATCGGCAGACGGATTCGTTTTCAAAAATAAAACGTAATAATTTCCCTTTTAAACCAATGCATATGCTCAAAATTTGTCTTTCTAGGCGTAACTATATGGAATCTATTCATAATTGAGGCAAAGAGACATGGTTAATCCGCGGATTTAATTAAAACACGACCCGAGTTCCGATGCAAAGCGTCATCACTCACGTGTTCCTGCGCCGAAACCCTGGTCGTGTTTTATGGAAAAATCAGGTATCACCAATATTTTTCATAAAACCTGTAGTTTATAGAATGGAGCGCACTTTAACAAATGGCAATGATAAAACAGGATCCTCCCGCACAAGTTTTCATAGAAATTTACCCTGAAGATCCAAGGTTTAATGTCTAGTTTTATGAAAGTTGGGGACTATGTACCACCAGAATAATTGTGGATTAATGGTACAGGAATAGATGTTTTCCTCACGAAAACTGATATCATGTGCAGAATTATAAAAGCACTGCAATGGTATCGAGAGTATAGTACCTGCCCGCCTTTATTTGAATGATATTATGGAATTTGTTCATGGAATTGTCGAATTTCTCGGCCTCGAATGTTTTCAAAAATTGGGGCATCAAAGCTAGTTCAAAACAAGTTTTAGAGGCACGGTTAAAAAAATCAGTAAGATCCTCTTAATTTTCCTTTCAAAACTGAATATTCAAATCATATACTTCTACGGCATACACATGAACGGCTGTTAAATTACTTTCCGTGCACGTCTTATATGCATTGAATTAAGATGGTACATAATCTCTTGTATCAAAACGAACCAAACCCAACTATTAATGCAACAATTTCAGAGAGTAAAAATCATTCGCCTTGACCGGGATTCGTACCCGGATCCCTCGATATCCGGCCGAGTGCTTTGTGTGTAAGAGGACGTCTCGGTAGCTTAACTGGCTAAAGCACTCGGCCGGATATCGAGGGATCCGGGTTCGAATCCCGGTCAAGGCGAATGATTTTTACTCTCTGAAATTGTTGCATATTAATGTACACGTAGCGGATGACTCCGTTAAAGTTACTGTTGCGGCATCTCCCGCAGTTTCTTTGAAATTCAACTATTAATGTCTCGAAAAATACTCAAGTATTTATATCTCGCTCACGCTTAACTTTACGAAAATTGTCTTAAAATAACCTGTGTGCAAGTCGTTCGGAAAAAAATGAAGGAATCTCAGAGATCTGTTTGGGTTGATGTTGACTGACAAGTTCTTTTCGACAGTACACAGGCGATCTGCGCGTGCGGAGGCGTGACATATTCCACTGGTCCTTCTGCATCCCGTCGTCGTGTCGGCCGGTTGACCTGCAGAGTGCCCTAGAGGAGGCCTTCGAGTGGGTGCAGCAGGAGCATGGCATACCAATGAGGGTGCAGGTGAGGGACAGGATGTGCCAGACTGCGGAGATACCACCAATGTCGACCGGTGCCATAACCGTCACGTGAGTAAACCACACAATACGTATACTGCACAGGGGTATGATGCAGTGAACGATAACACGTTAATTTTATTTTGTCAATCCTTCGAGTGACTTCTTTACTTGAGCCTTTTATTTGTTTTTTTTCAATCATCGAGCCAACACGGTTTTTTTTACGAGAAATACACAACACTCAACTTCGTAAAAAAGTTAAAAACCTGATGAGCTAAAAATGAGACAATTGGCCAAACTTAAGAGGGTCCAAGTCAAATTTAACGAAGGGAAAATAAGCAAAGAAGTACATGTATGGCTGTGTTGGAAGAGCTGTACATAGTTTAATAATAATAATTACATTGGATGTCATTCCCCCTGTTAATTTACTTTTAAGAGCATTGTAGTTTCGAAGGGAAATAAAACACTCTCTTCTGTAGTATAGACAGATGATATAGACAAATAATATCTCTGGTAACTGAAAGATGATCAGAGAACGACTCATTAGTATTGGTAACGCTTTTATGTTCCTTTGGGAAATAAACATGTTTTCTCAATAAGTTTCTCGTGCACAAGAATACTTTTAGTTGAGGAGTGCCTTTTGATGATAGCACGCTTTTAGAAGATCGATATTGAGCATAACTACAGCGGTACAACATGAATAATTTAAATATATTCAAGGAAAAGGGTTTTGATGACAGGGAGGATGTTATTGAGGATGTTAAGAAAGCATAACTGAAACCTTGATGCGGAGCATGGTTTAGTAAGGTGCGAAAATAATGTTTGAAGCAGGAAAATAATTGCAGTAGATTGGATGTTTTGAGGTAGGTGGGTGTGGAAAATGATAGAATGGACGCAAAGGAAAAGGTACGAAGGGGCTCTGGGCACTGTGAAAGGAGAGGAGAGAGGGTTTTTGGGAGAAATCAAAAGGAGGCTGGAAACGTGGATGCAGGGGATGTTAAAGACAGTAATAGAGGGGAAAACGTTAGGCAGACGAGGAAGGGAAAAAGTATAGGTGTGCTGGAAGGGAGGACGGAAGTATTCGGGGTTGAAGAAGGGTTTGTTGTAGTGTGGAGAGTCCGGCTGTGTTTTGTTGGGTGAGGCACAGAAATGTAGTTGTGTTCAGCCTGTGTCCATTCCAAATGGTGCATTACCTTATGTTGTGCCATTTTTTGGGTACCGGATCTTCCTGGGAAACTATAGACGGTACAGAAATTAAGGAGTCCCCCAAATACTCTTCTGTTGATGTGTGAATTGCATACGCTTTATTGGGCTCAGAATGAGATGAGCTCTACTCGAAACTATCAAACTGACCTTCAGGTTGATAATTGTCCTTTGGTAGTTTTGCAAGTAATGCCAAGGGTTCACTCATTTCAATGTCCAATGCAGAGGATGGTGGGTTTCCTTTGACTTGAAGTCCTCTTCACATGGCACCCCAAGTTGATAGGATTCTCAGCGAATGGGGGAACGTAGAAAGTACGGAGAGAGACACCCGGCATAGAACAATGGCCTACTCTGTTAAATGAAAGACGCCAATGCATCACATACTTCAACATCCCATCCGACGGACGGCGTATTCCACTTGTGGCGCCCACCACAGATGGCATCCATGTTGGAATC
Organism: Hetaerina titia; assembly: GCA_037158775.1. NCBI lineage: Eukaryota > Metazoa > Arthropoda > Insecta > Odonata > Calopterygidae > Hetaerina > Hetaerina titia. The sequence goes on along the minus strand of CM073775.1, from coordinate 28,806,089 downwards.
GGAATACCATTGAAAAAGTTCTGCCCAATAAGAGATTCAAATCCGGAGACCTGTGCATTTACTGGTCTTGCAGAAATTGGCAAAAAGCCATTTATTTACTCTGGTATGTCAACAGGGGAAAATAATCATTATTTCCCTGGTTAATTCTTTTCCGACGTTGCTTTTCACATCCACCTGCTGCATTCCGACACATGTATCAAGGTCCGTCCCCTTGAAGCCAATTACTAAACTAAGGCAACATAAAAATACCTCGAGAAAGTCACTAATTGCTCCCATCTAATCTATTTCCGGGAGGAGACTATTGCCACCGAGGTGTATCGAGAAAACTTATTTGTCTCAAGCAATATGCGGAAATTGCGCAATAATGTCCAGTGACGGAACATAGTTAAAAATTGTTCCACGACTTATGTCACACGAGACAATTAACATGGACTCGTGACGCAAAAACAATTTGTGGTCCACCCTACCGAAATCTTTAGAAACCTTTTAGAGTAGCGAGCCGTCCAAAAATATTTTTTTTCGATGAAAACATGTCTCCTCAAGCGATTGTCATTGAAAAACCTTAGAGTTATGATCATTACTAATTATTTTTTTGCGCCAAATCATAGCGTCTAATGATCGTTCCGGAAGAAATTCCGATGCATAGAACGTAGAATTGAAAGAAGCATTAAAGACAAGTCATTTTCTGCTAGAATGAATTTATTTATTATGAATTCCTAGACCGAGACTTCGCTAGAAACTTCTATCCATTGCATAAATGCAGAGAAACATAGTTTAAAATTATGTACGAAGCTCGAGAAAAACATTCATTAATTTTATCCTTATTCATATGGTCTTGGTAATCTTCAAGTTACGTCAAAAACATCCAGAAGAGCATTAAGTTACTGAAACATATTAATATTGATTGAAAATTTACTATTATTAGAGGGAAATTACATCAAGAAGTGAGGGTTATGTAATGTAATCAAAATCATTCCATTTATACCACATCATTACGCTTTCAACTTTCACCGTTCGACATCAAAGATACCGTCGAGTTGTTTTGTAAGCAGACTTGAATCACGGGGAGAAACACTATCGTATGGCCGTCTGAGAGCGTAGAACCAGAAAACTTCCACCCGAAAACTAAAAGGGAAAACTAATAATATGGTGTTCTGTCAAACGTGTGTGTTAATCCTCAATGAGCGTCACAAGTAAAGCTCGATTTTTTTTAGGAAACGAATTGATCAAATTCAAATAAATGCGAGAGATACCGTAGTAGTTTCTACAACTTGTTGGAAGCGAAATGCAAAGAAATTTTGCAGAGCGAAAAAAATCCGAAATAATTTAAATAAATATCGAAATAATACAGAGCGATTGAAATTCGTTGTTTCCGACATAACTTCGAAGTACCTATTCAAATTGATTTTTTGAGCACACACACACACACACACTTGGGTTTTTGGTCACGCATTTATTTTCTCATTTATGATAGCGTAAAGGTTAATCGGACGTATCTGGCAGGATTGCGTCAAAAGATTTCTTCAGAGGGAAAAATCTTTTTGGTGTTGGGATAATTTATTTTCTTTTTCAAACCACGACTGCCTAGGTCAAGGATTGATCCAAACTAAGGTTCCTCGTTATCTCAGGGACACTCGAGGCATGGGGTTGAGGTTTGTTTTTGGTGGGTGGATGGAGGGGACCGCCCGGAAAAGTATACGAGGAAGACCGATGGCGAGGCGTCCAAAGGGTTTTTTAATGGCTTTCGGGAGATGGAATGTGTGTGTGTGTGTGTGAGCATCCGGAGGATGAAGGAAATCGGGTCGTCTCAAGTGGGTCAGAGGACCCGGAAACTGGGCACGGCGCCGACTTGCCGGGGCGTCATTGTCCGGAGAGACTCGAAATATTGGTTCGGACCGTCCTCCGCTTTCGGTCCGGCAGCTTCCGCTTCCCGAAAACATCCCACTCCTTACGCTCAACAGGCTCAAAAGCTTTCGTTGGGCAAGCTCGCACGCCCGCCGCGGTCGACGGATGAAGTTTCATAAGAAGTCAGCCTCTGGAGGTGAAGTTGGTGAATGACGTTACGTCTCGCCACAATTATTCCCTCTCTGGAGAGAAAAAAACATGCTCTTTTTCGAAGTGGTTAATTATCGTTTATGATAGTATACCACTGTGTTGGGGTAAATCTTGACGGACACTGTCAAAACATAATAATTCGCTCCGAAATACTCACTAACGAGACACCAAAAATCTCAAAACCCTTTTCAGCACGCTCCCCGCTTTGAGCAAAATATGATTTGTTTGGAGGATTTTGAGAGATGTGGGTGTGGATGAGGAGGGAAAAAAGGTGAAATGAACATTTATGAAAACAAACGAATACGTGATAGGCGTGGTGAAAGTGAAAGAGGAGTGGTTCTCGGAATAAATACGAATTTGAGGCAGGAGCGGTGGATGCAGAGCATTTTAATTGACGATGAAAGTGTGATATAGAGAGAGAAATGTTGGGTAAGTGAGATAGAGGGAGGAAATGGATAGGTTAAATTGGGGTTTATTGCAGGGTCGCATGTCAGGTTGTTTTTTTGTTAGGAGTCAAATAAATTTATCGTTCTTCAGTATTTGTCCATGAAAATCTTCTTCAGACCGTAGAGTGCCAAATAATTATATTACTTAATATTAAAATAACTCGTTTTTTAAATCTGCATGCTTTCCAACTACCTTAATTCCATCCAAAATGCCTATTCCATCTTCCCTCCACCTCACTCCCAATTTTCTTTCCTCCATATCCCAGTCTTTAAAATCCTATTCCCTCCTCTCAGTATCCCCTACATACCTTGTCCTGCGTTCTTCTTATTTCTCTCAACAACCGTCTCTCTTCCCCACCATGCCCAGAGGTTCTTTGTTTGTTTTCCTTCCCGTCCATTAAAATTTTTTTTATTATTCCCCTTACCCACATCTCAAGGGTCTCCATTGTACACCTAATCTATTTTCTTCGGTGGCCAAACTTCCGAGCTGTATAAAACTCATCGATACATATTGAAGTCTATACAAAATTAAAGTGATTGATCGTAAATAATCGCGCTAGTAAAAATGTTTTCATTAGCTGCACATTTACATGGGACTCGGTCGGTAAAAGGAAGACAAAAGGAAGTTAGTTAAATTTGAAAGTTTAAGTTCCAGTGAAGCTGCGGAAGAAAAATAGAATTATTTTTATAAAAACTTCCGTAGTATCTAAGTCTACATATTGTTTTATTTAAGGTATTAGACTATACTCGTGAAAGCCGGGAAATCATGAAACGTTTGACTCAAATGTTTGTTAATTCAATTAATTCATCTTAAAATAATAACTATTTAATCTATAAAAACACGTAAATATATTGATTTAGTCTCGGAAATGGATAATAGAAAATGAACGTGTATGTAATATCACTATGCACTTTTATTTTGAATATAACAATCCTCTCCTGCTCAAGAGAAAACCTTTTGGGGTATAATCCATCCGTCTAAACGTACATTAAATTGATTTATCATGTTCGTATGCAAAAAGAATAATCAAACAATCGAATGCGTGTTAATTAAAAAATGTAACATATAAAATCAGAAAAATATTCCACAAAAAAAAACAAAATTTTACGGATTTGAACAAAAATATGTTGGTGGCAGGATGGAGTGAATACGTGAGAGCCCTTTGCCGATAGCATTTGTTTAGAAAGTAAGTCCTTATCAGATGCATACTTCCATCTTTGATTGAGAGATCAATAAACATGAACAAAAGTTGGCCAGCAGTTTCTCAGAGTATTTGAACTTACTCGTGAGGGTCTCGGATAATTTCCTTAGATGGTACAAAATAACGGCATGCATTGAGTTTAACACCTAAAATCATTTCCAAAGATCTTTGCCACAATTCTCAAGGTACCGTTACGTCACCTCAGTACAGCCAATCCCAGTATTGGAATAATGATCTCGAAACAATAATCATTATAGTTCCCGCTCCACTAATAAATGCGTAAGATTGCAACCCGTAATTAAGAATCATCATAATTACTATTAAAATCCTAGGATTGGTTTACTACAATCCTCCATTCTTCTCTATTCAGGGTTAATTCCATCTCATTCCCCCGATATATTTTCTTTTTCCCGTCCTTCTTAATTGATTTCCTATGGACATCCCTGTCCCTTGGTCTTTCTCTATGAGATATTTCCTTCTATTATGTTTCTAACTACTAACTCCATTGTCCCTCAAGGTGACTACAATCCATCCCGTTGTTGAATTTGCCGTTTAGTTATCTCCATAAGGTAATTTCCTCTTCTGCTCTCATCTTAATAATTCCTCTTTCATCCCTTCGTCTGTTCATTTTATCTTCAGTATTCTCCTCTTCATCACCATGTTTCAAAGTCTTCCAGTCTTCGCTGGTCCATTTTTTCAATGTTATGCCTCCTGTCCCTCCAATCCATTCCTATTTTATGCAATATTCTCATCAGTTTTTCCCAATTCACTCTATCAAACGCTTATTAATACGGCCATTTTGATTCAAAACACTTCATAAATATGACAGCAGCTGCGTTAGCCTAGGCTGTGGGGCTAGGGTAGTTAGGCTGCGATATTCATCATCTTATTGAGTCATCCTAATATTTGTTGGGCAATAGATTGTTAAAGGGTCGTAGCCTATAAAAGTTTGATTGATTCAACATGAAATTCATAAAATATATGTGACATTTCCTTCTTTTTGCAGCGTCATCATGAGCCTCTTTGTCATTGCCGTCGTCGCTGGTACGACATTTGAGTTCTGCTGCCAGCGGAAGGGGAAAAATGATACCAGTGAGTACATGATCCTCTAATGACCCCTTATGAGTGGGTGTCGTACAATGTTGGAAAAGTACTAGATAGTAAATACATTAAATGATGTAATAAAGGACGAATTAAAATAAAAATAGACAACATATAAAAAAAGAAACTCAAACCTTTCGTCAGTGACGCATGTTTTCCTTATTCTTCACTAGTAATTTTGCATTCGAACCTGAGTGAGGACTGGGTGTTGCCTGTGAGGGTTAAGAGTCAAAATACCCCCTGTGACTCTTCCCAAACCAAAATAGTTCAGTTTTTGAAAACTGTTAACATCCAGAAGGAATAATTACGGGCATATCGTTCGTTCCACATTAAGATTTTCTTTCTAATGCAGGTGGAATCTTTTAGAAAAGACGGAAGAGTAATTGTAAATTAATAAGCCAAAGATAATATGCCCCCACCCCTTTCAACCTCTAAACCTGTGGCACGTGAATATGTGAGCAATTCTACTTCAAAAATAAAATGTTCAATCTTCATTTTTCGTGTTTCGCTCACTTCATGTTGCGCCATCCTTCAAGTCATCACAATGGCGCCGGGAGCATAGACCTCGCTTCGCCCCCTTCCCTCCCCCTATTTTCTCGACTGATAAAGCCTCCCTTTTTATTAACATTCCTTTTATCCACGTCAGGGGCATAACGGGTTTGATATCACCCTACAGGATTCAATTGAACGTCGTTGAAAAGTGCCGAAGTCTGAAAAACTTATTAACTTCACCAGAGGTATTACTCTTCCTTGATTGCTTCCTGCTGTTTTCATTTCCCATCGAAAATAAATGCATTTCATTGAAGTTCCACTTGCCAATACACGTCATATCTGCGTATAAACCGAAGACGGGTAGCACTTCAATTGAAACGGGAGGTCTGTTTCAGATACGAGATCTGATGTTTGCCTCTGGCGTTCATATTCTAAAGTCTGGTATTTTTCCCCTGAAAAACTACCCAAATACGAAATTTGAAGCGTCTGATTCTTAAAAATATTAATCCCTGTAGGCGAATATACTTTTGAGAATTTCGATGCCATAATTATACGGTCGCAGGGAACGCTTCCATTGTGTTTACTTTTGCCCATCGTAAAAACCGGCTGGTCCGTGGCCGAAAGTTTTTGCGTTTGATGAAACATTACGACGCGACGTTGGGCGTTCTTATTTACCTGTCGCGCTCATGACAGTAACGCCCCAAAAAAACAATCACCACATTGATGATGAATCTGTACGGTTTTTTTTACTCCCCACGCGAAGAAAACAGATGCTCACACACAGTTCTTGTACACTAAACATGTTAACCATTGAAAACGCTTCTCACTCTAGCGGAAGCTACACGAATCTCGTTCACTGTACGGTACATCCGTATACGTATTTTATTCATAAAGAGTACTTACGTGTTTAAAGATTTTCATCTACCTATCTACGTGCATCCATCTCTCTATTTACTCCCAGTCCCGAGATAAATAACTGAGTAATCTGAGAACTTGGACGCAAATCGCACAATCCAAGCTAATTATTGCAAATAAAAAACTAGAGATGGGAAACAAAATAGAAAGGAAACAGTAATTAAAAAAACATATTACTTCCGGTAGGGTCTTCCTTCTTCCATAAATCACGCCAAGATCACGACAGTGATTCCGTGTTACGTGATGCCGTTACGCTGCATCATGTTCTCATAGAAGAAAAAAAGCACAGGGATAATTGATGGCGATAATGACATCCTGCTTAGTGGAAGCATGGTAACTGCATCAACTTGAAAGTCATGACAAATGCCGATTTTCCTTCAGCAGAGTGCATTGGGAAGTGAGAATTAATGCTAGCGTCGCCATCTTCATGAAATGCGGATGTAGTTGTCATGTCATGAGGTTTCATTTCCTGCAAGACCTAATTACCCATTAGCGGTATCATACTGTAGAATTTTTACGCATTGGTGCATGTGCAAAGTTGCATAATGGTTAAGTTTTTCTTAAAGTGCCCGCTAAACTCAATGCTCACTTGCATTAGTTTAAATGTCACCCTCTATTAGTTCTAAAGGTCTCCAGAAACGTGCTTGGCACTAAGCGGACAGGTTTGTTTTTTTGCACATGTTCTTGATTGATATTTCCATTTGAAATCATTTATAGTTCCTTCCCGTTTTACTCTCATTCCCTCATTCGTTAAGGGTCTCACTCTGCATATATCCCATCCCCTTCCTTTCTTTTTGTCTTCCCTTATCCTTATTTATTATCTTTTCCAGGATACCTACACATTGATGGGTAGATTCGCCTTTTCTTAGATCTAAAACGTTTTAAGTGTTTCTCAGAATGCAACACCCATTATTGTGTAGATTCTCTTTATCGACTTTATCCTCCTTTTCCCAAAATAATATTCCGTTTCTTTTTCTCAAATGCTTGGGCATACGCGTATCACAAGGTAATATACCGGTTAAGGTAGGCTTATGGATGGACACAACTACCAAATAAATATTTGCGACTCCTAATCAAAAAACACAATCCAGCAACCTACTCTACGACAGGTCCCTCTTCATCTCTGTGTACTTCCTTCCTCCCTCCATCCCGTGCAACATCCCTATCCTGTTCCTGCCCTTTCCTCGTTTGCCTAACATTCTCCCCTCTATTACCTTCTTCAACATTCCACTACCGCTCAATACACCTTCCATCCATTTTTTCTGCCTCCTTAGGATTTCTCCCAGCAAACCCCTCTCCTCACCCACCATCCCTAGCCTCGCCCCCATTACTTACTCAATTGTGATTTTTTTTAAAATGCGGCTCTTCTATGCGTTCTTTTCGGTTCCCTAAATCATTGCAGGAAGAGCTTGCTGGAAGTGAAAAGGAAGGTAATTTTCATTGAGGGAATTAACTACTACTCATATACCACATTCCAGAATTTCATATCCAAATCTCTTATCATTTTTTCGAAAAATTCGGCCCATTTTCCACAATTTATTCCACGAAATTCTCGATAAAAAGTTGAGTTACTCCTATTTTCCTTCCCAAGTGGACACTCTGTCACTGTCTTTGCTTGCGACACGTAGAATTTCTTGATCGAAGATTCTTACCATTAAGTCGTCCTTGTTTTTTTTAAGAGAGCGTTTCAAATGTTGTCGTTCTATTGATTAGATTTCGCTCCTGATGGAAAACTCCAAATACAAATGTGCTCATATTCCTTACACGAATACCTAAAAATAATGTTTGATGCCTTCACGGTTCACGTACGTGAGTCTAATTATTCGATCAAAAGATCAAAATGTCTGCGCAGAAAAATGAGGACAATCAGGATCCTTTCGAGACGTGTACTCGTATTTCGTGCGTTGAAATCACCAATTCAACTTGCGATAAACGACTGCACGCATGGACGGAGAAATGCTTACTTTTGTAAAGGCTTCAAGGAGAAACTCTTAGAGTGAATGCAATCGCCTCAAACCCTCACCCCACCCTTTTTTTAACGCCTGAGCTGTCCCAATTCCTTATGCACTTAGCACCGAATGACACCAACGCGAACCACCTTTTGTGACCTTGCGAGAAATTTTAGAATGCGTACGATGTGCCGTTCGATGGAAAACTATCATAAAAATGAGGAGATTTTAAATTTATTCCGCGCTGTTAGGATATTTCAAATCCCAAAAAAATATCCATTTCATTCATTTTAAAAGTTCATGTCTGTTTCCAGTTTCATACATTTCTGATTCCAGTTCTCCTAGACCAGTACCAAAGAGGACTTTGTGAGTTGTGCCCATGATGAACTACTTATAGATCGCTATTATTGCGTAATTATGTCAAATGTTAGGCGTTATTAGCAGCAATGTTTTGGTGCTAGAAATTTTAAAATCACTATAAATATAATTTGAAATTTTAATTATTATAAAATTTTTGAAAATGCTATACATACGTACTTCTAAGTATCTGGAGTGTTTATCTTCGTAAGTACAATCTGTAAGTGTATGCATGTGAAATGTACGTAACAGCATATTAATGTATGCATAAAAAACTGGTGTGCTAACATTTCCTGCCATACACCCTTTAGATAGCTTTTGGAGGTATAATGGATGTAGATATATATTGTTTTGGTCCAATATCATTCATATCTTTGCTATAATAATTACTCTGATGCAAAAAAGTGATAATTTTCGCGTTTCTTGATCAAAGTGATCAATATAATTTCATCGGAGATTAGGATTGTATATATGTGTGCGTATGTATATCCTTGGGGTAATTTTCGAGAACACACGGTATGTATTTAAATCAACATTTAAACACAGACGAAAGTATAAAAGATACTCGCGTATTTTCGTTCGACGAAGGTCACATGGCTCACGAAAAGTAAAAAGAGGTATCGTATGTGTCGCAAACCGCAGAACTCGTAGACTCGTAGCGCGTTGTGATAAGGCACGTTGTTGTGATGGAGTTACCAGGTAACTGATGTGCTTTTTCTCGTCCCGATGACCCTTTTTCAGAGTATTTCTAGCACATCCACTTATTAGGCAGCGTTAACTGTCTCTCCTTGAGGAACAAACACCTTATGGACCACTCCTTTACTGTCGAAAAAGACGATGAGCATTGTTTTTTCTTTTGTTTTGCTCATTCTTGACTTTTTGGGCTTGGAGGACTGGTCGGTGTGCCACTCCGAGATTTGGCGTTTTGTTTCTAGGTTCGTATTCAAAAACCCAGGTTTCAACACCAGTGAAATACCACATCTGTTACCGCAACAATATAAGCTACGATTATATTTATGTATATATACACACACAGACACACGCATACATAAAAAACATACATACATATATATATACGAGGGTCATCCGGAAAGTAGTACCCGTTCGTGCCGCATGAAGTGCTGACGACGCGAGTAGCCGCTGGACGAGGTCAGATAGCTTCAGTGGCTTGTCTGCCTTCTCTGAGCCAAGTTGCGTGAAGCTAACATTGCCTGTGTTGTTTCTGTGATTGTTTACAATGTTTAAAAAAATTGAGAACGCCACCAGTTGTGAAGTGAGGGCAGTGATTAAATTCCTCAATGCAAGAAACGTTCGCCCATGTGATATTCATCGCCAATTAAAGGAGGTGTATGGAGACAATGTAATGGACGAGTCATCTGTTCGGCGGTGGTGTCGCAACTTCAACATGGGGAGGGGGAACACACACGACGATGAGCGTTCGGGGAGACCGTCTGTCATTACAGACCAACTGGTGAGCTCAGTTGACGAATTCGTGAGGAACGATCGGCGCGTCACAATTGATGACATCTGTGAGCATTTTCCCAATGTTTCTCGAACAATTGTTCATGAAATTGTTAAACACCATCTGCATTATGCAAAAATTTGTGCAAGATGGGTCCCTCGCATGCTTACACATGAGCACAAAACCAAGCGTATGGCTGCAGCACTGACGTTTTTGGGACGTTATTCTGATGAAGGAGACTCTTTCTTGACTCGCATAATTACCGGTGACGAAACATGGGTTTGTTATGCATCACCTGAGAGTAAACGACAGTCAATGGAGTGGCATCATGCTCATTCACCAAACAAACCAAAAAAATTCAAGACAGTTCTGTCCACCAGGAAACTCATGGCAACCATTTTCTGGGATCGACGAGGTGTATTGCTTATTGATTTTATGGCCCGTGGAGACACTATTAATGCCAATGCGTATTGTGAAACATTAAAGAAATTACGGCGGGCAATACAAAATCGGCGGCGAGGTCTATTGTCTACTGGTGTCATTCTCGTTCATGACAATGCCAGGCCTCATGCAGCTGGGATAACACAAAAACTTTTGCAGCAATTCAAATGGGAAACTTTCGACCATCCACCGTATAGCCCGGACTTGGCCCCTTCAGATTTTCATCTCTTTACAAAGCTTAAAGACTTTTTGGCAGGAAAAAGATTTGACAGCGATGAAGAACTTAAAGAAGGAGTGACCCTGTATCTCAATGAGCTGGCGGCGAAGGACTAAGCAGCAGGAATACAGAAACTTGTCACACCTTATGACAAATGCCTTAATTTGCTTGGAGATTATGTTGAGAAGTAGTTTAAAGTATCCTCTTTCAAATAAAATTTTTTATGTTTGTTAATATTTACTTTTGTGTCTTTATTTCACGAACGGGTACTACTTTCCGGATGACCCTCATATATATATATATATATATATATGTATGTATGTTTTTTATGTATGCGTGTGTCTGTGTGTGTATATATACATAAATATAACCGTAGCTTATATTGTTGCGGTAACAGATGTGGTATTTCTTCTATTTATATTCATGCTTACTATTGCTATCATTATAATTGATTTTATGGGCTGTAAAGATTCTCGTATAGGGCAGTTCCTGAGCCTCTTAAATGGATTACTTAAATAGAGTTTCATCTCCCTCCACAGGCATGCTATCGAGGGTCGCCACCTGCTTCTCCGCCAGGATCAACCTCCGCAACCTGATGAAAACGGACATCTCGAAAGGGGAGCTCAAAGCCATCCACGGCGTGCGCTTCTATTCCATGATGCTCATCATCTTCGGTCACCGCTGCATGTTCTCCTTCGGAGGTCCTTTGCACAACCCTCAATTCGTGGAGTATGTGAGTGAAGCAAGGTCGCCGTGGGGCGCCACCGTCTATTGTGTCCGTTATCCACTGCAGTTCGAGATGGCCCTAGACTAACTTTTTAACCAATGTCCCCGAAGATGTTTCATGTCAGCATAATTTATATTCAATAAGTTTATCGAAGACAAGTAAGAGGTGGTAAAATCAATTACATTGAATAACAGCCACAACATAGTATTTCTCCCACCGATGGTAGAAATGAGTTGCTTTTCCCTTTTACTACCCTACGGTCCATAAAATTAGAGTTAAAATACCAAATTTCACCAGTTCTAACCAAGACATCCGGTGCAACCCGAGTAAGTGATCTGAATGGAATATCTAAGAAACAATTCATTTATTAACTTATTCACATAAGAATTTCTTTTAAAAGGGTAATGAAAAATGTCCAGACATTTAAAATTGTTATTGAATCAGCAGTGAAATCCTGGACAGCGTTTTTCCGTAGGGGAAAAAATAAATTGTTGATTAACAGGCAAAGGAGGTGATTTATAAGATCTTCGGCACGTCATACAAATTATGATATCAATTCTAATTTGGTCACTATTTTAATTTATTCCAAATGTAAAGTGATTGCATGAAAGAATCAAACTTGCAGTTTGCCGCTGTTTTATGATGGAAAACAAGAGACCTTAGTATGACTTTTGAGATCAGTAGAGACCTTTCAAAATCAGTTATAGCAGATATATTCCACCAAATTGTCGGATTTGTGGTGATTAATAGCTTATCAATCAAGCTTAGTTAAAAAACAGCAATAAAAATCGAGCAATAGCTTAGTTATTTAGATTCGAAAACGTGTCTAATATTTCATGTCGCTCCCACAGATGAATGTATCAGTGTATTTCTGCTCTTAGGTCAATTTCTAAAAGTCGAATATCACTTCGTCACATTGTCCATTCAATTGAGTCTATTTTAGCAGTCACCTACCGTCGTGATTCTTGGTTTTTGGTTATGAATTTTTAAAAAAAGTTCGTTTAAACAGCTCGTCGTAAATTTGTGAGGAAAAATATTTTTTTTTGTTCTAGGAAATTTTTTAAATCTTTTCATTAACCTCTGGCTCCACTACTTTTTTCCCATAAATTTATATTTCGTGAGTCATTTGAAAACGCCGAATGTTGAGATTAATCTATGCACCAATTCCTATAACTTCGTACATATTGATTTAATACATAGAGATACTTCAACTTCAAGTCCATAAAATAGATAGCCCAACCATTGAATTCCTTCCATAGTAATGGATTAATATAAGAGTTGATGTTTAAATGCAATTGTATGAGGCAATCATTGTGAGCTGGTACTCATTCATGAAGTAATTAGAAGAAGACTTGGTTGTGTTATGGTATTTTAAGGTCGTGTTTTTTGTTGTGTTGTGATAGGTGAAGTTTTTAAAAGAGATTCTTATGTGTTGTGCAAGAATTTACTGTACATAAATCAAAGAACGTCTAATTTGTTTCCATTCATTGTAAATGAATAAGTTATTTCCTTTATATTAAATTCATATTGTTCTTGCTGCCTATGTATTTCATTAAACTCCTAAAACTGACGGGAAATTTCTTTTACGAAAGGCACAATAAATGTCAGTAGTTTCTCTGCTATATAGCAGGAAGTCGTAGTCATATTTGGTAACGATTGGTTACTAAATTATTTGAAAAATTATTTTTTTATTATCTCCAAAGATAAAAACAAAATCATAATTATGCGAGAGTTAGTGATAATTGACGAGGAATTTTATGCAAATGCATTTTGGAACTTAAACTCACACTTGAAATTGGTGTACGACCAATCGAGCTAAAATGGAATGTCTCATGTAAAATTTTGATGGATTAATATTCGCTTGTCCGTGCAAATTGTTATCCTTTACTGAAACTGACCGGAAAATTAATCGGCAAGTGACTTCAATTCACTTCGTACGCACTCCTGCTCAGTAACATTTCTTCTTTACAGATTTACACGGAGGCGATAAACATGTTCCTCCTAAATGGACCTCTGATAGTGGACACCTTCTTCCTAATAAGTGGCTTCCTCACGTGCTACCTTCTCATTCTGGAGCTGGACAAGAAGAAAAAATACAACATATTTGTACTCTACCTCTATCGATACATTCGGTAAGAGCGCATGGATTAATGTTTTCTCTCCAACGTGCGCTTAAATTATTACTGAATTACGACTTTTGACTGAACTGACTGGACTTACTTTTGCAGACATCTTCCTGCACGATAAATAAATCCCCGTCTCCAATATGTTATGTTCATTCTTATTTTAATATTTGAGTTAATTAATATATTTCCCAAAGAATGAAATCTAAGAAAGAAAGAGTTATTCGTAAATTTTGTAAACAGCTATAATTTTTATATATATATATATATATATATCATTTATATCAGTCAGTCCTAACTAATCATATGAGGAAGAAGGATCTCAATTCCGTCGAAATTATCAAGAAATAACGTGTTAGTGTTCCTTTTATGTGTTCTCATATTGTGTGTTGCTGTCAAAGATATATATATATATATATATATATATATATATATATATATATATATATATACACACAAACACTAACACAAAAAACACTACACACATAGAAACATAGAAGAAGAACACTTGCATTGGATATTTACGTTTCGACGGCACGGCCGTCGTCATCAGATTCTGATGACGACGGCCGTGCCGTCGAAACGTAAATATCCAATGTAAGTGTTCTTCTTCTATGTTTCTTATATATATATATATATATATATATATATATATATATATATATATATCTTTGACAGCAACACACAATATGAGAACACATAAAAGGAACACTAACACGTTATTTCTTGATAATTTCGACGGAATTGAGATCCTTCTTCCTCATATGATTAGTTAGGACTGACTGATATAAATGATATATATATATAAAAATTATAGCTGTTTACAAAATTTACGAATAACTCTTTCTTTCTTAGATTTCATTCTTTGGGAAATATATTCATTAACTCAAATATTAAAATATATATTCAAACTTGAAAATCCCGCCATACGGCGCACAAATATTCATTCAAACATAGAAATAGGTATAAGGAAAGGGGATAGGAAAACACATAAAAGGCGAACACAGGACATGTGGGGAAGGCGGTTTCTGAGCAGATCACGAAAGTAAAAATATTTCCTTATCCGGGATTTGAACCACGGACCTTCCACTTTCCGGGCGGATGCTCTACCAGTTGAGCTAATAAGGAAACCTGATTTTAACTTGAGATCTGCGATCTTGTAAAGCGCCAAAGTGCTCCGATAGATGTTGCCCGAGAGATGGCGTTATGGAGCTGTTTCACCCACCAAAGGAGAAATAGACGGGACACAAGAAGGGGAAAGGATAGTAAAAAAGCATTCATACGATCTTATATATATTTTACTTTCGTGATCTGCTCAAAAACCGCCTTCCCCACATGTCCTGCGTTCGCCTTTTATGTGTTTTCCTATCCCCTTTCCTTATACCTATTTCTGTTTGAATGAATATTTGTGCGCCGTATGGCGGGATTTTCAAGTTTGAATATATATATATATATATATATATATTTTTTTTTTTGAGAGAGAGAGAGAGAAAGGGAGCAGCATAAAATACTCAAAATATTAATATGGATTCAACAGTTTTGATATGATGATAAGTAACGTTATACGAGAGGTACTTTGAGGTACTCGTAGAGCTGCTTTGCTAAAGCCACCATCAGATAGCATTTACGATTTTGCATTACACATGGATTTAAACATTGCCTTAAAAAGAATTTAAAAAAATTCAGGAATCAACAGCAAATTCATAATTACTGCAACTTTAACATGCATATTGCGTGATTTTATCTCAACAAATATTGAAAGCTGCACACAGTTGTAAAATGCATTAATATATTCAGATCAAATTGTGATAACTACACATATTTAAGTGAAAAGGATAGTTAAAGCTTTTCAGTTACGCTTTCTTTTTTCTAGAATGGGTTGTCTAAATCACTATTTCTTAAAAACTTTTAAATAATATTATGACAGGTAGCCATTTAATATACATGGGTACACTATCCAACAATATTGTTATTATATTAAGTAATGTTAGCTGGTATAATAAGTATTTTATTCAATAATTAATCCTGAGTACTTAAAGAAACTCTTTGGGTATTAACTCCAAACTGATTCCGAAGGAGGTATAAAAATCTTTCAAAATAAAAATAAAATAACTTTAAGTTATTAATAAAAATAACTTTAATCTCGAAAGGAGCAAATGTGGAGTAATAACTTCATGTTGTTCTCTATGAGTAGAATTCAAGAAGAGGCATTAAGAAACGTACGGGTGTTAAGCTTGTGCTCATCCACAACCTCCATTTCACTGTAAATTACAACACAATAATAATACCCTAATGGACCAAGAGACTTCAACGGTCGGTCGCCTTCTCAAATACACACGTATACCTAATAAAAGCCAATATATCCTTCCGATTAAGTCGAAATCATCTATAAACTGACGATTTCGTTAATCCACATCCATCCATAACATTCTCAAACTACTTAGCATCCGTCTTTCATACGCTAGTTGGGTTAAGTCCAAGGAATAAGACCACTGACCTTCATGAAATTATTATTATTTTTTAGACATTAATTGCTCATTTCTTTTTTCTTCCGCAGGCTGACTCCCGTTTACATGATAATAGTTGCTTTCTATGCTACTCTTTTCTATCGAGTTAACCAAGGTCCACTCTGGGAGGCTAGGATTGGAATGGAAGCCGAGAGATGCGAAACGAATTGGTGGACCAACTTACTGTACGTCAACAATTACGTAAACACAATGCAATTGGTAAGAGTTTTCTTTTTATATCGTTTATAAGGGTGATTATAAATGTGTCATATTCGTAAAAAAAAGTACTCCACATGGCAACATGCGGAAACGCACTATTAGCGTTTTTTGAACAATGTGTTTACCAAATAAATCAACTATATACTTCTGTATTTTTAAGAATCCCATAAAAAAAACTTCTTCTCATAAATTTATTTGTTACGTTTCATTGTAACTGCCATAAACAATGCACATATGCATTTCAAATCTCTAAAGAAAAAAAGGGCAACTCCGAATTGATAAGTATTATGGTTATTATTATTGATAATGATGAATTGAAGTTTATCCGAAATAACATTTTTATTTTTTTGGCAGTGAATCTTTCTAACTTGAATTCTAACAACCCTAATTGACTGAAGGTTTCACTGAATTTTACAAATTAAAGGAAAGCTCCTATAGCCGTAATATGTTAGCACAACTTGTCCCGTAACGAAAACAAAATTTTGGTTTGATGATGGTTTGTGGGAAAAGAAATTCCACTTCTGCAGTAGTTTGCAGGAATGTTACTTCCTCGCCAGTGACCAACTACAGACCCGAACACTCCTACCGAACGAGCCTGGATTTATGAACAGATATACGTACACTATCCTCGTCTTTCCCTATTTGCTGTTTCTCCTTAGACGTTGCTCAATTTGATTAATATCCACCCAGTAGTGAGACATTGTTTTTGAATGTGTGAGTGCTTGTGAGTGTGTCAGCTCTGTGTTCGTCCCTGTCGCGGAATTTAGCCCCGTAAACAGTCACAGTAGGTGTATATCTGCTCAAAAAGGAGTCCCTTTAACTCTATAAGTGATCGTAACTGAGCAGGAGTGTTTGGGTCTGTAGTTGATCACTGGCGAGGAAGTATCATTCCCGCAAACTACTGTGGACAGATTATGGTTAGTCACTGTCGTGGAATTTCTTTTCCCACAAACCATCACAACAAAATTTAGTTTGCTTTGTGGGACGAGTGGTGTTAAGTTATTACGGCTACAGGAGTTTTCCTTTAATTTGCTATTTTACGAGGTTGTAGAGTTCAAGTTTCCTAGATTTTAAATTAAGTTATATTTAAACAAAACAATTCGTTTATGATTTTCGAAAGAGAAGAAAAATTTAATGTTGTAAAGGTACGGCATAGTGGATATATATATATATATATATATATATATATATATATATATATATATATATATTTGGTGAACAAATATTCATTCACATAGAAATTGATATAAGGAAAAGGGATAGAAGCACGTGTAAAGGAGGAGTACAGGAGAGGTGGGGAAGGTGTTGTCGAGCAGTTTACATGTGTAAAAATATTTCCTCGAGCATCGTCCCGGCAATGTTAGAGCATCGGCCAGGCAAGTCGAAAGACCCGTGGTTCAAGTCCCAGTCAAGGAAATATATTTACACATGTGATCTCCTCGGAACCGCCTTCCCCACTTCTCCTGTGTTCGTCCTTAATATGTGTCCCTATTCCTTTTCCTTATATATATGTATAAATGAATATGTATACATATGAATGTATAAAATATATATATATATATATATATATACATATACATACATACGACTTTTTATTTATATTGTGTATTATATTATACACATTTAAATATATTCTATAAGTACATATATATTCCATATATATTGTATATGAATGTATATATGTAAATATAATATATGTTTAAAGATTCATTTCCGAATTCGGACTCTGTGTATGAATGTACGATACGTTTCACCCTCGCATTCAGATGACTCCTTTTATTCTCCCAAAACAGTGCATGTTCCAGTCGTGGTACGTCACCTGCGACATGCACTTCTTCCTCATGGCCCCCCTCCTCGTCTACCCCCTGTGGAGGTGGCCTAGATACGGACGCATCGTCCTCTTCCTAGTCACCTTGGTTTCCATCGCCATCCCGTTCGCCGTGACTTACATTGGACAGCTGGATGCAGTGCTCCTCCTCTACATGACGTGAGTCTCGCCCGACTACGCCCCGACCCAACGGACCAATGTCGACGCCCCACTCATCAAGGAGCTGACCGAAAGTCTCTTCTTAACTCCACAAATTCGAGCGGGCAAACTTTACTTAGAAACCTTCACCGCAATTAATTTAAAGGAATAGCTTCTTTTTCGTGCTGTTCGATTACTTAGTCTGAACTAAAACACATTAAATTTAGTGCTTTCTCCTGAAATTTGTTTAAAAAAACGATGTGGAATCACAATTTTGACAAATATATCCGAGCCTGAATTTTACCTCAAGTTGCGTTACCGTCTCGGATGCCATTCCTGTACATGTAGTTTAATTTACAAATTTTGCAATTTCGTTATATATATTTTTAGTAATATTTTTATAACTATAGTTAGTCATATATATATATATATATATATATATATATATATATATATATATATATATAGGTCGCGGTGGTCTAGTGGTTAGAGCATTGGACTACTGACCGGAGGGTCGCGGGTTCGATTCCCGGGCGAGGCACTGTGGGCACCTGCAGCTCCACTCAAGCTAGTTGATTTTTCGGGTACCAGATCTTCCTGGGAAACCATAACCGGCACAGAGAAAGGAACTGGCCCCCCCTACCCTGATGTGTGAATATTCACACGCCGTGGGCTTAGTACATGGGTGAGCTCTACCATCACCTACTAAACAGACCTTCGGGTTGATTACTGTGTTTATGGTATATGGCAAAAGTTATATATATATACATATATATAAATTAATATATAAATTTTGGACGGCACAATAGAACACAGAATAAAACAGATAACACGTAAAAGAACACTCATATCGTAGATTATTTGAGCTTTCGGCCTACTCCGAGACCTTCTTCAGGTCAGGGCTGACCTATAGCATAACATGTACAATAAAAACTTTATTGCCGTTTTATCTTTTAAAATCATTAAAACTCGCACGTTAATATCTCACGTCCATATGTTTTCACCACGCAGTTACTTTCGTTATTCAGTTGTCACTGTCTTCACGGTAACTCCTAATTAAAAAAGATACTGGGAACGAACGTTTAACATAATGTCCTGGGTGATTTTGAAAAACATAACATTGAAATAACACTAAAGATATAACTAGAGATTACATAGAGCTAAATTCTCTATTGCCACTGCAAATTGATTGACTTTTGAATAGAGTATTTGAAAATGCTCGTTTTTTCTCAGTGCAATGATAAAGGATGCCAAGTATTTCATTCGAGAAAGAAATAAAGATGGTGGAGTGAAAGGTCTCCAGTCCGGCAGGTTGCTCCGATTTGTCCAGGTTTTTTTTCCCTGAAGTATCACTCATGGAGAAATAATAATTTGTTATTACTCCCAAGAATTGACGGCGACCTTGACCTGGTGGAAGGACTGGGTCGTGTTCTGTTGGCACCAAGAGCTGCGCTGGTGGAGGTTACGGTAATTGCTCCTGACAAGGCCGAATGGATCAAATTCTAGAATCGATAGACGAAAGTTAGTCATCCCAACGTTTATTCCTCAGTGAGGTGTATATAAAGGCGTATGAACCGTAATTTTCATCATAAACGAAACATGAATGGATAGAATGCTGAAAAGATTAAGGGAAAGGTGGGAAGAGATTTAAAAAATTAGATAAAATCTTCAGGAAGCGATAATAATTGTTAAAAAAAAACTAGAAGGAATTGGGGCTCGGGGGAAAAGCACGGAAATATTCCCACGGCGATCTTAAGGGAAAACTTTGAAATACGTGAATGAAGGGACGCGGTATTATGAGAAGGCGAGAGAATGGTCAGAAGAAAATAGAAAGTAAACACGAAGCTAGCTGTAAAGTGCACGCATCGTCACAGAACTTACTCTTCCAAGAGAGAGATGTTTAGGCAAGGCTGGGAGAATACGGATACGCATAACCATATGACCAGAGTGGTAGCCTAGTGTATTAAGCGCTGGACTACTGACCGAAGGATCCAGGTTGGATTCCGGTTTACTCCTAAGGGTATTCTCAGCTGTGTGACTTTCCGGGTATCCACAGGCGGCATAGTGGAAGGAACTGGTCCCTCATATTACCCTGTCAATGTATGAATTTTACACACTTAATGGGACTTAGTACAGGATCCTTTCTATCCTCAAGTATCAAACCAAACTTCTGTTGGATCCTGTTGACTATTAGTAATACAGTTTCAGGCTTAACAATACTTCATGGAATATTTTCATTACGACTTCGTTACAGCGTAAAATCTTCAGGTCCTGAATATGTTCAGCTGTTACGAAACCTACGTTATAATAAAAATATTTCATGCGGGAAAGCAAAGTGTCTTCTT
Organism: Hetaerina titia; assembly: GCA_037158775.1. Classification (NCBI taxonomy): domain Eukaryota; kingdom Metazoa; phylum Arthropoda; class Insecta; order Odonata; family Calopterygidae; genus Hetaerina; species Hetaerina titia. The sequence continues at coordinate 28,785,565 of CM073775.1, read as the reverse complement.
TTCATCCTGGTAACCATATTATGACAACCATAGAGATACAGGGGGGGGGCAATGTGACGTGGGTAAGGATATCGTTGTACTAGGAATACTATATATAGAGATAGTTAAGTGCAGACGGAAACGAATACGAAAAAGGAAGTTGGAATAAACCATATCCTTGTATAATTAACGCAGAGACTTAAAAGACAACTCGAAGGACTAATGTCTTATGACTCTTAAGGTGTTTTCCATGAAACTCTGGCAGGCCATCGTATAGCGCGGGATTTATAGGAAGTATAGGGGACATTGAGCTAAATTTTGCAGGAGCAAGAAGTAGAACGTAATGTATCATTAAAAACCTTGGCAATAAAGGGGTAGATTAGATTTTTAATAGCAATCTACCGTTTAAGGTAGTTTTTTTTGTGTTAACCCAGACTGAGCACGCCTACGTTTCTAAACCTCACTGAAAAAGAAATAACACGACATCATTCACTACACTAAATTATTCTTCAATTCCGCATACTTTCCATCTCCTTTCATTCAGTTCAACATTTCTAAGCTCTATGCCTTCCCCTGCCTGACCTACCATTAGTCGTCCACCCTATTACAGTCGACCATTTATTTGCAAATAGTTTCGAATCCATACAGAAGAGGGGAGAGAATTGAGAGGAATAATGGAAAAGGGTACGTAGTATAAACATTGGCAAGCTGTTTGATTTTATTCGCGGGGAAGAGTTCCGCAAGGAGGATTTTAATTATTTGATGATGCAGAATGTAGGAGTGCACCGGAGAGACCGATGTAATTTCCGATGTAGAATAATTAGTTTATGTACTCTGGCTGCACAAGTCAGGGGGTCAGATGGAGACTAATATGGACTATAAAAAGGAGGAAAGTAAGAAAAAGTTGTCCGTAAATGCCCCGCTTCTTAACATACACGAGGACTTTCCGGAAAGGATTCAGCTATGTAATATTTTGGAAAAAATAGCCTACCTAGAACAACGAGGCCTTAGTCCCTTTAGAAGTACTCCCTTTTGGACCTCACACACTTATCCCAGCGTCTCCTCCTTCACATTTCAAAATAACCTGCAAAATCCTTTTCCGGTAGAGTCATCAGCTGCTTCGTCCCCGAATTCTCTTTTATCTCTTCGAAGTCAAGAATTTCGTGCTGCAGTTGCAGGGAACTTGTTCCTAACAGCAAAAAATGACCCAGGTTTTCTAAAAAAGCTCATGACTGGAGATGAGTCGTGGGTCTACAGGTATGACCGTGAAACAAAATCCCAGAGTTTCCAACATTCGGTGGAAAATAACTCAAAGGGGATACTGATTGAATGTCGAGCAAAAATAAATATGCGGAGCCTTTTTTTAGAGCAACAGGCAAAGCAATAAGTCATTCAAATATTTAGACAAAAACCTTTAAAGATTTGAAATCAAAGTTTTTCTTTAATTTTGGAACTGTGGAACATGACGTAAACGGTAAAGTAATTTGGATCGAACTATATAATTTAGAACGTATTGGGCACCCATAAATCCATTCATTAAAAACCCATTGCACCGCCGTCGCCTTGGGAGTTGGACGTCAGAAGAAAGCTAATTCTGTGGAGTTTACAACTGAATTGAGACAGGTAGGACGAATTAAGAAAATTTTTAATTAAACACCATAAACTCGCTAAAAAAGTACATAATTTTTTTGCACTTCAAGTTCCCCTCGCTGACCAATTTAGTAGTTGGAATGCGCCGATCAGCAAAATCATTTGACTCCTAAGGGGTTTTCCCTGAGGCACGAGTAACGAAAATCGCTGGACCCTTACTCTCATTGGATCGCTTGGACCAGTGCTCTTCGATTTTTATGTTACGCTAAATCTTTCTCGTGATAACCAATTAAATCCAATCCAAAAGCTAAAAAATATTAAAAACTACTTCGTATTGCCGTGGTAAATAAGGATACAGACGAAAAAATAAACTTATTTTGTTAATCATCACCTTTCTTTACGCATAAATGTGAATTCCAACTTGCTTTCCTTACAGAACCCTGAGTGATCCAGTTGTCAATGACACTTTCCGTTCAATATACATAACGTCGCACACAAGAGCCAGTCCGTATTTCCTTGGCATGATGTGGGGCTACATATACTACAAGATTAAGGCTGATAAGATAAAAATACCTCAGGTAAGAAAATGTCCCATTGAAATTTACTAACTATAAAATTCAGCGGATGGCATTTATTCTGAAGTACTTAATATATTTTTATTTAATATTATTTTATGATTAATAATGACTGAGCAATGGACAGTGCGCTAGGCAAGAAGGCTTTCTCAAGGAGGGAGTTGATAACGGGAATGTTGAGTAGGGAGAAAAGACTCGTAAAAACTCTGATATGGAGCGTAGCTATGTACGGTGACGAAACGTGGTCGCTGAAGCAGGAGGATAGACGTAGATTGGAGGCTTTTGAAATGTGGGTGTGGAGAAGAATGGAAAAGGTGAAATGGACCGAAAGGAAAACAAATGAGGAAGTACTAGAGATGGTGGGTGAGAGGAGGGTTTAATTGAGAGAAATCCTATGGAGTCAGGAAAAATGGAAGAAAGGCGTATTGAGCGGCAGTGGGATGTTGAAGAAGGTAATAGAGGGGAGAATGTTAGGCAAACGAGGAAAGGGCAGGAACAGGATAGGGATTTTGAACGGGATGAAGGGAGGAAAGAAGTACACTGAGATGAAGAGGAACCTGATTTAGAGTAGGCTGGATTTGGTTTTGTGTGGAGGAACAAAATGTTTATTTGATGGTTGTGTCCATCCAAAAACCTACCTTAACAGGTACATTACCTAATAATAATAATGACTGAGGAGAGGGGGTAGTCCAGTGGGTAGAGCGCTGGGCTACTGATAGGAGGGCCCGATTGAGATTGCCGGGGTACTAAATCTTCCTGGGAAACCAAGGGCGGCATAGGAAACTGTCATCCCATGTTAATATTCTGCTAATGAGTGGAATCACGATTCATTGGGTTTGTTATTGGGTGAGCTCAACCCTCTATTATCAAAACCAACCTTTGGGTTGATAACTTGTGATTTTCATGGTTTAAAATGGAATCATTACATTAACATGAAAAAACACAACACCAACAGCCAAAAGGGAATGTGAAGGGATTGCGAGGGCAATACCAATTCATGCATAACTATGCATTTATCAATAAATATAAGGTAGTGCATATACTTGTGGCTACAGTGTACTAGCTTTGTAGATCCTTGTAAGTACAGGACCTATACAATTTCAACCGTGGGAATTCTATTAAGCAAGTTTTCTCAATGGTAACAGCTGTCACGGCGTGTTATATGGTACAGTTTCCTAAATTAAATTATCCCCAGTCCAAATGTCATCTTTGATTAAAAATCTTCTTAAACTCTACTTTGGTAAAAACTGAAATCAAGGTTCCATTACAATAATCAGATTTCATTAACGCGAGAATGAATAAGATATATCGCGATCACACTCATCTGGTCCAAAAAATAAAATACAATGATTTTATCTTGTTTGCATAGAAAAACCTCCCAAAATCGATATAGTCTCGCTCAAAGTTGTGAAATCTCGTGCTGAATTAAATAAAATCTTCGTGAAAATTCAGAGATTCTTATCGAAAAAATTATAAGACTGGTTTTGTAAAAAATTGGACATCTTCAATTTTTTAAATAAAAACTTATTTCCCTCTGAGATGATCGTCCTGGAATTTAAATAATGAGTCAATTTTTGGCCTTTTTTTACCACTTCTTTCTCTTTGGAAGGACTCGTATGAAATGAACTCCTCCCCCCTCGCATTCCCTCCATATTGCGTAAATATCGGCAGCAACATTTTGTCGCCAACAGGCACCTTTTTCGAAGAAAGCTCATTCCGATTTTACCAGAACGTATTTATTATTCATGAAATTCATAATTAACTTCATATTCAAACATAGGGATATGGTAGCCCAGTGGAAGGAGCGCTGGAATACCAACAGGAAGCTCCGGATTCGATTTCCGGGTTGCACCTTTGGCCATTTTCAGCTCAATCCAAACTGTTTAAAGAGTGAGAAACTATAGGTGGCACAGGGAAAAGAACTGTCCTTCCGTAGTACCCTGATCGCACCTCTGAACTTCCTACTAGGAGAGATCTTTTCTGACCTATCAAACCGAATTATTTGGGTTGATCGCTATGATTGGTTGGTGACGCTGTGATTGATGATGTGATTAGGGAGCTTATCAGGATTCCGGGCGCCGGCTTCCAGAAGGTGTGGAAAACCCTCTGGAAGTGGTGTGTGGAACCACAAGGGTATTACTTTTGAGTGAATGTATCAATTCTGGTAATAATATTTTTTTAATTGCCTCAACCCAACTACTTTGGGGACAGACCTTGTGTACCACAGTCTTCAACATTCTGTATTATAAATTGAAATGCTCTGTATTCTATCTCTTCTGCCTCCATTCGAATTCTCCTTATAATTCCGTTCTTCTCCAAAGCATTGCCTAGTTCCTCTACGTTTGTTTCATTATAAGTACAAAAAATAAAGTTATAAAAATATATAGCTTGGTGAGTACATATATCTCGCGTCATGTAATTCAGGGCTTAGGGGTACAGCAATGTAAAGTGCCAGGGTACATCGAACATATCCGTGGTATAATTGTTTTAATATTTAAAAAATGGTGGAATTAGTTAAACAATAAGCCTTACTTATGATCCTCCCTGAATCCTCATCCACATTCCGTTAGAAAACCTAATGAAGGGGTGTCGATACCTTTCTCCCCTTCATCATCATCAGTATTTCAATTCTAGGATTGGTTTATTGCAGCCCTCCATTCTATCCTATTTAATGGCAATGCCATCAATCCTTGACACCCTCTCTGTTTTACGTCCATCTTAATTTGTAACCCCATGTGTCTTGGTCTTCCTCGTGGATTCTCCCCTTCTATTATGTTCCTAATCAATCCATGGTGCCTCAATGTGTGTCCAATCCATCTATTTCTTCTTTGCCGTAGAGTTCTCCATATGGTCCTGTCCTCTTCTACTATTCTATATACTTCTTCGTTCCTCACTTTGTCTGTCCATTTAATCTTCAGAATTCTCCTCCAGCACCATATTTCAAAGGCTTTTATATTCTTCGCTGGTCCAATTTTCCAAGTCTCGAAACCATAGAGCGCAATGCTACACACGAAAGTCTTGACGAATTGTTTCCTTGATTCCAGTCTTAGGTTCTTTGAACATATTAATTGCCTCTTCTCCATGAATGCGTTCTTAGCTTGGGCTATTCTTCACTTGATTCGGTCGAACTTCTTCCATTCCATGTCCTCCCCTGAAGTCTTACGTAATTTAAAAACAGCGCACTGGACGATTTGAGATTTTACGTATTAAACCTTCCAAAACAGATAGTCTGACATAACTTTATTACAAAATTAAACATTGGAAGATCTCACGCATTTTTTCTTAAACACTTTAAAACGGCCGTTGTCCTCGAGCAGTTGACATCATCAGGTGACAATCCAGGCGTAATCGATAAGTTTTTAAATGAAATTCTGGGAAACCTACTATAGTTTTATGCATAATGAACAAAATAAAACTCTCTCCCACTCTCTCTCCTCACAGATCACCGTCCTGGGCCTTTGGGTGATAATGCTGACGACCGCCCTCGCATCCATGTTCGGTGCCTGGATTTTCTACCTACCAGGGCGGCCATATAGTCGTCTCGAGTCAGCCTTCTACGGAGGCCTTCATCGAGCCGGCTGGGGCATATCCCTCGGGTGGCTGGTCGTGGCCAGCGACTTGGGCTTGGGAGGTGAGTACCGCCTCCAATCCATCCATCTTAACACCGCGGGGAGGAGGATTATTTATCGCCACTCAGCCCCTTAATCTCCCATAAGGCGCGCGTCTTTCTTCATTTTTTTCCTCTCTCTCCTTCCTTCACTCTCCCTTCCCGCGTGGTCTTCCGCGGCGGTCTCACATGCCGGGAGACGGCTTTGGAACGCGTTAGTTATTCCGGGGACGGAATGGACGCGTTTCTTGTCCATTCGACGGCAAGACGCTCGGACAGGACGAGATTGGAGGGTGGGGGAAGAATGAGGAAGTGGTGTTTAAGATGGGAGTGTTGGGTTGACGTAGAAGTGTTGACGTAATGTCCGAACTGATAGAGTAGGGTAGCATTAACCGAATGGGATATTTCACTCCGACACAGATTCGACGTCCGACATCGACGCTCAATGGAGATTTCTGATTGTTTCTAACATTACTTTTCAATCAACGCTATCGTCGACGGAAAAACAAAGAAAAAGCGTTAACATGTGCGAGAGAATCTAAAGTTCAAGAGGAGAACTGGATTTCTGAAGTCGGTGGATGGATTTCTATAATTCTTTTAACTCATATGATCGAGTGAGTTTGGGAAAAAATATTTTTGAATCCTAAGACGTCCGCGGGATTTTCATCATTTTCATTTAATCCTTATTTCGTAGTTCTTCTAATTAGTTGTTGGTCTCGCACGCTTAGACAAATGATTTACACGTAGATAACGATGTTTATGTAGCTGTGCTTAATATTTTCTCAATTATTTGGAATGTTTTGTATATTTAGTGATGACTGACAACTAAGCAAATATCATATGCTCCATGCCTGGTGTGGGATCATCACCTGCCACACACCCTAGTGGTGCTGCAGGACACCATGTATCCGTACTGCGTACGAGTAGATGAATAAGTCATTGCTCTAAACTAATTTTCCTGAAAACAACAGATTAACATCTCAACTTATCGAGGGAATGTATGGAAGTAAAATAATCTGCCAACGACTACTTTGTAGGTGTGGAGAAGAATGGAGAAGGTGAAATGGACCGAAAGGAAAACAAATGAGGAAGTACTGGAGATGGTGGGTGAGGAGAGGGGTTTGTTGAGAGAAATCCTATGGAGGCAGGAAAAATGGATGAAAGGCGTATTGAGCAGTAGTGGAATGTTGAAGACTGTAATAGAGAGGAGAATGTTGGGCGAGCGAGGAAAGGGCAGGAACAGGATAGGGATGTTGGACGGGATGAAGGGAGGAAAGAAGTACACAGAGATGAAGAGGGACCTGATATAGATTAGGTTGCTAGGTGGGGAGTTACAAAATGTTTATTTGATAGTTGTGTCCATCCAAAAACCTACCTTAACCGGTAGGTACCTACCTTATAATAATTTAAAATTAGATAGGTATTATCCATTTTGGAAAGTCGTGACCCTGAAAAAGACTGATCACTTGTAATAATGGGCTGGCCTCTGTAGCGCAGAGACACAAGGTAGGGTCGCGTACACATCCAAAGCATAGATGTACCAAATATTGTAAAATTACATCACAATGTGGCTGTGTGTGAGGAATAAAGAGAACGAGTTCAGACTTCGCGAGATTATGTAAATGGAACGGAATAAGTCAATTTGACACAGCAACGATTTCGCGAGGTCGATTTTTTTCCGCAAAAGATTATTCTTCAATAGAATATTAACTTAACTATCCCATAAGATACAACTATTTAACTGTACGCATCAACTCGGGATGCATTGATGGCGAAATAAATGCAATGTAACTTCGGGACTCAAATTGAGACTCAGTGATGCGATCTCTTATTCTTTTTTATTTGTTTTTTAAAGCTGCAAGGCCTCCTTCCATATCGCGCCGTGTCCTTATTCCTGGATTTGGGTCACAGCTTGAAATTTCGTGCGACCCCCCTCCCCCTCACGGCATTGTTTCTTACTCTTTTTTTTTCGAAGCCCCGAGACGCGAGTCTGTCGAATGCGTGGGCAGAAGGCGAAGGAGAATGCATCCTCCGCCCCACGCCATCTTCAAATGTAACCACGGCCCGAGGTCGAGATCACACAGACCAAAATATTTTTTCCCTTCTCAAGCTCCTCCCCCGTCTTGAGAAGTGGTGGTGGTGTGCCTACCATCTCATTACACGAACCCATTACCGGCTACGACCTCATTTAAGGTAATAATCCGACAATATCATACCCGAACTGAGCTGAGTTAAAATTGAAATCAAACGAGACATACCGGCTTCAAAAATACAACTCACCCCCCGTCCCTCTAACCCCGGTCCAGTGTGGCCAGCCTTGGCTTCCTTCTCACAAGTCGTTGGTGTTGCCATACTGGGACCAATGCAGACTAGGGCTAAAAGAACACTTAAGACGTGGCTGGTAATTGGGCATAAAACTATTATCATTAGCCAATCGGCTTAGGGTAGGTATTGAATGGACCTTGACACTACACACTAAAGTGCTCCTGATCAATAACTAGATGGACATAAAGCATTCTTAAGCCACGTACTAAATACTTCAATAAACCAATTTCTACCTTCCTTGATTACATCCAAGAAGAACATTCTTTTCCCATTTTGTTTTTCCAGAATTCTTCCCTCTACGCAACTCAAACGTACATTCATCGGCTTCCCATTGACTCATCCCCAATAACTAATGCATCCACCAGTCCTGCCTTATTCGGAATTTTCCCTAAAAAACATCTCCCTTCAACTTCCAAGGGTTTCTAAAAGGCCTTCAATTAACGCTTATCCTTTTGCCTCCACGATTAAGTTTCTGTACTATACAAAACTACGCTCAATATCAATGTTTTTGCTGATTTTTTTACGTCCTCGCTCATAGTGACTACTATAAAATCCCGTATATTTGCAAACGTTTCGTTAACTAACGCTTTTAACGTCCCAAACACTTTGGCCATCCCCCAAAAATTGATCAACTTCATTACCGATTTTCTTTAATATGAGGTGACAGAAGGTATTTCTAGGAGTTAAATCATTATAATCCATCATCTTTAAAATTAAATCATTTTTTGAGCTTCACTTTTCACGCAAAAAGAACTAAAGTTCTCAATCGAATCATACCAATATCCTATCTACCACCATACTATCCTCTATCGAATCATACCGTCGTCAGAGTCCTATCACATCTAAGTATTTCCTAAATACAGTCGCCTGATTTAGCATTATTTTTTTATTGCATAAATTTTAATTTTTTGAGGAATTGCGAGATAAAAAAAATCAAAAGAAAAAAGAATAAATCTTTTTTTCTTACTAAAATAATCATATATTTTTGGACACGTGAAAACCAAAGTCAGGAAAGTGAGAATCGAAGTTATAAACGTTTAAACCTGATGTAGGAAATTAGATTAAGCGTAATTTCAATAGAGAATGTTTTGTGTCACTGAAAATTTACGCGGCCTTAACAAATCTTCCTCAAAAAATATGTGGCGAAGATTTACATTTAATATAGATTACAAAAAAGGACAACCACACATTACTTGACGTTTCGACATCACGAGCTGGCAATGGACTTTTCTCGTCTTAGAATGGATTTTCTGAGGATTAATAGAAATAATGGCTCACCACATAAATTTAACCCTGAGTATTGATCCACGGTCACAATTAACTCTTTGGAGAATATATATGATCAATGAAGAAGAGATGGAGAAAGCTTGACGGTGCAAATTTGCGTGAATCCCGCGTGGGACTCGCTCCGGTAAAAACCATCCTTGCGCATTCCGTTTTTCATTTTTCCCCAAGGTTACACGGCAACGCCAATCACGGTATTTTATTTTATTCCAAGGGAAAATTTCTTCGGGTCGATGATTACTGGCATATGGTTCATAGAGCGCCTTCTGCTCACCGGCCAAAAAGTAGGTTCGATACGATCCGCTAGGTTTTGACAAAATCATTTACATAGGAACGTAACAGAGACGAAGAGCCACCCTGGGAGCTGGGATGGGATCTCCTTAGGGTGTCCCGTACAATATATATATATATTCATTCACATGGAAATATATTTAAGGAAAAAGGATAGGGACAGAAATAAAGGACGAACACAGGATACGAAAACACGTTTCCTCGATAGCTCAAGTGGTTAGAGCATCCGCCTGGCAAGTCAAAAGATTCAGTGTTCAAGTCCCGGTCAAGGAAATATTTTTACATTAGTGGTCTGCCCGATTACGCCTTCCCCACCTCTACTGTATTCATCCTTTATATGTGTTCCTATCGCTTTTCCTTTTATCTATTTCCATCTGAAAGAATATTTGATTTCCGTGTGGTGGGATTTCGTGTTTGAATGCATGTATGTATGTATGTATGTATATATATATACTTACATATATTTATTTATATTAGTACCAATAATTACATGAGATGCGGGTGTGTTTGGGTGGCCATATTTTGCAGATCGTTAAAGAGGGAGAGACGAGGGGTAAGATGGGGAGAAAGGGAAAGTGGCCTTACGTAACTAAAGGACTGTCCCTCACGGCCACGGTCAGGACACTGCATTTAGACCAGTCGCCTCGGAATCCGAAGTGGAAGGCCCGAATCCGTCCTTTTCGATTCCTGCTCCCAAGACAATGGCGAGGGCACGTTCTTCGTCCGAGGCGAACGAAAAGGACTTCGTCGGAATAAAGTGGAGCAATGTGGAGGGTGTTCCACGCCCCCATTTCCACCGCCTCGTCTTCGTCTTCCCCTCCTTACCTCCCACCCCCCTCAGCATAAGCTCTTGTCCCCGAAGATTATAAGGGGGTTGATAGTGGGAGCGTGGGAGGAGCCACCATGGTGGACCTCTCTATTCATGAAGAATTCAACCTTGAGATGTGGATCACAGTATTAGGGGAAAAAGCTTCGGTTGTGTAGCAGTCCGATTTACACCCACGCACCTCCCTGTACCTCTGCTCCATAGGACATAAGATCGATGTTCCATTCTCATACTACCTCACGGAAACAAAAGAAATACGAGAATATGTTAAAGAAACGGGTGATAATCCTCATCTGCATAGTGGATATAGGACATGAGTTTGTTAATTCAACTGTGGTTGCAGTAATATGTCGTCCTAGGGTCAATTAATCAAAGCCGTAAATCGATGCACGCATAAGTCATCTAAACAAAACAACATCGAACAAACAATTCGCCAATATGGCGTGTCGCGTTCATCCGGAATGATTGTTGAATTATTTATTTTAGCAATATACATAACCGGGAGAATATGATAACAAAACAAACAAAGGGTCCATTGAATGAAGAGAAAGCTCTAATCCAATAACCATTTTTAGGGAAATGACGACTTCACATATGCAGAATGGTTGCATAGTAGTAAGTTAAAATACTTATGCAATTGCAAAGTCACGACGGATCCAAGAATAAGGAATAATAAGCATGCGCCATTTTATAATTAGTTATCGTCCATTTTTCCCCAATGTGGTATATCAATTTAGAATCATATAAAGTATGCCAACGCACTTGGAATATAATATATACTATGATACCAGCGTGCTATAATATGCTAACGTAATTGGGATGCAGTTAACCCACTTAGGTAACTGACCCCGTCTCACTGAATACTGAAGGAGTTAAGAAAAACTTAATTTTTGAAGTTGCGGGGATAGGTGTGTTATCACTCCATGCCACACGCCCTAGCTATGGCTTACGAAGTAACATGTAGATAGCTATAAATACAGGTAATATTCTCGTCAAACGAAGTAAACTAAGTAAACTTTCGGTTTCAGCATCAAATTCCTTAAGAAACGCATTTAAAGTTGATTATTATATCTTGCAATTTTCATTTATATTCAATAATAAAATTAGAAATAATGGTCTTGCGAGAAAATTGCAAAAGTGCATTAAATGGTCATTTAGGATGGCCGACTGAAAGTGCGAGAAATTGCTAATGCTGTAGGCATGTCATCTGAATGGGCATATCACATTTTAACAGTGGAATATGAGAAAATTATCAGCTATCTGGGTGCTGCGACGCTTGACGCAGGATCACAAATGCATCAGAATGGAAATTTCCGAACAGTGACTCACCCCGATCGATGATTTGGGTCCATCAGATTTCCAGCTCTTCCCCAAGCTCAAACTTTTCCTCGGTGGACGGAGATTCTCTTCAAACAAAGAACTAACAGCAGAAGTAGACGAGTATTTTGCAGGTGTGAAGCGTATTTTGACCTGGAATAAATGGAAATACATTTGTAACTAACAAATTTAATGCATATTAATTTCATTCAAAGTACTTTACCGGATTAAGTGCAGGTTTTAGACGGTCCTTCAAACGACTAATTTACTTGGAGCAACACGAGAACTCCCCTTTCCTTGACCTAGGTCATTTTTCTCTTTATTAATTTGTCATTTCTGCCTGCCTTCATGCTGTATAGGAAATATATTCTCTCCCTTCGTCTTCCCTGATTAAGTTTCCTAGGAACATATTTTCAATAGAGATTTGATGAAAAAATCCTTTTTGCAGTTAATGATGTATTTGGAAGTGAAGTATTTTCTTCGGAGAGGAAGATCACCTTACACCTCATGCAGCATTAGTAGCTGAAGTGGTCGGTCCTATTCATCACCTAAATTTTATGTTTTTTCCAGGCCGAAATTTGTAATTTTTTTATTTAGAAATAGAAATTTATACTTTTTCAATGAATCTTGAAATCCTCGAAGGTTATTGCGGGAAATAACAGTGCTAAGCATTCTCGTTTTTTGAAAAAAAACACTGCTAACTTTGGACAGTTCAGATGAAAATAGGATTGGAAAAGATTTTAATTCAAAATATTGCCGCGATGTGAAGAAAAACTCGGTTAATGGCAAAATGGGAAGAAAATTAGTGATTCAGTGAGTTATAATACGTAAAACGAGTAGTTCATCAAGATTATTAGAGGAACTAATTTGGGAATCACTCAAAGGGCGGAGTTCAAATTACACATGAAATCTCTTGCATCAATTGGAAGGTCTCTTTAGCGATGACGCCTAAAAGGTATTATTGATCCCATCGCATGATGGCAGGAGAGGTGATGTCAATAAAATTAGAGGGATCAAGAACAGATAGTTTTATGACGCCATTTTCTCGATAAACTAAAGGGTTCAAATTAACTGTAAGACTGCGCTGAGAGGGAGTATTTTTTCTCATTCTTAGTAGAATTTGAACATCCCTCCAATCCTCAGTTTTCTGAGAGAACAGGAAGAAAACATGCCAAAGCCTCAGTCAACACTAAAAACTCGCTTCTCGATGGTACCTGGGACTAAAATCCCTATTCTAACTCACATAAAACCCAAAGTAGGTCTTTGCTTAACTTTGCAACACTTGCCTACACCGAGGTAGACTCACCCGGCAAACTCTCCCGCAATTATTATTGTTATTATTTATCACATGGCAAGCGCCATGTGATAAATAAATAAAACTACATAAGAATCAAACCTTTACAAGACATATGCTGTCCACATCCTATGGCTGGAAGCAGCTTCTTCTAGGAGCCGTAAGAGGCTTTAAAACATTGTTCTGTCTGTTCTGCCATTCTTAGTAGCCTAGTGAGTTGTCCTTAACTCATCTAGCTTCAGCTATTACCCTTCTTGATACTAAAAGCTCACATCGAAAGCTTAGGGATGTACGTGGGTGGTCTGAAAAGTTTCCGACTCAGAAATTTTCAGAAAAAATATCCTGTATCTTTGTTAGGTCGGAAACTCCTTGGACAATCCTTGTATATCTATCTTAGATACCGTGGTACATGTACCTGTAGTTAGGATTATCTATAATATATATATATATATATATACCTACATTACATATATATATATATACATACATTATATATATATATATATTCACGATGTTTGAACAGGCCTCGTATATACTCGTAAATTTATTTATTTTGTTAAAACAATTGAGGAACACTTAGTTTATGATGCTGAATGCCTGTTGTGTAATCACTCCTACCACACACTCTAGTGTTGTCTTGTTGGGTTAGAAAGATAGATAGGTATTACAATGGTTGTCGATGAACAGTTTTTCGGAAAGGAAGAAGAACAGAGAACACAGCTGGTATGTAATCAATGTCTGACCTTATGCTGGACAGAGGGGGATTTTTTGTTCGTGTGATCGTTAGCTATAAGTGCTTTATGTTTGAATTCTAGTCTCATGGAAATAATCAATATCACAGCAACCTCCCAAAAAATCTGCAATCAACCTCTCTTCCACTAATTCCTCACCTCCATTTGACAAATATTGGCCATCGACAACGAGCGTACCCAATCATCACTTTGCAGAAAGAAAACATGGCGCGCCACGCAATTTTCACCCGATTAAGGTGCGCCTCCGTCTTCTCCTCGAAGAGAAATGTCGAGCCTAAATGTGAAGAGATATATTTAAACTAATCTCTCTCCGTGAATTCATCACTTAGCGCATTCTGCTGGCAAATTATTTGTCATAATAACAAAGCTTCGGAGACCTCGTTACTATAACGCCCAACAGTGACGTTCGGAAAAAATTTTCTGCCATCTTAAATGTAATGAAGCAAATACTGAATGTAGAAATTTACACTTCGAGCGAGGCAATGCTCAAACACAGACGAATGCTTGAACTTTTAGCCCCGCAGTGCGAAATACCCAATCCAAACTGCACCGAAGATTTGCACCGAAGCGAAATTTCTCTACCTTGCTGACCCGCCAAGGGGATCTCAATGAACTTGACGCGTGAATACCATTCATTATGTTGTGTCCCGCGCAAACCTATCAATCTATGATGTCGTGAGTTAAGGTAACGACTAAGTATTTAATCGAGTCCATTTCGGTGTTCCCGATTCAGTAGGTGTTCAAGAAGGAATTTCTTTTTTTTCCAAAAACTCTTCACTACGTACATTTTCATATTAAATTCTCATTGCCAAAGATCGCAATAAGGTTTTATTGCAATTAGGACACGCACTTAAGTTACTTTTCTTCAGAACTAAGGTTATCTTAGTCAAAAAACTTCCTGTTTGGCAACAAAGCGCATCTTACTATCAACCGCGGGGTCAATGCCGTTAACGTAGAGAAGGAATGCAAGAATTCCGATTACACTTCTATGAGAAACGCCTGAAGTAACTTCTACTGCATGAGAGCTAACGCCATCTATAACTACCCTCCGCCCGCGAATATTCAGAAAGTTTTTAATCCCTGCCACTGCTTTTAAATTGATAAATCTACTTTTTATGAGATGTTGCCTGCTTCGGTATATATTCTTATTAGATATAGATGTCATTGACATGCATTGTTAATTGTTTTGACAGATACATACCTGTATGTCTCCCCCAAAAAACTTATATAAACCTGTATATTTCACTTCGAACAGAATAAATTGGATAACAGGAGCAATATCTGCGAATTTATTTAATCGTAATGAATTTTATTTGCAATATAGACCTTCATCGACATATATATCGTGGGTTAATAACTAACGTTCGCACTTTCAAGCATCTGCAGTGGTGACTGCGGACATGTGAACGATACTCGGATTGGTTCGATTTTTATGCAAATTAGCGGTATACATTTTATGTAATTAGCGGTGTACCTGTATTGAGAAATTTGGTAATAAGATTCTTTTGGGTGATATGCGATACGAATATAATGGGATTCCTCGTTTTAAAAAGCATCGTTGGCAACAATATGCCACTTACGAACAATAGTAAACAAATCAATAAATGTAGAGTTTTGACATGATATGTGTATGGAATTAGTTCACAGCAAATTAATGATCTTAGAATATTACCGCAGGTATTTTTTTATATTTGTTATTTAATTAATTTATGTTACAGTGCATAAATGTTTCTTAGCTCTAAAAATATAAATGTTTTCCTATCATAGTGACATGGCGCTGATTATACATATATATATATATATATATATATATATATATATATATATATATATATATATATATATATATATGCGGGTCGCGGTGGTCTAGTGGGTAGAGCGTTGGACTACTGACCAGAGGGTCCCGGGTTCGATTCCCGGGCAAGGCACCTGCAGCTCCACCCAAGCTAGTTGATTTTTCGGGTACCAGGTCTTCCTGGGAAACCACAACAGGCACAGGGAAAGGAACTGGCCCCCCTACCCTGATGTGTGAATATTCACACGCCGTTAGGCTTGGTACATGGGTGAGCTCTACCATCACCTACTAAACCGACCTTCGGGTTGATTACTGTGCTTATGGTTTATATATATATATATATATATATATATATATATATATATATATATATATATATATATATATATATATAATATATATCGAATATATATATATATATATTCGATCACATTACGAGTACTTTTGTTTCTTTAATTCCTCGCCCGTTTATTTCCAGGGCCGCTGACCCCCTTGTTCAAGTGGAACGCCGTGGTGCCTCTCAGCAGACTCACCTACTGCGCATTCCTCATCCACGGTGGGGTTCAAATGTTGAGCATCGCCACGCTCAGGACCCCAGAGTATATGACGTTTTATAAACTGGTGAGTGATCATTGACACCAAATATTCCTAATGGTCCATTCTTCTATTGTCAAATATCATTGCGGCCTTCATTTGAATGTCTTCCATTACATGCATTCTTCTTACCTTGATCTTAGGCTAACCAATATGGTTTGGAAAGTGTTCAATTCATTTGTATTCTTGTCAGAGTATGATAAGGAAAGAAGAAAATTCATGTCAGCTTTAAGAATAGAATACCATTGCCTCTGTGATAACGTAGTGAACCTTCTTTCACGGGTGCTACTTGAGGGACGATTACTGCAATAGATTAATATAGGTTTTATAGATACTTCAAGATAATGAAATTTGTCGTGCCTGATTACGTCCATTTTTCAATAACGCTCTCATAATTTTCTCTGACAAATTACTTTCAACAGAGAGGTCAAACTTCGGTTACAAATATGCTCCTTGCAGTCGTGGGCAGTTTCCAAAAATTCGACGCCGTGATTACATGGCCACTGAAAATGCTTCAGTAAAACGGGTCCCTTTTCCGTGTTAACCGAAATTCGGTTGACATGAAATTCACCAAAATCAATGTTCGGTTGGCATGAAATTTTGTTAAAACGAAGTATTGGGTTCGATTCCCGATTTACATGAACCATTTCCCATAGTATTATCATCTTTGAAGAAAATGCTTGATTTTTTTCTAATGAGACTGAGAGGTCGTTAATGCCTCAAGTGCGTAGCTTATTTCCACGAATGTTTTCGAAATTCATCACATGATTTGATAGCGGAACACGGCAATCCACGTGCCTTAGTGACGCACTACCACTTAGATTAGACGCTCTTCCATATGGATTATTTAATCGGAGATTGAGTTGGTGTGGTGACTAGTTCATTGACTTGCCGATTCGAGGCCCTGGGTTCCAATCCGGATGGTGGTTGAATTTTTCATGGGCATCCCTATTCCGGTGCCATATGTGAAGACCATATAACGCGGTAGACTAGGGCATTGTTACACTGTGCGTTCCCTAGGCGTATTTAGTTAAGATTAGGCTAATTACGAGGCCGGGCTTCCCTCACCACATTAACTTAACGCATTCCCTGAACATCCTGCCTGATTGGGGGCTATGTGGCGAGCACTTCGAGTGAAATACACCGTCCGTCGAACGTTACATTAAACTATGTGAATCATTAGCCAATTTCTTAATTACATTAGGATTTGGTTCAACGCCGAGTTTTTTCTCTTCGCCCTTCGCTGGACATGTGCAACTAACTAATGTGTGAACAAACTACGCACATGTTTGCCATATGAAGAAGACTTAGAGTGAAATAAATTGTTCGTTGGATATGACGGTAAATTCTATGAACTCTTGGCGTATTTCACTAATTTCATACGCCGGATTTCTTCTCCTCTGCCCTTCCTTCCTCCGATTTCCCGAAAATCCCGCCTGCATATATATATATATATATATATATATATATATATATATATATATATATATATACCTGTATATATTTCTATATATATACATATATATTTTTATAAATATACATATATGTAGAAACATGAGGCATATCTTATCTTCCGAAGAAGACGGAGTTCGAGTCCGTCGAAATTATCAAGATATTATTGTGAGTGTTCTTTTTATGTGTTCTCGTGCTGTGTGTTGCTAAGTTTTTTATTCAACACTTCCGTGTTACTTCGAAGAAATCAATTATATATATATACATATATATTTATACGTATACGTACATATCCTCCCTCACGATATATATATATATATATATATATATATATATATATATATATATATCGTGAGGCCTATGACTATCGCTGTTGGTTGCCTCTCCCATAATATTTGCTATCAGCTTTTCAGGATGAGAAATGCAGTTTCTCATCAGTTTCCTTCGGTTCTCTTCTCGCGTCTTAGGTCCCCTAACCTGTAGCGGAGGAATTATTATCACTCCAGGGAATTTCCGGAGGGGTTCGCGGGATCGATTGCGAGAGGACGTAGAGTCTCTCGGAGGAGTGAGGAGGGGTAGGAATCAATCTCCATCCGGATTCGGGCGAAACCGGTCTCTTCAAAGGATCCTGCGCACCACACGAGCGAGAACCTCTCGGCAACTTTCGCTCTTTTGGAGAAAGGTCGTCGATTTCGTTTTTAAGCGCGCCCGAATCGGAAAGGACTCCGACAGGATGAGACCGGAACGTAGTCTCGAGCCAAGCATCCGGAAGCGAAGTCGAGGGAGACGTCGAAAAATTATTTATTTTTTCTTTCAAATTTATTTCTGCGAGGAAATCACGCCGAGGAGTGAAATTTTTTGAGTTTGGTTCGTATGCGGCCACGGACTGCGGGTAACCGGTCCTTTACGTCGATCGAGTCAGCCGGTCCACCGGAAATTTTCGTTTGGAGAACGGACGCTGACCTCACCCCTTGAAATATTTCGTAATATTCTTACGGAAATAAACCCCCACCTCCGGGATTTCGATCGGGAAGGACGGGAGGGGGATGGGGGCGCAATGCGAGCCTCAAATGGGCGAAGCCGAATTTCTAACGAGCCTGCTTCCAAAATGTTTAACATTTCATCAAAAAAAATTTTCATTAGGTCGATTAATAGGATAAGGTGTAGAAAAACGAAAACATATGGAATTTTTTATGAGACCGATTTAAACATTTTTATCATTTAACTAACGGAAAACTGAAAATCGTCTCAACCGACATAAGGGGACCATACAACTGTATGGTTCAGCAGAGTTTCAGCTTTCGATGCGCGTAAATCCTTAATGCATCTTTGGCAAGGAGCTATTAGCAACAGAAGGACAATACCTAAATCATGACTGGACTACTTGGAATGATAAAATTAAAATGTCCCCCCCCCGTAGCGCTTTTGGATATGATTATTCCGATCCCTTATTGTTCTTCGGAAAAACTCCGTCCTAAATTTATCCCTTGAACAACTAACTGCTCCAATTGTACTGAGGTTATTCACAGGAGCACACACCGCAGTGGTGGGTTACAGGGTCCCATGTACACATTTAGATATGTTATGGCACCAATATCACTTCCTTAAATATTAGTTCACATAGGAATTTAAAAATGAATCGGTTAATATTCCACATTACTTATTCACATTCCCGCATACATGCCTAATTACTGCATATCATGTAATACTCATGGTGTCTTGAACAATCTATCAAATTTATTTAATATTTTGGGGTCATGTGTTGGATTTTGCTATGTTTGCATCTTGCAAGGACGAGGACTTGAATCTGTCTTTGAAGGTGTCCAACACCGACTTATTTTAACATTGGTGGTCGAATCTACCAACAAAATTTGGAACCATGAACATTCCTT
This sequence comes from Hetaerina titia, assembly GCA_037158775.1. Taxonomy (NCBI): domain Eukaryota; kingdom Metazoa; phylum Arthropoda; class Insecta; order Odonata; family Calopterygidae; genus Hetaerina; species Hetaerina titia. Next base: position 28,765,992 of record CM073775.1, on the reverse strand, counting down.
TAGTGTCACATGCATTGTCATTTCACACACACACACACGGGTTTCCGCTCCATTTCTGAAAGTTTTAAGTTTTGCCTGGTCTTTTTGAGAATCAAAGGGGTCCCAAACTTCCTCTCTCAACATACCCGTCACGCTCACTCTTTTTTTCGTACCTAATGTATTCTCCAATCATGCGTGTTCAAGAGAGAGTTAGTAAATGAGTTATCTCGTCTTATGTGTATGAATAAACTAAGGGTTTTGCATTCATGACTAGTACCCTGGCAACCGTCGCCACACGCCCTCCCGACGATTCGCTGGGTATTGTGTGAATGTACATGAGTGAGTTACCTGTAAAAACACCATCATATTCGATTCATTAATATGTATATATAATTAAAAATATTTTTTCATTCCACCGCCAAAGATGTTGCCATAGATGCTTAATTATTTTTTCATTCCATCAAACTTAAATCCAGTTATTAATATTTAAAGTACGTAAGTACATTTAATGCAAATTTTAGAAATTTCCTACTGTTCTGTAATGTCCAAATGCCAAATTTTACAGATTGTCCAAATTAAATAACACAGCTTGCAGCCTGCAAGTATGCTAACTAACGCACGCAGAGTATTAGCAAAGTGACATTCCTTACAGTGTTTACATCGCCACTAGATTTCAACTATCGTAGATGAGTTTTTTAAAAAATTACATTATTTGCGTTGTATTTCTTAAATCAAATAGATTACCTACAGCAAATCTTACATATATTATAGCCTTATATATTGCACTTACTATAGAAACTGTAAATAGGTGGTCACTATCGCCCTTACATTCAGCATGTATGTGAGCAAATGGTTGAAGGGGTTTGGTGTGAAATTGAGATAGGATAAAATATTGAGAGAGAATTTATAAAATTGTTTCTGTTTGCGGATGATCAAGCTTTAGTTTACAAGTCAACAAAGTGGTTGCAAACATTGCAGACCGCATTAAGAAATCAATGTGATAGGCATGGGATGAGAATCCGTTTATAAAAAGTGAATGAGTTTTTCTAAAAAAAATGCGAGGCTAAAGTAAATATTAAAATTAGAGGGCAAAAACTAGAATGGGTAGAGCAGTTTTCCAATCTTGATATTAATTTAGACATAAATGAGCGAAATAGCAGGGGAATTAGAAAAGGAAATGTATTAGGCAAAGAAGCTTCACAAGGAGAAGGGAATTGATGACAAGAACCTTAAGGATGTTAAGAACATACTCGTCAGAACTTTGATGCCGAGATGGTAAATTGAGGGAAGATGATGGGCGTAAATTCGAGAGCCCTTTGAAATGCGGGGGTGGAGATGGATGGAAAAGGTAAAATGAACAGAAAGGTAAAGAAACGGAGTGAACCAAGTTCCTCTTTGATGATCGATTATTTTAATTTGAACAATCTCTATTTTCAGTTTTGGATGACGAGCGCAGATATATTTTTTACCTTCATGATCGCGGTTCTCGTCACGTTGGTGTTTGAATCTCCTATTTGCAGCCTTCAAAAGATCTTCTTGAGGGGAGGTAAGTTGAATTAGAGTAATTGCCAACTTCATAGATGCTCGCGTATGAGTCACGAACTTATCCAATAACAATTTGGGGCAATTACTCCTCCTCTCCTTCCGCTAGTACCTTTATCAAATTTAAGACTACAACCCAATAGTGAATACGTATCTCCCGACCTGAAAAATTTGTCATATTTATGATTCATGAAAAGAAAAATTAATTTCACACATTCTTCTTCAGCAGATATGTATTATTTCTAAGAATTTTCCTGCGAGCATTATAGATTTCTCTGCAATACAAGAGAGTATTGTACTGGATATCCATTCTCATTTCACCATTCAACCAGTCATGTAATTTGCATGAAATTAAAACTGTGTGCTATTGGCACAATGTTTTCAGAAGAAAAATTATAAGCAAAGGCATATTGGCTTTGGATTTTTCTTCTAAGAAAATACAGCAAAATCAGTTGCATGTCGTTCATGAAGGAACATATCTCGCCAGTATTAAATCTGGATTCCTCCACGAGACGAAATATGAATTTAAAACCATGAATTAAGCAGAAAGTTGTCAAATAAACTTTCTTTTATTCACAAATAAACTGCAGTCTACTAATAATATATCACCTGCAGTAAGGCAAACAGGACATTGCAAAGTGATTTTCTTTTGAAGAATAATCACTAAATCTGTCACAACTAAGTAAATATTGACCTTCTTGTAGAGAATGGAATGTTAAAATTTAAGCGCCTTCCGATATCCTAAGCATTAAGGATTATTAAGATATTAAAATAAATTTATTATACATCAAACTTCGAGTTAATTTCTGAAGAGCTGATCATTTTCTAATTTCAAACGCTATTAATTTCTCGGCACAGGTAAACATCAAGAGAAGGAGGCTATCACGGAAACTGTCCTCGTATCCTACGAAAATGGCCGCATCATGACTATACCTCAATAAATTATTGTTATATTATATTTTTTATTAAAATTATTTTTTTACTCATTCGGTCTCAATTATTTCCTGTTATGTTCCATCGTACGAGCCTGCTCAGCAGCAATCCATCTCTAACCCTACATTCCTACTATTAGATTTCATTGAATTAAGTAACCATGAAATGTGTACGATTTGTCCACTATTGCCCGTGCTGTTCAACGTATATGTGAAGGAATTGGTTAAAGAGACATGGGAATAACTGGAGGTAGGAATTTAAGTCGGTGGACAATTCATAAAATCATTTTGGTTTGCTGATGATCAAGTTTTATTTCGTCATTCATCCAAGGAGCGTCAAGCATTGCTGAGGTTTTTGAAAATTCATTGCGATAAGTTGAGATGAGAATAAAGGTAAATAAAACAAAACGTATGCGGCTTTCCAGAAAAGGGAAAGGCTAAGCTAACCGTTATAATTGGAAGACAAAAGATAGAGCAGATGGGACAGTTTTAGTATCTCGGAAGTTCTTTGGACCAAAATGGCTGGAGTAGTAGGGACGTAGGGAGAAGAATTGCAGTAGACAAGGCTTTTATGAGGACAGGATTGATGACACAGACGTTGAGTAAGGATTCTATAATATAAAGGCTCCTTAAAATTCATATGGGGCATAGTTATGCACGGCGCAGAAACATGGTCATTGAAGTAGAATAATAGACGTGGATTGGGATTGGAGAAAGATGAAGAAGATAAAGTCTACAGAAAGGAAAACAAACGAGGAAGGGCTAGACATGGTAAGGGGGAGAGGGGATGGTTGGGAGAAATTCAAAGGAGGCAGGAAAGATGGATACAGAGCGTTTTGATTGGCGATGTGATGTTGAAAATGTGATAGAGGGTCAGTCATGTCAGGTAAGCGAGGAAGGGAAGGAGCAGTATAGGGATGTTGGATGGAATGAATGAAGGAAGGAATCACACAGAGTTTAAGAGAGGCTAATCGTAAAATGCAGTCGTTTTTTAGAAGAGGAATTGTAGCAGTACTGTTTGGTAGCATGTGTTCATCCAAGGGAGGATTACCTATATTTATAATAATAAAATTACAATATTTGTGTTTATGTGTGTATTTATTATTAAAAATTAGTATATTAATAATTTTTATTCATAAATTATTCTTCCGTAGTTTCTGCAAGTTAAATGTATTTTGATGTTAAAAATAATAAAATCTTTACCACCGACTTGTACTGATGAACTAAGAAAAGCTAAATTTCTCGCCGACGAGTTAAGGCTGAACTGAAACCAGGTAATGAATTTCTTTCACCGACTTTCTCCTAAAAGTTAGCATACGATTCTAGATTTCTACGGAAAATGAGTGCTATTCAAAGTTGAGGTCAAAGTTCAAGAGTGCAATGCAACTCCGAAATGTACTATTTATTTAAACCTTGATATAGTATGAGCTTGTTATGAGAACTATAGCCATTTTTCTAAGCAACTGCGCCGCTACAATTGTCGTAATCGTGTGAAGCCCCCTTGTACTACACACTGTCAATTTGTGACACGAAATTTTGTCATAGCGACTTCAATGCCAACCTAGCAGCCAATCGATCCAACACCAACATTTAAACCACGAACAGCGAGGTTAAAAACACGTTTGGTCAAAGAATCAAAACTTATTATTTACAACTCTTAACTACCACAAGAATAGGATGGCAAATGTTAAATCAATATAATTCTCCATTATTTTCATGTTTGGTCAATTATAACTAATATTATGCCTTACCAAAAAGATCTGGAACTTCCAAGAATGAATATTTCCGGGCAATACCAGACTGAAGATACATTTCGCTCGTACTATAAAATTGCACGGGTTGTAAGCCGACAATAACAATATAAAAACGATTAGTCTATTTTGGAGATGACCTACTCCTACAAGGAATGTAATGTGATGTCAACACGGAATCATCATGCATGCCCATTCCAATACGAAGATCCGCATCACTGCAAGTATTGTCCGATCGTGACTTCTGTTTGCCAAGCTAACTTTGGAACTTCAACTTATAAAATTCTATCTTTGCATGGAAAGAAGCCCAAATAAATTAATGTATACTGTATATAGAGTCGCAGTAGTCCAGTGGGCAGAGCGTTGGACTACTGACCGGGGGGTCCGGGTTCAATTTCCGAGCAAGTCACTCTGGGCACCTGCAGCTCCACCCAAGCTAGTTGATTTTTCGGGTACCAGATCTTCCTGGGAAACCATAACCGGTACAGGGAAAGGAACTGGCCCCCCTACCCTGATGTGTGAATATTCACACGCCGTCGGGCTTGGTACATGGGTGAGCTCCACCATCACCTATTAAACCGACCTTCGGGTTGATTACTGTGTTTACATATATTTTATGTATGGAGAGAGAGAGGAGAGAGAGGGCGTTGGGTGACAGAGGTACGAGGTTCGTTTCCGGGTGACGCCTCTGGGCACCCTCAGCTTCACCCATAATGATTTAAGGTTACTTATTATTATTATTAGGTAATCTACCGGTCAAGGTAGGTTTTTGGATGGACACAACTATCACATAATTAACTTGCGACTCCAAACAAAAAACAATCGAGCAACTTAATCTACATCAGGTCCCTCTTCATCTCTGTGTCTTGAAGGAAGGAAGTCTTCCTCCCTTCATCCCGCCCAACATCCCTATCCTGTTCCTGCCCTTTCCTCATTTGCCTAACATTCACCCCTCTATTACCTTCTTCAACATTCCACTACCGCTCAATACGCCTTTCATCCATTTTTCCTGCCTCCATAGGATTTCTCTCAACAAACCCCTCTCCTCACCCACCATCTCCAGTACTTTCTCATTTGTTTTCCTTTCGGTCCATTTCACCTTCTCCATTCTTCTCCACACCCACATTCCAAAAGCCTCCAATCTACGTCTATCCTCCTGCTTCAGCGACCACGTTTCCGCGCCGTACATCCGAGCTACGCTCCACATCCGAGTTTTTACGAGTCTTTTCTTAACATCCCTACACAACATCCCGTCATCAGCTCCCTCCTCCTTGTGAAAGCCTCTTTTTCTAAAATTCTTCTCAAGCAAGGTTACTTACATCATCCATATAACATTACCAAACTCTGAATCCGATTCATTCTTGCCTTTCTTTTAATTAGGACTGATTCGTCTTCGGGTGTGTTTATAGTTCGATTTTATGCCAAATCGAAATGATTCAGCGTTTAGGCCATACTTCCCATACAAGAAAAATTTCATTCATTCTCTTTTTTTTGTTTGATAATAAACTTGTAAAATTTTTTTTCATCAAATTTTCGGCGGAAAATTTAAGGATATATTTTGTTTTCTGTCACGATACAATATTTTGCCTGACCAGAAATCTCGTACGCCACCCAGACCTTGCTTTGAAGACTGTAGCATTGAAGAGCTTTGCTCTCCCTTGAATGAATTCACGAGAAACAGAATTTCCATTCGCAGACGGTTTTCAAGAACAAACTTTTTCACCTCTTTTTTTTCTGTGTGTTGTCATTTGCTAAACTTTCCTCTGTTAGCACGTTTAGTGTTGGGACTTTTCCTCAGGAATTCAGAAACTTTCTTCCAGTCTCGAGTTTTCATTTCGGATACCTCAAAAACTATCGATCGGTAGTGCCAGTATTGGTTTTTGCGGGAAAATCGAAAACTTTTTGAGCTTAAAGCCTCCTGTATAATCAAATCATATGCAATGCATATTTATATAATAATGGCGTTCGAAATCGAAGCATTCAAGGGCAGAAAAAAGGAAAACACGCAATATTTAGAGAAATAGGTTCCCATACACTACAATTATTTGAGTAACTTCTGTAATAAACTTGTGAATGAATGTTTACAAAATATGAACTCACCAAGATTTTGTATTTGTACCCTGTGAGCATGAATAACCTTATAAGACGAGTATATGAAAAGCAATTTTGCAATTGATATACAGAGTATCACAATATACGCTCCTAAATCCGCATACTTCCTTCATCCCCTGATAATGTCAACAATGCCTATTCTTTACCTATCCCTTCCTCGCTTTCATAGAGTCCTCCCTTATCTATCACAGCCGTTAATAGCATGGCACATAAAAATCCTCTGCAACCACAGTTCCTGTTTCTTTCGGATTTCTCCCAAAAATCCTGTCTCTTCCCATAATCCATTTCTTGTGTTCCTTTTCGTCCATTTTAGCTTTTCCATCCTTCTCCGAAACTAAATGGCAAAAGCCTTCACTCTACACCTATTATCTAGCTTAAATTATTGAGTTTAGGAGCCGAACCGAACAACGCTCCATATCAAATATTTGACGAGCGGTTTCTTGACATACTCATCGTCCCTCTTATCACTTCCCTCCTCCTTGAGAAGACTCCTTACCTTTATACTCCTATTAATTTGATCATTTTGATCCTACACGCTTACAAGGTTGTCAAACTGGTTTCACTTGCTCTAGTTTATAAACATGTTTTTATTTTTAACTTCGCCTTCCTCTTTCTCGAATATCTCATAACTGTTTTTATATTGATTCCTAAAACCATGCCTACCAGAGTGAATTCCAATGCGCTCAGCTATGATTGCAACCCATTTTCTGACTGCTAAAATGAACCTTAATCCATATTAAATGCGTTTGTAATTTTCCAAAGACTTCAATTTAAATTACCAACTCATTTAATGTGAGCATCAAATAATTCCACTAAGTGAAGCCAGAAAGTGTAACGTATATATGAACCTTAGTCATCGGCAAACCTAACTGATTTTATGATTCTCCGTCGGATTTCATCCCCATCTCTAGTTTTTCCCATGCCACTTGGACCATTTCCTTCACATATACGTTGAACGGTATACCCCTGTCTTACTCCTCTTCCAAACACTGCCCATCCGGACTCTCCATTCGCTACAGCAGTCTGAGACATGCACTGGTTGTATATTATCCTCCTATCCCTCCAATCTACTTCTATGTTCTCTAATATGTTCATTAATGCTATTCGATTCACTTAATCTAACGCCTTCTCGACATTCACGAAATAAACAAATGAATCCTCATTGAAATTGTTCCCTTCCATTATTGACATTACTAAATTACATATATTTTTATATGTTATATTTATCAAATGTGTATTATATAAATATTATATATATTTATATATGTAATATTTTTAATGGATTAAGGACCGATTTTTTCATTTACTACATTTAATCACTTAATATGATATATGACAGGTTTTAGAGAGATAACAGGAATGTACGACTCTATTAGATAGTTTATTAAATATCAGGGAGTCTAGTACGCGTACCATGAAGCAAATAGGATCCTCCTTCCGCTTAAGGACCTTCTCTTTTCTTCTGAATCCTTGAGGAAAAGATCGATACGACACCCATTCAGTTGGCACCCCCCATGAGGAAAAACCGACTGCTTTGGCATCGAAATTGTGAATGAGAAATATATAGGTCGCGTTAATTGCAATACCGAATCACGTATTGGACCCACGGCCTTTGAAAAGCTTTCCTTCGGGTAATGAAAGGAAAAGTAATTCACCTGCTACATTCGCCCAGAGCCATCAAATTCTTTGAAACCCCCGAGTGATATTCCAAATTCACCGGGTCGAGAAGCGAGCTCGCCCGAGATACGTGAACGTAAACCTTATAATAATTTAATTACACGTTTCAGGGAATGTAGGGCGCACTTGGAAACATGTAGGGCACACTTACGTGTGAGAGAATAATATTTTTTTAAAGAATAAAAATGAAGAGAACCTTCCCTACGTAAAAAAATCCCGTCCGGTGCCATACTGTCTGTTCACCCTACTTTGAGTGTATATCCAAAATTTCACTTTCCAAAATGCACATATTTGCACATTATGTCTCCCCCACTTTCGACTGTCGGCCTCACGGCTGGAGGTCGCCCGCCGGACCGCGTCCACTGCCCGCAGGACCACGGTGGCCTGCATCGGACAGTGGGTTCAAGGACCTAAAACAGTCAAGAAACTCCCGCAGCCACGTCCATCGATGATGCGTAGTAGAATCGGACCCTTTGTGTCGTATAATCAATAGTATTAGAGTTCGCCATTAGAGAGGAAGGACTGCCGAGGTCCTATTGGGGATAAATGGAGTTGGGAATTTCGGTAGATCATAGATTTTTTAGTAAATTAGGGAAGGAAAGTTGAAGAGTTAAAAAAATCGACCTGCTCCAATCGAAAGACGGGGTCAAAATGTTTTAAGGTCCCATTCGAAGGATTGCGTATTCCACTTGAGGTGCTCACCAAACGGCATCCCAATCAAGCATCGGGATATGCCTCCATAATGATCATCCACCACTGAATTTCAACCTTGGATCCTCGAGATAAAGGTAGTCAGTTAACTGACCACCCCAACAAACGCACGGGATCCCCGCATTAATGTCCTTCTGGGGTCGACCTGTCTTTTGTTTTTTCTGTCGCCGTCCTTAAATTAATCCTCATGAAGTTTGAGTTGATTGCCGAATCGAATCTCGTGCATCGTAGAGGAGCTAGATTTGGGAACGTGGTTATGATAAACTGAATAGCGTACAAAAATCGTTAGATGAACTAGGTAGGTTTTCACTCACGGAGCGAAGGTTAAATTACAAATTTGACAGCAAGATTCGAGAGATCTTTCGGTGCCCAAACCATCTTCCTCTGAGGAAAGCAGGAACTCTGAACCACAGTTCCTTCTTGTCGGTAGCAGAAATAGTATCGGTAACGATTTTTCATGAATAAATTCAGACCGTCGGTTAAGTGTGCGTATGATTTGCAGATACTATTGTCTTTGATAAGATGACAGCGCACACCATTATCACTGAAAATATGGCGATGCGAAACATCTGCGCTGAACTCGTCCCAAAGATCTTGACGGACGACCTAGAGCATAGTCGAATGTCTGCTTGCGAAAACCTTCTGTCACGGCATCGTGACGATTGCCCAACCCTCTTAAAGTCCCTACTTGTCACCGGCAGGCTATTTCCATTACCAAAAATTAAAATCCGCCCTAAAAGGACACCACCATGGGATTGCCTAATTACCCTCAAACAAGCTTACAGGCGTACCCTTAAAATCTTCCGGAATTCGCCCACCAGGGAGTCATTGAGTCTTGGAAAAGCCACCGAAAAAAGTTTGTTGACGCCCAAAGAATGTAGTTTGAAGAATTCTATAGCATTATAGCAATTTTTTAGGTAATCTACCGGTTAAGGTAGGTTTTTGGATGGACACAACTTTCAAATAAATATTTTGTAACTCCAAACAAAACCAAATCCAGCCACCTAATCTACATCAGGTCCCTCTTCATCTCTGTGTACTTCCTTCCTCCCTTCATCCCGTACAACATCCCTATCCTGTTCCTGTCCTTTCCTCGCTAGCCCAACATTCTCCCCTCTATTACCTTCTTCAATATTCCACTACCGCTCAATACACCTTCCATCCATTTTTCCTGCCTCCATAGGATTTCTCTCAACAAACCCCTCTCCTCACCCACCATCTCTAGTACTTCCTCATTTGTTTTTCTTTCGGTCCATTTCACCTTCTTCATTCTTCTCCACGCCCACATTTCAAAAGCCTCCAATCTACGTCTTTCCTCCTGCTTCAGCGACCACGTTTCCGCGCCGTACATAGCTACGCTCCATATCAAAGTATCGTAGCAATATCTGAACTAAATCTATTTTTTTCGAAACTGTTCCCAATAATTTTTATACAACCCATCTCTATCTAACTCGTTTGTTTCCGTTTTCACTCATGAAAATTGAATTTCAATCATTTATCTAAGAAGTGTCCTCCTTTTTTTAAATCATTACGGCAGAGTAGAACTTGGTGGTCAGAAAATATGACCCAATTCTTCAAAATGATCGGTTAATTTTCCGATACAACCCACAAATAGAGGCATTTCATAACGCTCTCCTTTTTGAAGATACCGCTTCGATATTTACTATGTTCAGCTATAAGATAAACCATCCTGAAATTCATACCTACCTTTACGTGTGTGGTCTACTTCTCGAGATATTGCCATATACTCGTAAATTTGAAGATTATTGCGGAAATTTACGTGAATCGGAGGCCATTTTTGTCAGTTTCCTTCTTCTTCCGACAGATGTATCTCCACAGCTTCCACATTTCGCATGCGTCGTAAGTAGTGTTTAATCTGATAAGGAATTAGGGTGCATACCTTTGGGTGTCAAAATATAAGGCAACGAATGAAAATTCAGCTCGAGTATTGGCAACCTACTCAGCAGTATTACTGCCTATGTAGTTATGGGTAAGAAAAAATTAAATGACATACGAATTTATAAAGCGCGACCATGGATACTAAATAAAATAATATTTGAGCCTATTGGGCTAAATGAACACCTTTTTGAATTTTCATTGTTTTTAAGACTAGATAAAATTGCATGACGTTTAAATTTACATGCCGTTCCGATATTATTTTCAAGTAACAGAGTTCAACTTGTAAATCTAATTTTTCAATTACGTCATTCGCTTGGAATGTTGTGATTAGGGTTATCATGAGGATAAGTTGCATTATTATGGATTTGGAAATGATATAGTGCAAAAAAGCGAAAGTTCTACGTACAAAGAATGTAAAAGATATTCGGTCCGTCCAAAAACCTACCTTATTTTGTAAAAAAAACCTTGAATTATGGGAATAATCCTTTCCCTTCATATACATTATCCGTTTTTTAGTATTTGATTTGAATCTGTAGTTCAGGTAGTGATTCATTTCAACAGCAGTAGTTTCTTTTATCTTAAGAAATAATGTTTTCTCTTAAGACAGACTATAAGTCGTGCGTACATAGATTTCTTATTCAAGCGTACTTGATTTATTTTATTTATACCTAATAGCGGTTTTATATTCATTTTTAAAAGGCATATAAATATTTTGCTAGTTCCTCATGAACCATTTGAGAAAGCAATTGAGTTCTGCAGGAGACAGGGGTTAGTCATCACCAACACAGGGTGGTGATGACTACGCCATTTGTGGTTTAGACACCACAAATGGCGTAGGTACACATGAAAAACGCCAGGTGAAAGGTGTCAGATAGATTATATTCTGGTTAGGTACAGGTTAAGGAACAGTGTGATAAATTCGCACAGTTTCCCAGGAGCGGATGCGGACTCAGACCACAATTTAGTTGCTATGAAATGTTCCGTCCGTTTCAAAAAGATAAGGGAGGGGCGGCGGGTTAGAAAATGGAATGTAAAAGCATTAAATGGATTGACAAGGAAGGAGTATCAGCAGGATGTAGAGAATATCATGGATGACGGTAAAGAACTTAGTACTATCGAAGAAAAATGGAAATGTATCAAGCAAGAGATATCGAAAGCCGCAAAAGACATTATAGGAACCGTTAACGGGAAAAGGATAAGGAAATCATGGGTAACGGATGAGATGATTGCAAAGATGGATGAGAGAAGAAGATGGAAAAATGTAAACACAGAGTTAGGCAAAATGAAGTACAAAGAGTTAAACAATAAACTGAGAAGGGCCACAAAGATCAGAAGGCAAGATCTGTGCTAACAGTTAAAGATAAGTGGGGTAAGATAATAGTTGAACCAGAAAAAATCCAAGAGTGTTGGAAGGAATATATAGAAACACTGTATGGTAAAGAACTTAGGCCAACAAGGTTAGACATAGAAAAGGAACATGACGTAGAAAAAGATAGCTTAGGTCCAGGCATACTCGACGATGAAATAGATAGGGCATTAAAGGAGATGAAAACAAATAACGCCCTGGCGGTAGACAACATTCCTGTGGAACTGTTGAAATGTTTAGGAAAATGTGGGAAGAAGGCTCTATATGGACTGATTCGTAGTATCTATGAGGAAGGAATCTGAACCGGAAGATTTTGTGAGATCAGTGTTAGTTCCTATTCCGAAAAAGGTAAAGGGTACGTCATGTGATGACTACAGAGCAATAAGTTTGATATCCCACGCAGCTAAAGTTATTCTCAGGATCATCAAAAAAAGGATAGAGAGTAAGGAACATGATTACTTAGGGGATGATCATTTTGGGTTTAGGAAAGGAAAATAAAGGCGTGATGCTATTGCAGTAATGAGATCACTAATCGAGAGGAATATAAAATAAAATCAGAACGTTTTTGCTTGTTTCATATGTTTCAAAAAAGCGTTTGATAGAGTGAATTGGGAAAAATTAATGCGTGTATTGCAGAAAAAAGGAATTTATTGGAGGGACAGGAGACTGATCCGCAACCAGTACATGTCTCAGACTGCTCAGGTGCGAGTGGGGAACGGAGAGTCCGGATGGGCAGTGTTAGGAAGAGGTGTAAGGCAGGGTTGCCCATTATCACCAGTGCTGTTCAACGTATATGTAGAGGAAAAGATTAAAGAGGCATGGGATGACTGGAGGTAGGAATGAAAGTCGGAGGAGAGTTCGTAAACTCAGGTTTACTGATTACAAGGCTTTGGTTTGTCAGTCGGCCAAGATGTTGCAAGCATTTAGCAAGTTTAATGCGATAGATATGGAATGAGAATCAATATTAATAAAACAAAGGTTATGCGATTTTCCAGAAAGAAAAAGAAGAAGCTAAACGTTAAAATAGTAGGGGAAAAAATAGAGCAGGTAGAACAGTTTACATATCTCGGAAGTGTTTTGGACCAATACGGTCAAAGTGGTAGGGATGTAAGGAGAAGAATTGCGCTAGGTAAGGAGGCTTTCTCAAGGAGGAGGGAGTTGATGACGAGGATCTTGTGTAGGGAGGTTAAGACAAGACTCGTAAAAACTCTGATATGGAGCGTAGCTTTGTACTTTTTGGGAACAGTTTCGAAAAAAATAGATTTAGTTCAGATATTGCTACGATACTCTGATATGGAGCGTAGCTATGTACGGCGCGGAAACGTGGTCGCTGAAGCAGGAGGATAGACGTAGATTGGAGGCTTTTGAAATGTGGATGTGGAGAAGAATGGGGAAGGTGAAATGGACCGAAAGGAAAACAAATGAGGAAGTACTAGAGATGGTGGGTGAGGGGAGGGTTTGTTGAGAGAAATCCTATGGAGGCAGGAAAAATGGATGAAAGGAGTATTGAGCGGCAGTGGGATGTTGAAGAAGGTAATAGAGGGGAGAATGTTAGGCAAACGAGGAAAGGGCAGGAACAGGATAGGGATGTTGAACGGGATGAAGGGAGGAAAGAAGTACACTGAGATGAAGAAGAACCTGATTTAGAGTAGGCTGGATTTGGTTTTGTGTGGAGGAACAAAATGATTATTTGATAGTTGTGTCCATCCAAAAACCTATATAAATAATGTATATATGTATGTGTATATATATATATATATTAAAAGATATTAAATTATACGAGCCTATGATTCATTGAATTAATAATTTATAATAATAACAAATATATACCTAAGGTAGACACGAAAAATATTTCGCCAGAGCGGGGGAGGGTGAGTTTATTGCAAATTCCGTATCGTAATGAGATAGTTAAAAACGAATAATCAACGACAAGGAAAAAAGATGAAAACACATTCGATTTTCAAATTTGAAAGACTCACCAACACCAGAAGATCCTTTACAGTGGGTCTAAATACTTTCCCGAGTCAAATATTAATCGTGGGGGGGGGGGGTTGATAGAGGATTTGATCATCATGAATTTACTCCGCGTTCGGCATGCAGTTCGGGTCTTGCGTCAATCTCTGTTTCCCCTGCCCCAACCTCTCTCCAACCCCTTCCCAACCACTCCCCGATGAGAGAGAACCCGCTCGGTACAGAGATCAACCTGTGCAAGAGATCCAGATGCACTCCCCGTCCGGCGAGGATGACGAAACACCTTACCGGGAGTGGGCCGACCGGGCAGTTGCCACCGCAGCGGCGGCAATGCGCACGGCCGAGCGGATTCCTTAAGGGTGCATGAACTATGAAAGGCGTACGGACCATTGGCCGGACTTTTTCAGATACAAGTCGAAGGAGCAGAGGAAGGGTGACGCTGGGGGGAGGGAGTGGAGATACGGGCTGCAAGTGATACCGACATCGTCTTCAGCACCCAAGGCGCGCAACTATGTTTCGTAACTCGACCTCTGGTGACCGCTTCGAAGGGGGAGCATAAAAGAAACTTGGAAAGCGGCGCCTTATTTTCCCTAAGCTCCCCTCTTATATCGTGATTGTGGAACATTCACCCGTGGGCCAGCTCGATTGATAGGCGTCCCGGGACTGACCTGAAATCGACGTAACTGCGTGAAAGGAAATAGCGATTGGTGAAATATGATTTCCCGCATATTTATATATGCTCCTACCAGCTCGCCCTGGAAAACTGATGATAGGGTTGCAAATTGAAACGACCTTAAAAAGAAGGAACCGCCAAATTGAGGAAAACACTTTTTTCCAATTTTGGAGTGCTTCTTGAACTTTCATTAATCAAGTAACTCTTGGTATTGTGTTATATAGAATGGTTTGAGGCGTCGCTTTGCGGAATCGATTCATATCGGAAAAGAAATACTTAGTTATTCCACATATATTTTATTAAACACGACCAAGGTTTCGACTTACAAAGTCATCATCAGGTGAAATAAAATAAATTTAGAAAAACTAAATATATCTTTTCCGATGTGTGTCATATAAATGTGTATAAATTCCTGTGTGTATATGTGTGTGTGTATGTATATAAGAAGGACACTTACAGTAGATATTGACGTTTCGACGGCACCTCTTTGTGATTCTGATGACGACGGCGATGCCGTCGAAACGTCAGTATCTACTGTAAGTGTCCTTCTTTTATGTTTCTGTATGTGGAATATTTATTACCTAAGTGTTTGTTTGTTTATATACGTGTATATATATATAAATTCACTGATAAGTCATAACAAACACAGAAACCAAAACACAAAAGAGGAAAAACTCACTGGTTCTCGAATTTTCGGTGGTCCCACCACCTTTCTCAAGTTTTTCCTCTTTTGTGTTTTGGTTTCTGTGTTTGTTATGACTTATCAGTGAATTTACATTACACGTTTGTGGGTTTTCCAAAAAAGTGTATGTATATATATATATATATATATATATATATATATATATATATATATATATATATATATATATATATATATATATATATAAATTCACTGATAGCCATAACAAACACAGAAACCAAAACACACAAAAGAGGGACTCACTGGTTCTCGAATTTTCGGTGGTCCAACCACCTTTCTCAAGAGGAATTAGGTACAGAAACCAGTTCTGTTCCTAATTCCTCTTGAGAAAGGTGGTTGGACCACCGAAAATTCGAGAACCAGTGAGTCCCTCTTTTGTGTGTTTTGGTTTCTGTGTTTGTTATGATTATCAGTGAATTTACATTACACGTTTGTGGGTTTTCCAAAAAAGTGTATATATATATATATATATGGGTGTGTGTGTGTGTATACATACATATATAATTTCGTCGAAATAACATGGAAGTGTTGAATTAAAAAACTTGGACAGCAACAAACAATTTAATAACACAAAAAGAACACTCGCACGTAATTTCTTAAGAATTCCGACGGAATTTAGCTCCGTCTTCCTCAGAAGAAAGAGTAGTACTCAGTAGTAACAGAGTACTAATGTTTCTTCTGAGGAAAACGGAGCTGAATTCTTATTATGAAAATTATTAAAAAATAACGTGTGAGTGTCCTTTTTATGTGTTATTATACATCTTCGAAAAACAACGCTCTTCGGCGACGACGCAAATACATAAAAACATTGATTAAAATATTTAAACACAGAAATACAAAGGAAGGACACTCACATATGTAGTGTTGACGTTTAGACGGCACGGCCGTTATCTTGCTGTGGTAATTTGCTGACTATGGTTTCTCTACTTTACTTAGAGCAAACTGTTAAAATCCGCGTTGCAATTGAAAATCCCGCGAACTGTGAAATGCGATCTGTGATTAGGTTTTCACTGGCGAAAAACCACAAGTCAATTTAAATTCATAGGCAATGTTGTGAACTGATGGAACAATAAGTGAAGGGGCGGAGTGAGGCAGTGGCGCATTCAGTTTGAAAATGGCCGCACCAGTGTTTACAGCGATGAAGATCTTGCCCTGCAACACGTCGCTTTGAAACTGACGCAGAATTGCATGCTGGTTGAAACAAGTGGTTAAAATGTAGATTTCTTCAGAGACGGATTTGAAAAGCTAGTGTATATATTATGACAAATGTCTCAATTTAAATGACGACTATGTAGAAAAATATTTTTAGAAATAGCCTTTCAAATTTATGCAATAACACCTTGTCTCTAGTTTCATATTTTATTTATTAACGTAAGCTACTTTCTGGACAGACCTCGTAGTATTGCATCTCAAGTGTCAATATGTGCCTTTCATAAAATTTTCTTGGATCTGATTCAAGACAACTGATTCCCGAGGTGATAAGTTTGAATTTAATCTCTGCTAGATACATGTACGTATATGCTTAGGTGCAATGTTCGCAACATGATTAGCATACCACCATTCGATTGCATTGAATTTATTCCCTCACTCAGTTGAGTAAAATATGCAACGAACAACTCTTCTCTCACCAAAGGGCGGAATATATTTCTTTCAAAGTTTGAAGCAAAATGTTTTACTTTCGAGAGTTAAAGCGCAGGAGTATGCCATCCAAGCACAGCACATTGCCATTTGTCCGTCCTGTCAACAGAAATACACCCCAATTTAATACGTACACCAATATACTGATGCACAGAATTTTTTAAAATGACGAAGCGTGGGAAGATTTATGGAAAGAGATAGAAAAATCATAGTTTAAGGGGA
Source organism: Hetaerina titia (assembly GCA_037158775.1). Taxonomy (NCBI): domain Eukaryota; kingdom Metazoa; phylum Arthropoda; class Insecta; order Odonata; family Calopterygidae; genus Hetaerina; species Hetaerina titia. The sequence continues at coordinate 28,748,816 of CM073775.1, read as the reverse complement.
AAAACGACCACAGATTTAAAATAAAAATAAGAACGCAAAAAAATAAGAAAAAATACTCTTTTTTAAACAGAACTACTGTTGACTGGAATCAGCTGCCTGGAGGTTTGTTTGAGTCCTTTCCATATCCAAATTTGGGAGCTTTAAGAAGAAGTGTAAAGCAGCCACTGGGTGATAAACCATTGATCAGTGATTTGTATACTATTGTAACTGTTAAAATATTGTTTGTGTGTTATGTGACCGTTGCCACCAGGTCAATTGCCTAATTGCAACGAATATCATCAAATAAATAAATACTCCGTATGAAGAGATTTAGTAATAAATACATTAAATATTTAAGTTTGACATAAGGTTGTGCCATACTTGTAGCTACTTTATAGTAAAAATGGAAAAAAAACATTAGATGATACGAAAAACAGTTATGTTAACTCTGTGATCATCAGGAGTTCAATCAGTGCAGAATAAATTACAAAAGGTGTGGAAATAACTGAAGAGATGAATGAAATTGAGTGGGGAATTTCGCAAATCAGTTCGGTGTGCGAATTCGAATAGCTTTAGTTAGCCTTTCAGTTGAGGAAGGGAGGTTGAAAGAATGTGGAATTGAAGACTGGTTTTTTTGTGATATATGGTGCCATTTAGTGTCCCGTTTGGAAAGACTAAGAAATTTAGGGAGAAAATCCACCTGCCCATCTGTATCCACCCAAAACCTACCTCAAACGGTAGATTAGCTATGATGATAATAATTTCAATTTGCATATCGATTGACTGCAGCACTTTACTTTTCCATTTATTTAATGCTAACTCCCTCTTATTTCTCCTCATTGGTCAACCGTCACTCTCTTGGCCTCCACGGATTGTTCCCTCGGCCTGCCTCTTGGCACACCCCCCAGGTTTAGCCTCCAGCACCAAGTATTGAAAATATTTTATCCCTGATTTACGAACGGTCCATGTCTCCAATCCATAATTACGCTCTGCTCCACAGAAACGCTTTCAAATATAGCTTTTCTACCCATAAACCTATCTCACTTGAGGACAGTGGTTTCGTTTAATAAAAAACACCTTCTTAACTTGAGCTAGTGTAGAAACACTTGATATCCATCAATTTCCTTCCATTCATGGGTTTCATATAGCTCTCTTTCTATTTCAATTTCATAAATAACTCCGTAGTAATTGATCCATTATGTTCAGTGATACGAGTCACCGAAATGGCGATTACGTAGAGAAACAGAGGATTATTCAAGCTCGAAAATGATGTATCAATTTTTGAAAATATTACAAACTACAGTATATAAAATATTTTTTGCCTGTGGCGTGACGGGTGGGTACCATAAGTGGCATGTCCGAGGATTAATAGTGTTTTCCCATTCTTGCTTTCTAGTTTTGCCAGATCTGTCTCCCTCCGTATCTTTATGTGGTTGTGGTTCGTTTTTATTCCCTCCTATGTAATACACTCGAAAAAAAATCTGTAGTGGTTAAGGTTAACACTTGTTTAAAAATAGATCCTCCACTAAGATGTAATATATGTGCCCACTACCATGCACATGTTTACAAGTATTTTAAGTTAATGTTTTCTCACTTTTGCTTCCCCTTTAAAATGCCCTTCCTTGCCCTTGCTCCTTACACCCTCTGCCACACACTTTTTTGGTAGGTTGTGGGGTATATAAATAAATATATAAATGCAATGGTCATTGCTCCGAAATAACTTGTGCCCAGATTGTAGATTGTACACGCATGTTGTTGCAGAGGCTTCCTTATTCATAATATTACTGATATCTTCACGGTATTTTTCAATCCACTCATTCTTCTTCATTATATATATATATATATATATTTATTTATGTATGTATATATATACGCTTCCTGGAAGGCGGTGTCGACGGGAATCTCGTTCAGGCAGCTCGTCACGGCCTCTTTGACATACTTCAGTGGTCCAGTGGCTCAAAGGGCTGTACTTGAATCGTACTCAAAGATCCTTGTCTCTTCACCAGTAACCACTTATTCTAAAAAATTCGGGTCACTTTCACAGTGATCCAAGAGGCCCAAGGCAAAATTGTCACGCAAACAGTCTTCCGACAGGACCATCTTGGCACACCTTTCTCTACACCTCTAAATCTTCTGTAAGAATACAATGCACAGTGTGTTTCCTGAATATTGCTGTCTGCTAACATCCTGACACTTTGGGGTCAATCAGAATTGAGCATGTGTTTCACTTCATCACATTATCATCACACTGTATTGTTGATGGATGTCCAGGGCAGTCCTCAGCGTCTAACTCCTCGTTACCTTCCCAGAATATCCTGTGCAAGCAGAATACCATAAATTGGGAGATTTATCCATCTCCATAACTATCCTTAACCATGTTCATGGTCTCCGAACCCGATTTTCCGATCTTAATGCACAATTTTATCGCATACCATTATTCCATGGAAAGTGGCATCGTAAATTTGTGAAAGGACCCTCGAATAGGGCTTCAGTCTAGCCGCGATTGGACGACTGTAACGGCTCGTAGACAACTGAGGCGGGTCGTGTTACTTTTATAAGGCCTCTCATCATATTTCTCGCTATTAATTGTCCTAATCCAGTTCTCCGCTTTGCCAGGAAAAATCATTTTACCGACTTTTTGGGACAGAACCTGTACATACATGTTAGCGAAACAATAAAGAGCACAACGAAAGACGAATAGAGTCTAACGAATAGTGTTACATGCACTAATTTAGATGCACTTCTGTCCTACTTGGTCTTTTCATTATTATTGGCTTAATTTTCCATCGATGGCCGCTGTGAATCTTCCCTTGTGTTTGTTTTTTAACCAGAATTTTCGTGTTTTACCCAATTCAACTTTTTTAACTCAAGTTGCTAGCCATTACCTACAGTCATGACCGCTATTTTACACCTGTTCTGGGGGAATGCTTCAATTACTTCACTTGATTCTTGAACTTTTACCTCACAATGATGCAGTCGACTAGGCAATTGTCCCCAGATTATTCTATGAATTTCTTCAACGTTGATGATGCTCAGTAAATTGAGGTCGGCATGACTATCTTTTGCGAATCGTTGCAGAAGTGTACGAGCATTTTTCCATTTGAATTTTGTTTCTCCAGCCTACATTGATCTGTCTATACCACTTCCCTCTTTGCTCTTCCCAAACCACTCCATTCTCGTCGCTCACCAAGATAATGCTCCCTTTTTCTTTGATTACGCTCAGGATTTGTCTATAATACTGGGTTTCTTATCTCAGTTTAAAAAATACTACGCGAATGTAAGATCGCTTTCATATTTTAGGGAAAATAGTGTCAACCACTGTCTGTTCCATATGTGATGAATTAAATGCTATAATTAATTAAAATTGTTTGTTATTAAAAACAGACAATTACGTTTGTTCGAGCTCCCATCACCGAGAGCTTCGACAAAAACAAAAGAGAAATCAACACGTGACACATCATCGGACAGCGGGCTAAAAAAATCACGACCGGCCGTATAACTGGTTCCGTTTAAAGGTGAAACCACGAGATTCAGCTGTCTTAGGGGCCTCTGAAAACCAGTTTTCCATGTTACAAATCGCTATGATGTTTCGCAATGAGAAAGTTCACATTTACGAATGGCATTTACGGATTTTTGTTGCCAATTATTAATGCAAAGAAGGCGAAAGATTTATACCCTACCATCACTGGATTTTGGAATAACTTCTTATTGTGAAGAAGGGCCAAGCCATTGTCCACAATACTCATTGATTTGATATCTCCCTCTCACACACAAATATTTCCTGCAGGAAGTACCCTTAGGGGGACTGCCAAATAGGAGTATTTCCAGGGTAATTTAAGGCATATTTTCAATAGTCCAGATTATTTCCAGAGTCGATATCCGATGGATAAAATACTAAAAAATAACATCTGATTGCTCAAAAAATTGTAACGGAATTAGAAAATGATATCTCGATGGTAAATGTTTATAGAAATGAAACGATTAAAATGTGCACTTGAGAGATACTAGCCTTACGAACATTAGAGGAAGACTGAAACTGCTCCACGAACAGTGAACACCAAAGATTTATTTTGACACTTAAGAGAGAATTATAATGCCCCAAATGACATTGCAAAATTGGACCACCAGTACAAAACAAGAATGGTGGACACCACCATTAAAAGATTTAGATACTCGACCTTCCTTCACAATACACCATAAATAATCATAACAAAATCTGACATTACCATGCATAATTTAAAACTTCAATCGGACGTACTCACTAATGCATTTTGTAGATAGACATACATGTATTTATGTATGTATGGTATGCCGTATGTATATATGTACATTTAAATTTGGGTATGGATAGGTATGCATTCAGAAATGATTGATGGCTTAACACTCCAAAACACACGCCCTTTCGAAGTGCAGTGTAGATCTGCGTTGATATACGTTGATGTACATAGATGCGCATTTCGCTCAAACAAGGGCGCTCTACCAAGAATCAAAGGGGAAAGGGTTTGGGTAGTAGTAATGGTAATTATTAGGGGAGGCGACCAAAGTCTAAGGTCATTAGCGGAGCTCGAGTCCACCCTTGAGCGTACGCATGTTGCGTTATTTCGTGATAACTTTCTCATGCGAGAGTTGAAGTCTCCACAAGCGTTCGCAACACACACCTTAAGTTTAATAGGCACAAGACCCCAAAAAACACTCCACCGGTCCGATTGGTCGAATCAAATCCTTTCCAGATGGCTGAATCAAAAATTTCATTCACCTTTAACCAGAAAATGATGGTCACTTAAGACAGGCTTCTTTTATATTTTCCACACTGCTTATCACTACCATATAACCCCAATGCTTGACGTACATTTTCTTAAGCTGCCGCACAAATACATTAAGTCATCTAAGGTAAGAAAGGCATGAGGATGGATAAATGAAGGAAGGGAAAAATTTGGAATTGTACCGCAACAATCATTTCGCTGTATAGCTCATGGCCTGTCAATGATCTATGGCAAATAATTATGTATATTCATTACTAATCTTGTAGCATGTAAATTCATTAATCAATACAATAAATGAATGAAATTAAATACCACATCTCTCGCATGTAACTTTGAAATACAAAATTCAAGGTCCATAGAAATTAACAGAAAAACCTAACCACGACAATTCGCACCAGAAGGTATTTCAGCAGAAATGGATGACAAGATCCCATTTGCCTCCAGATGTAGAGAGGAAGTGGATGTAAAGTAAATCGATCCCCAACTAAACAGTTTATGTAAGGTTGATGTCAAAACATTCTTTTAGAACATGTCTTAGACATGACTCGACATTCTGGGATAGCATTTCACCACCGCCGCCCCGAAAAAAATTCGCTTTCCTTTTCTTCACAAAGAACGATCGATTCGCCGAAGTGGCAGGCGGAATCAAAGTGGCCATAGGTGTCTAAGATCAACAATAAATACTACATGTAGTATTTATTTTTTATCTTTCAAATAAATACCCCGAGTAAAATAGGGTAGCAAAAATTGAAGGAAAAATACCGCCTCGAAAACAATTCACAAAGGTAATTTCAAATTGTTCTAATACATCGTATCATGTCATATAACGTTTCTGATACCATCTGATGTTTCCCTAAATTATTCTCGCCTCTTGCTTACTGAATTGTATTAAGCCCTTCTTACAACTACATGTACTACTAACTAACTTACATAATTACTATGAATAACAGAGGGGTAGATATGTAGGTTAGACTAGCCAGATATTTAGGGTACTGAAGAATAGTCATAGAATAACCTTAAATGCGGTACAGAATGAAAAAACTTTCCAATCTGAGTCGGAAGTTGTATCAGTTAATGCAGCAAATTTCAAAAGAGCCAAATGATATTTAAATATGATATAGAGAGGGAAAAACATTTCCTGGACTTGATTCCAAGTTTTGACGTTCGATTTGATGAAAAAATTGAGTTGTTTAAGACTGCGAGTCTTGTTCTGTGCTGTTCTTAATCATTCATATAAAATGAAAATTTTGGTACGGATCAGTTTTCATTTCCTATTAACAAACTTTGGTCGAAAAATATTTATTCCGCACAATATATTCAATGTGTCTTTCGAAACCGAACAATCAAGGCATGTGGTAGAATATTATTTCCAATTATTTTCTCTCTCAATCAATTTTATATATAAATGAGCGTGCGGAATACAAAAGGACAAGTGACCAAGATTAGGGTTTTAATTAGAAGTATATAGCTATCGTAAGCAAACGTTGCTGAGCCGTCTTCATAAGTTTTGACCAAAAACAATCTAACAAATATTGATGATTTTTGCACTTCCTTCTCACTTCATGTGAAATAATGTACATACCTTCATGTATGCATATAAAAAAGCATACACACATAGATATATATACATATATATATACATGTGTGTGTATGTATATACATATATAGATGATTTCTTCGAAGTGACACGTAAGTGTTAAATAAAAATCTTTGACAGCAACACACAATATGAGAACATATAAAAGGAACACTCACACGTTATTTCTTGATAATTTCGACGGAATTGAGCTCCGGCTTCATCAGAAGATTAGTTAGGACTGACTCGGTCACTATTTACAAGCATATTGAATTTGCAAAATTGATGAAAGATAATTCCTGTTTTTTCACTGTCGGTTTTTTTTCACTGTGAGCAGAAAATTTAAACTTTTTAAACAAAATGCATCACTTATTTATATTGATTTGAAGAGCTTAATCTTCTTTTTTTAAAAGTGACTCGGAGTAAAATTGATAATTTTTTTTAAACTTAACCTCAATCAACAGAATATCCCTGGAGAAGTTTATGCAATCTATTTGACTTTTCCAAGTAACTAGCAATGAAAAAGTAATGACCCCTTTACTTGATATAACTTTGTTAGTGTGAAAATTCTAGAATTGTCTACCGAAAAGATGTTAATACCAAGTTAAGTATGGAAAATTTTCTCAAACGGAAAAGGAAATAAATAGATCATTTTAGCTAAAAAATGTACAGTCGAGATATCTATGCTGTTAAAATCTATGAAAGCATTCACATGAAACTTCAGATAACAATGGAATAATTAAAGCATTTTAAGTCCGTCACAACCCAGTTAAAATGTTTCACCTTTAATTCAACGTCAACTGGTATGGAACTTGAGAGGATTTCGATGTCTGAACCTAAACTGTAACTGAGAAGATATTGACACAGTGCTGCAGACCAGTCTGGATTTGAAATGATCTGGAAATTGAATGACCAAACTGGTCTGGACATGGCCTGGAACGACCAGGGCAAGACCTGTCTGGAACGACCATGAAAAAACTGGTCTGGAACGATACCACCGACCAAGCTGGTTGGAAAAATATAAATTCACTTGCCCAACTTGGAAAATTTTGGACAAATGCCGTAATATAGTCACGAAAAAGTACATCGAATCGAAATAAAATCTGATACGAGTACTTTTACATACACTTGATTGGAATACTTACAATTCATTTAATAAATTATGAAATTAATAAAGCCATAATATTACACCAATCCATGGTAAAAGACGAGTGATATAGTTCAGTGGGTAGAATCCTAGAATAGCGTCTCTTAGGGTCAGAGTTTGAATTTCAGTGAGGCCTCTGTGCACTCTCACCTTTACCAAAGTCGAGTGTGATTTTTTGGGTACCAAGTCATCATCAATAACTATCAATACAGTACCCCTCAAGCCATCGCAGTGGGAAATTCAGAATTCTTCTTACATGCAACAATATTCCATTACAGAGTATGTATATATATATATATATATATTATGTGGAAGTACTCACGAGAGAAATATAAAGTTTGGACGGCACAATAGAACACAGAATAAAATAGATAACACGTAAAAGAACGCTCACATTGTAGATTGTTTTAGCTTTCGGCCTACTCCGAAGCCTTCTTCAGGTCAGACTAACTAATCCTAACTTTTTATTTTCTCTTCCAAAAATTTCGCGAATGTGTTTTCCCCAGCACATATTCTTATTTGTCTTCATGGGAAATCACAGGTGGCACAGGTTTTACGCAATTGACCCCCATTTATGATGGTGTTGATATTTTATGCTTTATATGTAAATATAAACTTCACACGCCGAGTAGGGCTGAGTAATAGATTAGCTCTTCCCATCAACTATCAAACCAACTTTCGAGTGGTTTTCTGTCACTTGATGTAGTTGCAATTGTTGACCTTTCGAATTATGTTACAATAAGTATTGCCTAATCCCATCCCAATGGACTACAGCATTGATGAAGTGGAAGTTCTGGAGTGTTCTATTTCTTCCTTAGGTAATTTAGGTCTTGGGATAATAGGGTAATGGGAGCAATGTTAATTAGTCCTGGTAGGATTATCCATACCAGATAGGCCGAAGGGTAGGAATGAGACAAAAGATAGCCCGCGCAGCGTCTGTTCCTCAGTGAGTCGGCAGTAAGGGTATCTGACCCCAGTATGGCGGCCATCTGAGTGATGGTGCCACGTTAAATAAATTATTGAGATGAATTGAACTGCGTATTGATAGAAATGGATTGAAAATCACGCGACGGGTAAGCAACGAGAAAGCAACAAACACCCAGGAAGACGACAGTCGACAGTAACTGGAGATTTGAATGAGTGTTTAGTTTGTTGTCAAGCGGAGAGATGGGATTGAAATAGACGAGTGCGAGCATTATTCAGTGATAAGGATTCCATCATCATTGGTCGTTCTATCCTAAGATTGGTTGACTGCAGCGCTCCATACTACTCTACCTGATGCTAATTGGCTTACTTCCTGGTATTTTTTGCAATGTACTTTCTTCTTTATTTCCCCAATGTATTTATCCCTTTGCCATCCTCTTTGGACTTTTCCCTCTATTATATTCTTCACGAATCCATGGTGCCCCAGGGTGTGGTCAATCCATCTGGTTCTTCTTTTCTCTATGGTACTCCATAAGGTCCGTTCTTCGCCTATTCTTCAGTATTCTTCATTATTTCTTATGTTATCCGCCCATTTGATCTTAAGCATCCTCCTCCAGCACCAGGTTTCGAAGGCTTCTAGTCTTTTCTGATCTACTTTTCCTATGGTCCATGCTTCTGATCCATAGAGTGCCACGCTCCATACAAATGTTTTCACGTATTGCTTCCTCGTCTATAATTCTATCTCCTTTAAACACCGCTGTTGTCTTTTCATTGTGAATGCTCTCTTAGCTTGACCTATTCTTCGCTTGATGTCTGTAGTACTTCTTCCGTTCCGTGTGATGGTACTTCCGAGATAGGTGAAGGAATCCACTTGCTCTATTTTTTGTCCTTTCAGTGTGACTACTGTGTTCCGCTTCTCTCTTCTGCATACTAGGATTTAATTCTTCGTCTTGTTTATGCTCATTTTGTATGTTTGTAGAACTTGATCCAATACGTTTAGTGACCTTTGCAGAACCTCCTGGTTTTTTGCTATTATTGCAATATCGTCGGTGAAGCGTGGCATGTTTATCTCTTTTCTATTGATCCTAATTCCGTTTAATCCGATGCCTTGTGCTTCTCTGATTGCCTCCTCTAGGCACCTTACCGACAGCCGAAGAGCCGTGTAACATCTCAAATTGTTTCGGAACAGTAAACAAAGAAAAGTTTAGAGAACGCTTTATTCTTGATTTTTAAAGGCGTGATTTTGAAATCGTAAAAAAATAGAAACATTTTCTCGCACCCCAACAACGACGAACGGAAAAAAATCAAATAGAAATAATGATGCTCCGTGAAAAACACGCAGCAGGCCTGCTTCCCAATTTTTGGGTTTGTCCCAATTTATCCCCTCCTTCTCTCATCTTGTCCCTGGATACGGGGACGCCTTTCTGCCATGGGTACCAATTTGCATTGAGTCAACTGTTCCCTGACACCTCATCTTCAATGCCACCTTGCCAATTCAAATCATGAAATTCTTAAATCCCCGTGAATTTTCGTGATAAAAATGCAATTATTTGACTGAACCCCAATTGACCCTCGCGTGATTGGTCAGATTTTACTCTTGGGGCTAAATTCCCAAGTTTACACAACTCCTAAGTCCAGGGTTGAATATGATCTCTGGATCGCCATATGGCATCTTTACTCAACACACCAATTTGACCGAACGATTCTTACGATATCATATCCTAATTTGTGTGAATTTCCGAAAATTTTGTGTAATTTATACATATTCACATTCCTTTGTATACTAATCAAATCATTACGAGAATAAATTCCATTCTTTGATTGATGCCTGAAAAATATCGCCATGACGATTTGTGTGCCAATATTTTACTCAGTGTCTTAGACATTTTGATGTGGCAAGACTGACGCAATATTTCTGTCTTAGAATTGGCATTTTTAAGACAGTCTCAACAATCCCACGGTGAATTGGTGAAGTATTCTATTACTGTGAATTTTTTGGGGATTCTATTCCGATATATATAATACTACCATTGAATGTTCCACCATATGGTACCCGAGTATGGGTTTAGTTACAAGTAAAAAAAATCATCGACAACAGGATTTGAAACTGCGTCCTAAATCAGGGAAAGTAGCCTTACTTCCAGATGCTATAACCTTAATTATGGAATGTTTGATGGGCTGTAAAAAGTGTTATAGACGATCAAATTTCATTGTAGTTGCATACAAGTATTAAAATCAGTTACGGGGAACTAAGTAGTAGTAGCAGTAATTATGAAAGGTTACCGACAGCTAAGGTCATTTGCGCCATTAGGGATGGATGGGGAAGGAAGGGTGGAGAGAAACCCGGCGTCGGCATTAGCCTACCCTTGTCAAAAGGCGCCAAGGGGTCTGCAGTTTAACGTCCCATCCGACGGACTCAAGTGCTTCTTCCTTCCAAGCGACAACTCAAAGTGCTATCTCCACAAAGCACCTCAAATAGGGATCGGGACACCACTGGAGTATCCACCGCCGCCGGGATTCGAACCCGGACCCTCACGGTGGGAAGCCATTACGATAGCAACCGCACCATCTCGATCCCCACACGTCCTATCCGGTCGTTGAAGTCTCCCTGCGTTGCCGTTATTTTCTCTGAACAACAACAACCAAGGGAGTATTTGTAACAGTAACGACCTAAGGAGTAGCACCTCAAGTAAGGATCGGGATACCACTTAAAAATATTAGTTGTCTCCAGGATATGAACCCGAGCCCTCTTGGTGGAAAGTCTCTCATATACGTTAGCCAACGCCCCAACCCGATCCCCCAGGAAACTGAATACCAGCAAATGTGTACACCAGTGTCCAGCGCAGTTGCAGATTATCGAATACGTATCTCATTATAGCGTTAATTCATAATAGTTACAGATGGAAGAACGGGCTTAGGTTTTTCACATAGTTTTCATACGAACTGGGTTTCGCTACAACGTTACATCTTCATGTCCCGAAGTCTTCCATGTTTCGCCTGAAATTGTGTTATTTAATAGTTACAGGCCAGTTGTAACCGAATTACGATGAAAGTACTATTTTTACCTTTGGATATTTTTACTTTTTAAAAAAGTACTCGTTTATGACTCCATTTCGTACACGCTTAAATGTTCTCTAAATAAACTCGGAATTATAATTCTAAAATATATGTGGAATACATTATTTCACGGCTTGGTGTAGATGAAGCTATTTAAACGCATTTTCGAAAACATAATTACCAATGTTTTTTGTGGAAATCGATATTGGTATACACAACTTCAGAACTGTCGTCTGAAATTTTCCCACCCGAGGGAATTAAAAATTGATTTTGATACACCTTAAATACATCGCGGAAATGAATTTTTATCGAATTTTTCGTGTGCCCAATTTAAGTTTTCAATTAGCTCTACCATATTATTATTATTAGGTAATCTACTGGTAAAGGTAGGTTTTCGGATGAACACAACTATCAAATAAGCATTTTGTGACTGCTAGGGCAATCTAATCTACATCAGGTCCCTCTCCATCTCTGTGTACTTCTTTCCTCCCTTCATCCCGTCCAACATCCCTATCCTGTTCCTGCCCTTACCTCGCTTGCCCAACATTCTCCCCTCTATTACCCTCTTCAACATTCCACTACCGCTCAATACGCCTTTCATCCATTTTTCCTGCCTCCATAGGATTTCTCTCAACAAACCCCTCTCCTCACCCACCATCTCCAGTACTTCCTCATTTGTTTTCCTTTCGGTCCATTTCACCTTCTCCATTCTTCTCCACACCCACATTACAAAAGCCTCCAATCTACGTCTATCCTCCTGCTTCAGCGACCACGTTTCCGCGCCGTACATAGCTACGCTCCATATCAGAGTTTTTACGAGTCTTTTCTTAACATCCCTACTCAACGTCCCCGTCATTAACTCCCTCCTCCTTGAGAACGCCTCCTTGCATAGCGCAATTCTTCTCCTCACGTCCCTACTACTTTGACCGTATTGGTAAAAAACACTTCCGAGATATGTAAACTATTCTACCTGCTCTATTTTTTCCCCGCCTATTTTAATATTTAACTTAGCCTTTTTCTTTCTGGAAAATCGCATAACTTTTGTTTTATGCAATGACCATAAACCATCCTAAAAATAACGAGATAGTAAATAAAGGATAAAACTAACACTAACACTATTTGAAAAGTGTTTTAAGAATGAAAAGAGAAATTCCCATCCAAAACGAAGAAAACTTCATAAATGTCAATGATACCTGTATTTCCACGCGCTCATGGTCGGAAATCAATTAGTCAAACATAAACTTCCACTTTCGTCCTTAACTCAAAAGAAACTTTCTTGGCCACGGGATTTTGAAGTGCACTTTCGGATTCACCGCTTCAGTGTATAGGCTGAGAATAAATCATTTTAGACTGTGTACCGCAGTACGAGCTTATCAGTTTTGTATTACTGTAATAATCGAAGGAGACAGTAATGAGTGGGCGTAGAGAAATGTCGACGGACTATGGAATACTGAAGGTGGATAAGGAGGAAAAAATTTTGAGAAAGCGAAGTAGAGTTAGGGAAAGAATTTAGGATGAATTTGAGGGAGAGAGTATGTAGAGCTGAGAAATGGTCGATTGCCTTGTCGTAGGAGACGTGGTAGTCCAGTGAGAAGATCATGGGGCTACTGAACGGAGAGCCTGTGTTCAGTTTCCAGGTGCTTCTCAGCTTCATCCAAGCTGCATATGATTTTTCTGGTATACCAGAACTTTCTGCGAAATCACAAGCGGCACAGGGAAAACAATTGAATTTTACACATCGTTTTTAATGCTTAGTACATATTAAGTGAGCTCTACCCTCGCTTATTAAATCAACTTTGACTGCTCAGGTACTTTAATTTCGGAGGTTAGGATATACTGTGTTGGGTGGGGTTTACAAGTCGCATCAGGAACCTATCAGAAAGGGTGGACCCTCGCTAAGAAGAATTCCTTGGCATTATGTGCATGGACCATTATCACTTCGGATACAATTTCACGCGCGGTACCTAATCACAACTCTTCCAATAATGTTCGAGCCTGTTGAGGGTACATCCATTGTCATATTTTATTCTGGTAGCTCTTAAAGTATCATGTAGGTATACGCACATCAGTCATGTAGATAAAAATTATAATACCCATCGAAGATGTTTTCATATGACGTATCTCGGGGTGAGTCCGTCCCGGCGAACAGAATCCACAAGGAAGAGGTATGTGATTCGATTTTGGAAGACATGGAGAGAATAACTTTTGACTAAAACTCATTTCATCGGGATCTTGTGGTAATATATTGCTATTTATTAGTGGGAAATTTTGACATCGTCACATTTATAATTTCAAACGATCACATTTTAAAAGAATTGGCGATCATGGCGTGACTGTTGTCAATGAATACTTTTCTGCTATCAATGTAAAAGTCACATAGTTAAAACACCTCATCTCTCTTTGTTTTCCTTTCCTCTGCTCCTCTTTTTAACACCTCTCCTGTCTTTGTCGAGCATAGAAGGGAGAGGTAACAGAAAATTTTCTCAGATTCGCCAGACTCGCGACCTTTTAACTGTGACCCTGAAACAGTTCCCCAAAGATAGACCATCGAAAAATACTAATGCATGTAGAGATAAATGGAAAGAAAAGTCTATTAAAAATTATGTACATGTAAAAATATTCTAGGAATAAAGTCTTTTGGGTAAAAATGATTACCAATTGCGCCACTGGTTAATCTGGTGGATGAAATGATAACTCGCAAAACCAGTAGTCGTAATTTAAACACAATCCTTCAAGACCCTTGCGTTAAGACGCAACAGAGTTAAGTGGAACATGATAGAAATTCATTTGATAAAATGGTCGAGATTTCATCCAACCAACAAACCAAAGTCTCTCATACAAGGACAGATGGGAGACGAGATGCTAAACACCGACCTTCGGGTTATTAGGTCGTGGGGTTACCGACCTGAGCATCCCATTTGGCTATTTGCGCATATTAGATTTTTTTTCGATGTTGCCGGAGTACCTTAAAAAAATTTGATATTTTTCAGTGTTTTACTGTGGTATAAGCACGTGAATTAATAACGACAAATATCCAGTTAATCGTGTCAGTCGTTGAACAGCTCCATCGCCCGTTTATCAAGTCAGGAAATGGAGTGGGATTTCGTGCATCGCTCTGACGTGGGCATTTTGCAATCACGCAAATGTCTCCCCTAATGACCGAAAAGCATGAGAAAGGGACTTAATTGAAAACATTCTTGCAATGTTAAGTGAACAAGGTGAGGAGGTCGGGGAGATTAGGGTGCAAAAATATTAAAGGTTCTCATCTTTCGAAAGAGGCATATTAAGTGAAGGAAAGCGGTTGAAAAACTGAAGCCTCATTTTGGTACTCCAATCTCCCCAGTCTCTCTGTAGTCACGGATGCACGCACCCGTGCATTATGAGCGGAAGTACGTAGATGGATACTTTGGGAGTGTTTTTTTTTCAATGCCCTCTCACGAAACATACTATATCCATTTCCAAAGCGTGAGGCAAACGTGCAATGCAAGTAAAGGAGAAAGGAAAGGCGGGAATGGAAACCGTTTCATTGGATTACGCCACTCTTCGCGCGGGATAGAGATGTTGAGATCCCCTTTGAGTTCAACGTCCCACCTAGGGCAGTAACCAGCTATTTATACTCCCGCGGAAAGGTTTACGGAGCCCTTCACCGTTAAAGAATTCTATTGAACGCACATGTAACAACATTCACGCAGAGTATCTTACATTCTACATGACACCCTGCAAGTCATCACTAGGTCATCAATAAGATAGTTTAAAAAAAATTATCAACAGTTAGTTGCCAATAAAAACACACAAAATATTACATGTCATGGAGATAATATCAACCACAGTTACATGTACAGCGTTATCAAAGCGTGACATAGTTCTATAAACACACCTGACAAGTAGCAGGTAGCTAGAATGATATTGAAATAAGGTTTTTAACATTTAATGACAATTAACTATACTATAGGCTTCTTTGAATTAAACCAAAAAAAAATCCTCCATTTGCAGACAAAATAAACGTCCTAAATATGTGACGTGAATGAAAGTAATTCACTAACTATTTCACATGGTTCAAAATTACGCGGGAACGTTACCGATATCAATTTAAAATCTTTTCAATACCCGCGTCTCCTTTCCATTTGCCCCCAGGGTCTGGCCGCCTCTATCGCACTGCTCCACTTCACAGCACTGCCACCTTCTCCACCACCAACCAACCCCCCACCCCTCCCCGCCAATTGGAAAGTGAATATTAACTTCATGAGCTCTGCCCACAATACGCGGTATCTACAGGCGTCTCACCTACGCCACTCACCCGGAGCCGACTGATCCTTGACCTTGACACCTGTAACAGTGAGCCGTTCACCTAGATACATACCACACGATTTCGTTCATTACTCTCTCGAAGTAACATTCCTCATTTAACACTGCAGCTCCACCGTTTCCAGTACCGACCGCAGAGATGATCTACAGATACTGTAGATGAGATGCCTGAAGTGATATTATCTCCAAATGTACATTTGATTCCCTCGCACCCGACCATACACTTCAGAATAGCCTCCGGTCAGATGGCATTTATATTCATCGTAGGAGAAAATGATTGATTTCATAAAGCACGGGCAGAAATTTTTTTTATCCCAAGTCAGCAGGTTTGCTACCGTCCATTTATTATATAATGACAGAGGGTATACCTGGGGGCAACCTAGTAGAGATATGAATGAAATTCAAAAACTAATATTACTTAATTACACCACGCCATTTTTTAAATATCTCTTGTCTCTAGGGAATAAAAGGATCTCTACAGGCTGATTGAGGTCTCTGAGATGGTGAAATTACCATCGGGTTCCAGCCGACGGGTCAACGATGGCTAGTATATTATCGCGCCGTGTAACAAAGTCGAAAAACACAGTTCACGCATAGGCACATCTTTACGCTCACACTGCTCAGAGCACACTGGCGACCGGTTGCGTTGGATGGGCAGACACCCCACCACAATTTACGATCGGTTTTACCGCGCTCCCATGGATAGTCACGTCACGCATGCACATTACTTTCATGATGAACCATGTATGTAGAACTAAATACCGCTTAATATAATAATTCATAATGAATCACAAATTTATTAAGATATGCTAATTATTAGTTATAAGATGTCCTTTTTCTCCGAAAACACTAAGAGACAGAAAGATCCACAACTCGCATCACCTAGGCAAAAATAGAACAAATTTTAATCGTTCGTAAACCCACGTGTAACTGAGCAGACCTGTCTAAGAAACGTATTGGATAAAATTAATATATCATTTCACATAGTAACTTGAATGTAGAGTACGCATTGCGAATGAGAGGAAATATGGTTGCATATTGCCCATGGAAGAGTGGCTACTAAAATATGAAGAGAAAAAAAATGAAGTTAAAAAGATATATGGACGTATCGAGGAGAGCTGAAGGATGGATATAAAGGCAGTAAAATTTCTCAAACACGTAAACTTCAACTTTAACATTTATATGATATTTGCCTGAGGCTAAAAGCTATCTAAAAATGAAAAAATAAGATACATAAAATGTCGGGTAATGTTGTTATATTATATAGTAATATTCATGCAATGGTGTAAAAAGCTGAAGATGTTGCATTTACAGTTTACATGCCTCCAATTACAATGTGATATACAGAGGTATCAATTTTAACACTCTGTTTACTGATGAGACCTTCAAAATCCGGAGTAAACATAGCCCTTTGTTTTGTAAGTAATTTTTGTAAATTAGATCCTTCTCGATTTTCCCAATTTACTTAATTTTTAGCCTACGCGAAAAGAAGCTCATCTCGTTTTGCATTCAGCCGTCGATATAATCAAGGTATTTCAAAGAAAATATACGGTTGCCGTGAGAATCAGACGCCATTATTGTAAAAAAAAATTCAGTGACCTCTAGTACATTTAAATGTAAATGTAAGAATTATTATCGTGAGATATTTGTTGAAAATTTTCAGGAAAATGCGGAATGAATTTAATGAAATTTTCTCAATTCTTTTTCATTTCCCAGAGATGTTAGAAAAATGTATCTCGCCACTTCCACTTTGGACATTTACAATAAAGTGTGGGTCAGGAGAATCTTTAAATATTTAATATGAGTTGAGTAATGATGCCAGATTTGCTCATAGTTAAACTAATCATGCCTAGTTATTTTAGAGATCCTACATTCGTTAGTTTTCCATTAATAATTTTGTAAGCTGTTTGGGGAAGACAATTTCCAGTAGTTCTTTATACAATTTTTTAAAGATTTAATTCTAATTGCCATACCTTACTCCATTCTTGAACATTCTTAGGGTCATTTGTCAATGAATATCTATCAAACTGGCTGCCAATATTCCTATACACTACTGCGTCGTCATCAAACAGTGAATCTTATTCTTGAATATGCTAGCTTAGCCATTGGTATATAACATGAATTAAAGTGGGTCCATGACGCTTCCCTGTGGGACACCCCAAGTTTTGCCAACTGCAGTACCAACCGTACATCAATAACGACCCATCGTGCGCGAATATTAAGAATTTCCTAATCCAACATACTAATAGTCTATCCCAAAGCTTCTTTAACTTAGTAATTAGCATCTCATGGGGCTCACCTTGCCGAAAGCCTTGTGGCAATCCAAAAATCAACCTGAGTGCCATTTTCACCGGATATAAAATGTGAACAAACGAGCTAGTTATGTCTCACAAGATCCATACTTATTATTTATCATTAACTCCCGGCTGTCGATATGTCCAATATTATATGTGATGATGTGTTCCAGAATCTTATATGAGATTAATGTCAGAGAGAACGAGCTGTAATAGCTAGGTTCTTCCTTATCACCACTCTAAATTTCTCCGTAATATTAATTACTTTCCAATCCTTGGGTAACTTATATTCTGCCAAAGATTAAAAAAAATGGTTTCCAAGCACGGGACTATTTCTGACGCCAATTTCTTGCTAAAACGGACAGGAGTTTCATCAGGACTGGGAGATTTGTTGGCTTAAGGTTTAACACGGAAGATGATTTATTTTTCTATCCAGAAATATATGGCTCTTAAATGTAGAGGCAATATCACAGTTCATGACGAAAATCTTATTTTTCAAGAATAATGTCGCAGGTTTGGTGAAAATTGTGCCAGAAAAGAATGCCCTCGAAATACATATTCATCATGAATATTTGTAAAATTTGAAACCAATTTAGACCTCCGTGCTATAGAAGACCATCACAGGTCGCAAAGTAATTTTTTAAATACACCTGTCGCCACAAGTGCAAATAAAGATTATTTTTCTGCCGTTTTTAACCTAAAAAAACAGTATTCTTTACTTAATTCACCTCTATTAGAGTAACGAGAGAATTTCGGCAGTCGGCCATGTTTTCCCTAAAGAAAAGTTAGGGTTGCTCGAAAGATTTCAGTAGAAAACTTGAGATTACCCTTAGTTTTAGAGAATTTGGAGACTATCTGTGAGCATTTTCCTTGTAATTTTGCAACTAGTAACCTCTCAATTCCGTAGAATTCTTTAGGACGTTCTACGGAAAAGTTTGCACGGAATTTTTCGAGAAGGGTCGGTAGCAAACGGCAGAATGATTACGGAGTATTAGGGCGAGAATCGCACTTCTTTTGTCTCTTACTCAACAACTGTTTTTCTTCGATTCCGTCCCCATTCATCCAATTCATCGGCCACTCCATCACGTCTTGTTCCACTTCCGCTTTTACTCTTGCCAAGAGGAAACTCGAATGCGTTATAAGTCTCTTTCCTCCTGAGAACCTCTCGCGGAACGTAATTTCCTGCAAAATGGCTTGCCTATCCATTCTCTCAATCGCAAGACCAGCAAACCTCTGGAACCTTGAAACCTCAGCGTTTCCGACTCAGGCGGGATTCTTGGGCAGGCTTGGGTGAAAGTAATTTTCATTCGTCTTTTCTCCTCTCAAGGAGTGAGGTCGCACCGCGAGTACCGCAAAGCACCGAGGAAAAGTGAGAGGATCGTCTCAGCGAAGCGGTGAGTTTCCATAGGCGAGGACCAAGTGTCGTGAATGTGGAGGTGACAAATTGATAGCGTGGAACTGCTTCGGATACCCCTAAGCCCTCCCGAATCCAAATTTACTTGTACATTTACTTAGCTAATATCCTCAAGTCATCATTCTAGTGCTACGAATAATGGTCAATTTCGCAGCCAGGTCTACTTCCACAATCAACCCTCACAGTAACCTAAATTATCGTTTTGGAGAACCAAGAAAGTGCATAGATACGATAGACATTTTTATAGTTAAACCTGTACCATTTTTGAGTAGATACTGCTTCATATTTGCATTTGGATCAAACTAGCAATCATAGTAGCAATCTATGAGCTATTAATTGCATAGTAGAGGAATTAGAACAAACTTTGTAAATTTGATCAAACTTGTTTACGTTGAGACTAAAAAAAGAGACGTTTCAGGCGTGATATGGCGGAATATCATGATTAATTTTATTGCCAATTTTAAATATGTTAGGACTCTTTTTATCACATCTAAATTTACATCTACACTTATGCCCTGCTAACCACCAACAAGGTACATGGCAGCGGGTGCAAACACCCGCACCTATGGAAAGGGTAAGGGATGAGGGAGGGTGTTTTATGGGGTGGAGAAAGGGGTGAAAGAAAACATCAAATTGAAATCCCTGAAAATGACATGTCTGGTGGTGCACACCTAAATACAAGTTAGCGTTAAACTTATTTCTAAATCAGGGTTAATTCTAGCCGCTAGGGAAGTTTTCAAATATATTAAATAAGAGTCGATAAAAATGAACATCGACCACTGATAGAAAGAGCTAGGGAAATACATGAATTAAGTTACCGTCAAGCAATTTTTTTTTAATTATAGGTGCACAAAAGAGAATTTTTTATCCACTCAGCTACAATTTCCCAATTACTAAGCATTACATTTCACGATGGCATTTAAAATGTCAAGGCGTAACTCTCAACAAAACCATAACATATATTTTTACAACCACATAATTTTCGATAAGTTGCACGAAACCGTAAGAATATTTTCCACCATGATGCCATCCAGTTTGAACGCATTATTTATAATTAACGCTCCGGTGTATTACGTGGGTGAAACCTACAGGTACTGCCACCTAATCTAAGGCACATTTCCTTATTGACTTAATTCCTAGAATAAATTTTATATCCCTTGTGGTTTTCTTTGGAACTCTAAATGTATTACTCATTCCGATGGCTCAGAATATTCTTTTTTGGAATTGAAACTCTTCCATTCATTAACTTTCACTGACACAGTCCCTAACATCGGTACACGGGTATCACACAGCGACAATTCGTAGAACCCTTACGCTTTCTCTCTACGCTTTCATCTAACTTCCTCTTAACCACACAAGTGGCATTAGCTTCATTTCCTCTTATGCATGCCGATATTTGTTATATTACGACTGAATCGCAAAATTCGTATTTCCATAGTACTCACTAAATTTTATGCTGTGCCGGTTCTGGAAAACAGAACGGGAATTTCAATTGCCACATCTTACAGTCGTAAGACCTTCAGCGCTGTAATCTAACGTAATGTAATCTACATAATCTTTTTCACACATTACCACGTGACGAACGTTGATCATCTATTGCCTTTGGAATATCTGACATATTTTTTTCTCTGATCATTTCATCACTCCTCCTATTCGTTATTTTGGATCCTTGGGTGAAAGTTCTGCTAAAATAATTAGATAAAATACAGAAAAAAATCGCGAGATATGTCATAATTTGTTACGATAAGAAGTCGAGTGCGACAGACCTTTTAGAAGAATTTGGGCTGGGAGTCGCTTGAGATAGGAAGAGAAAAAGCGAGAATTATGCTTTTAGCAAAGTTCAGAACAAACGAGTATATCAATGACACAAAAGAAATTATCAAAGTCCCACACTCTCTAGGCAGGTAAGACCAGTAAGACAAGGGAGATAGACTCCAGGACAGATAGATACAAATGTTCGTTATTTCCCCGGAACATCAGGAATCATAATAGTAAGTCGTTTTAGAAATTGTTAAGATATTCGATCGACAAATAAAAGCAAAGTTAAACAATAGGTAGTCATCAGGTTAAAGTAAGGTGGCAGCCCAGAAGTAGAGCGTTGGACAACTGACCGGAGGGTCCAGATTCGAAGCTCAGGCAAGCCTCTCTGGGCACTATCAACTTCACACAAACTGTGTAATTTCTCGGGTACCAGATCTTCTTGTGAAACCATAACCGACGCAGAGAAAGGAACAGTGTACTTAACACGCCGTCGGGCTTAGTACTTGATGAACTCTTCCATCACCTACCAAACCAACCTTTGAGTTGATTGCTGTGTTTATGGTTTTTTTAGACATAATTCATATCCGAAGGTGCATGTGCACGTGTATTTTAGTTGATAGTACATATATATATATATATATATATATATATATATATATATATATATATATATATATATATATATATATATATGTATAATCTTGAAATGACGCTCTCCAGCGACGTACAAACACACAAACACTAAGATAATAAATATTACACACACAGAAACATAAAAGAAGGACACTTACAGTAGATATTTACGTTTAGACAGCACGGCCGTCGTCATCAGATTCTGATGACGACGGCCGTGCCGTTGAAACGTAAATATCTACGTGTTTAAGTTACAATGGTTTTTTCATGAATATATACGTCTCTATAGGTGCGAATTGGCTTAGATTTGTTTGTTTTCCATGTGGTTGAATTCTGTTTAAAAAGTCGTGGCCCTAACAACCCCCACCACACGTCCTTGCGGTGGCTTGCAAGGTATTGTGTAGATGTACATATGACCTTTTATTTTCTGCTGAAAATTAAGGTATTGGTCAATGAAAAAATTAATATAACCGATTCCATGAAGAAACTACCTCACCATCCAAGCACGTTCGACGAAGACATGATGTGGGTGTCAATTTCTTTTAATTGACTCCTCCAATGATCACATTTCTTTATCTAGTCATTCTGCTCGTAAATTTCCTAGAGTATGCAAATTTGACGTAGAAGCAGTTCATCTTTCCTACCACGATTGCACATTTTAAATTAATCGAAACGCGAATTTTTACTTTTCTTTGAACCTTTTTGAGAGCACCCAGTCAGGGATGGGGACCATAAATTGCATGGAGGTGGGTTAATAGAATTTTCCCCTTCCTGTTTTCCAATTCTGCATGCGCTCCCTTAGTATGGCGGTGGCCTACTGTACAAGTGGTTGAAGTTCATTTTTTATCATGCCCTCTCCGCAAGAGTGATGTCTTAACTGCCATCAGCAATGCACCGTATTTTCTAAATGGCAGATGAGAATTTTTTCTAAAACGTCACAGGTGGGGATCTCAATTTGCATGGTCGTAACTTAATTAATGCGTTCCCCTACCTGCTATCCTGACCTGCCTTTTTATGGTGGCGGTCTCTCTATAAGTGGTTGGTGTTCATTTTTACTTCCTCCTATTTGATATACCTGAAAACTTCTCTATTGGCTGGCATTAACCCTTATTTAGAACTAAGAGTCCCACTAACATGTGTATAAACACCCTACACGTGATTTTCAGAGTTTTTATGTTGGAGTTTTTCTTCTATTTTCCTAACCCTTTAAAAGCCCCTCCTCTCCTTTATGCCTTACTCTTTCCTACTGGTGATTGCCCCTCCTGCCAGACACCTTTTTGGTGAATCGCGGGGAATCTCTGCAGATGTAGATAGGATGTCAACCCTTTGAGGGTAGTAGAAAGCGATTGGTCGACATTGGTGAAAAATGAGGAGGGACATCTAAATGAACTGACTCAGAGAGCCGCTGATTCGGTGGATATATAGATATTTGTCTTTATTTGGGGTAAGATTGAGACTATGGGGTCTTTTCTACCACATAACCCCTCGTCACACATTTAAAAGATTAAACTTATGGATGAGTTTCACAAATTACACAAAAGTAGCAATTAAATGACTACATACATTGTCGCAGGACCGAAATACAGCAACACAATACATTAGTTGGCATTAAGTTAGATTGGAGAAGAAATGACGACTCACTCAGACTCGGTCGATGGTTGCATTTGAGACTTGGATATTAAATCGTTTACTGCAGGGTTCTTTTGCTAATGGATGAATTCTTCAGATAATGCTGGATTTGAGAAAAGGGAGAGAATTGAAAGGCTCAGCCGGGTACGAATAAGGAATACGGAACATGAATGTGAAGAAGGATTCTGTTTGAGCGGCGGACGGAGATGAAAGGAGTCCAGAAGGGTTTAAGGAACGAAAACAGGAAAAGGATCGAAAAGTCGTTTATGTGACAAGGCCACCTTCGTTCGGGTAGGAAGTCAATGGGAAGGAAAGTGCACATGCCAAAGTATTGTACGGAAGGGTAGCGGGTGCGGAGGGAATATTGGGAGCGGGGAGAAAGAGGGGTGAGTTGGGGAGAGGAGGGGGGGGAGAGAGAGACTGACTGAGAGGAAAATGAGGGTATTTGATCGAAGTAGGGGTAAGCCGACGCAAGGATAAGTGGAAAAGAGAGACGGTGAGAGTAGCAGTCTTTCGATTTTACTTCCTATCCTGACGAAGTTGGCCTCGCCACCGAAACGACGTTGCGATTGATTATTTTTCTTCCTATTTCCATTTCCCTTTTAAGCCCTAATGCGTCCCTTTTGCACCCTCAAACCCGTCCCTCTCCCTACCCGACCGTCTTGTCTTCCTTGTACCCGATTCGTTCCTAGGTGACGCCTCCCACCTCGTGTCATTCCCAAATTTCGTCTACAATCCATGACGTTTATATTCGTCATCAGGTTTCTTCATTAGGCAGGTAAATCAACATTAGAAATACTCAAGTTTTCTAAAAAGTCTGCAGTTCAATCAGTGGTCAATTTTCCTTGACTTACCATATGTTTATAATTCCCTGCCCCCCTCCCTTGCAATATCTGCTAGTTCTCCTCTTTCCCGTTCTTTTAAACAGACGAGCAGCACTTATTTGAAGATGTACCAATAAAACTTTCAGCGTTGATTGTCGATCTTTTAGCAAGAAAGCCAAGATAACCTTTAAATTTGTAAATATTTTCACCGTAGTGAGGAGTGTTTTTTAAATATTAGTAAAATAATATCGAACACATCAACTCCCATTGGCAAATAGGTAATGCAAGTAAGTAATAATCTATGTAGTAATCAGAGTTATCTCTTTAACGATATATTCCCGATGTCACAACGTCAAGGGCTCTTAAAGCATTCCTGAATGAGAAACAACTTGTGCTGGGCGTAAGTTTCTTATTTAGCACTTATTTGCCCTAATACACAATGCTCGGGGGTAAAAGTTTGTTAATAAGCGTTTGTTGGTTAAATTATTAGAATATTGGGAGGTGTAATGCCTATTAGTGTACAGATATCATAAAAGGCACGTACAATCTATTTTCAAAAATGCTCCTTTTCTATACTCACTCTGCCTATACGAGTATATCCAATAACTAGTTTTGCTGGTCAAAAAAATTCTTACCAAACTATTGATTTACTCGCTATAAAGGTCACCTCATAGCTTCTATTTAGAAATATTAAAGTCTGTTAAACGAGGAGCGATTATGAAGTTTCCCTTCGGACCTAGTTAAGTATTCAATCGAAAATATTCCTCAGAATACCTATTCTTTTACTGATCACATGCTAATTCTATCTTCTTTATTAAATTCTGGTTTCATTTGGTGGAATCATTTTTTATGCCTTTTCTTTCACTTTTATCACCAAGAAAGTAGTTTTATTTTTGCGCTTCTTATGATCCAATGTTATATATCGTCTACACATCAAGTTTTGACCGGTCCTTTATAATTTCTACATCTACATCTACATAAATACCCTGCGAGCCACCAAAAAGGTGTGTGGCAGGGGGTGTAGCACCATGAGGGAAGGGTAAGGGTTGAGGGGGTTGGGATTTAGGTGAGAAAAGGTGGGGGGAACCTGTAAGAAAAAAATGTATACATATTTACATATTCATATATATATATATATGCACACACATATACATATATACATATATAAAAATATACATATACATACACACATATCCTCGCGCAGTCCCTAACCTGTACGTTAATACTTATTGTAATGAACTAAGTCCTGGGGAATTTCGGCTACAAGCATTCTGGTCCCTTATCGTTCTTGGAAAAAATGACATTTTAAACCTGTCAGTCTTGCAGTCTATCTCTCTAATCTTATATTCGTGATCCCTCTGACCGTAATACGTTGGGGTTCGTATTATATCCTTGATGTCATCGGAAAAGGGCCCATCTTTAAATGTTTTAATAAGTTTAATCTATATTGTAAACGCCGCTGTGTAAGAGAATCCCAACCTAAATTGTCTAGCAAAGTGGATACGCTGCTGAGTTGGTCATAACAATGTTTGACAAATCTAGCCCCCCTCCGCTGAACTCGATCTAATTCCGAAACCAAATTTATATTATGAGGATCCCATATACTGGCAGCATACTCTAGGTGGGGCCTGACCAAGGCAAGGAAACATCGTTCTTTCACCTTTTCGTCGCATTTACCTAGCACTCTTTTCACAAATCCCAATTTTTTATTAGCACGACCGCATAATTCTCGTAATTTGTGTTCCTTGCGATTCATTTTACTTACAGAAAGTTCATTATGTTCTAAGTCATGTTTGCTATGTCATGATCACGAAATACGTTTGAAGGTGCCATAAATCGATCAGATCGGCAATCAATTTCCTATGAAATCACTCGCAACGATCTTGTCTACCAATAGTATCCAACGTTACAACAATCTCCTCTCTGTCAGTGTTAAATGAGTATGATTTGTATTTATCCAGTAAGTAGCTTACGTCGCACATGCACTCATTGAGCTGTCGATGGCCCCAAACTTTGATTTTTCAATAATGCCTATTGAGATGCTTTATTTTACTTCATGGCGATTCTTATGAAAAAAGCGGTCCTTTTCTCTGCACAGCTTAAACCAACCATCTGATCCCACAAGTGATATACAGGGTCCCAAAACCTCGACACACATCAGAGGTATAGTGTACACTATCGCAAAAAAATACAAATATTTTCTCTTGAAAATTTCTCCACTATCTGTTTGACTTCGAATCTATTTCCTACATGTAACTCCGTTGATGCCAACGTAACGTACTTTCCCCGATTTAAGAGCGAATTCCAGGCATTCTACTTCGTCTGCTCAACTCATTTCTTCCACTCCGAGTCAATAGTTGCGTGGATGTAGGGATTTCTTTTCATCCAGGAATCAATTACAGCACATTTTCTTCGTGTTTGCTTGAAGTTTACACCACAGACACCAACACCTAATATTTTTGAGATCGTCATAAAGAGTAAAGCAGTCTTTTTGACACCTAGGGGGTCGCGATGAGACAAAAGCTTGCGCACCTTTCTTCTGCTGGAGGTGGTGGCATCCGAGCGACTAGACTTGGACACGGAGGGGTCCGTTGCCCACTCCCGATTCAGACATTTCTCTCCCGCTTGCCTCCCCCTTTCACCACCACGACCCCATCCCCAAAAAAATATCCATTCCCGCCTTCAGCCCCCGCCACGTGCCTCTTCAACCGCCCCTCAAATTCTTCCACCCCCTCTCATTCCCTCCCCCTCACACTCCAACACCCCTCCGACGCAGCAGAGCCAAAAACTTTTCGTTTAACTCTTACTCGATCCACCAAACTCGACACGCTTGTGGGTCACTTTCACCTCATTGGAGGCAGGAGGGGAGGTTAGGGGGGAGGGAGAGAAAGGGACTGGGGGGGGAGGGAAATCGGTTGGGTGTGGGGGAGGGGTACCGCGGAGGGGGTGGGAGGGAGGGAAAGGCGGGTGTGGGTGAGGGGGAAGTGAAAGGGGAGTGGGAGAGGAGGGATATCGAGACGAGGGAGGGAGGGGATGGGAGAAGGTGGACGGCGGTGCTGAATCGAGTGGGAGAGGGGGATGAAGGGGTGTCGGGGGTTGTTTTTAAGGGTGGTGGGGGGTGGATTGTGGAATTAAGAGGGGGGGAGGTTTGTGTGGAAGAGAGAGACGAAGAAGGGGATAAGGCAACTAAGTTTCCCAGCTCTCATTTACCTTCCCGTATCGCTCTCTCTCTCTCTCTCCATATCCCTCTTCCTCCTCTCCCCCCCTGTACTCAACTCACCCACCCATCCGCCAACCCCAACCCTCGTTCCGAATGACTCTTTAGTCTGCAGGCGGCGAGCAACCGGGAGAGAAGGGAAGATCGAGTCGCTCTCTGCACCTGGGGTTCCGCAGGGGAATGTACTTGGCCCTGGAAATTTTGAAAATATTTTGTCGTGGGATCTCCTTGCGTGTGCCTTTCCTCTTGCCCAAAATCACGAATATTTCGTGTTGGGGGGTTTGAAGTGCGAAGTGGCCACGTGGACCAGGAGAGAGGACAATTTATATTTCTATATTTTTCCGGGAACGGATTGTTTATGCGCGGCAGCGGAACCCAGGGTGAGTGTCGTCGTTGTCGATGATTAACGATCCGGAGGGCGAACTCGCCGTTTCCTTAATCTCCCGGGAGGGTGTCTGGAAGAGGTATTGTTGTTGAGTCTTCGGGGTCGGGCGTGGGCGCCACCTTCCCGAAAATATTTATTTCTGGGCGTGGGGTGTGGGAGAGTGTCGCGGTGGGGTGTTCGAGGGCGGGTGGGCCAGTGTGAGGAGAGAGAGAGAATTCATATTGGGGCGGGGTGGGGTAGAGAGTGAGGGACCGAGGGTGTGGAGTGAGGTGGGCGCCGGAGGGAGAAAGAAAGGGGGCCGAAGGAGAAGAGGAGACCGCCGCGCGCGCTTTTGGAAGAGAGAGGAGGAGTTGTAGAGGGGATTCGGGCGAGTAAAAGAAACACGATCTGGCTCAGCCACCCCGAGACGGAGCCCTCAGTGTTCATATGGTTTAGTCGCGCGTGCGTCTGCTGTGAGAAATTAAAAAAAACAACGAACGAGAGAGAAGCGGCTGAGGACCATGGCACCGCCGCGACCGCCCCCGTTCCTCCTCTCCACTGCCCTACTCCTCCTCGTCACCGCATCCCCGCTGTCCGGGCCCGGTCTCGCCTCGTTCCCCGACGCTGATGACTCCGAGGGGATCTCACGCCCCGCCAGGGCGACCCTATCTGAATCTCCTCCGCGGATCCACGACAACTGGTACGCCCCGGAGAAGACGCTGCTCCCGGAGGATTACCCGATGGCGGAGTGGACTTCAAAGGTGGTGCCGGCGACGGCATCCGTGAAGAACGACGCGTGCAGGATCCACAGCCGGGCATTCGTCCGGGAGTTCCGAAGGCTGACGCCGTGGGCCTTGCGCAGTGAGTCCCCATTCTCCCACTCGTGGTTGCCCCAAAAGAAGTGGTGTCGTCGCCGCGGAAAGCGAGGGCCGTACTTCCCACAGCTCTCTAGTGCGCAACCGGCGACGCTAAATGCTTGTGAGAGGAAAGTGTGATGTGGAGGATGCCTGGGCACCACAAGGGTCTTCAGGTCAAGCTCCTCGCCGGCGAAGGACTCTTTTCGAGTCCCCCCTCTTTGTCTGAGCGAAGTTGATTCAGTGCCCTTTGTGCGACTAGGAGACACTGTGTTCGAGAAATATCCCTTACGAAGTGAAATATCAGGATGAGAGCAAAAGAAAATAGGTAGACCAAAAAGTTAAATCCATTCATTAGTATAATAAACACCTCGCAATGGTTGGGTGAAATTCGGTGTAGTTGGCTGCACTTGAACTTAAACTTTTTTAGCGATTATGTATATTAATGGTTTAACTGGCTCTAACTCAGGCACAATTTCAAGGTTTCGAAAAATGTTTATTTTGCCTTTTTGAAATTAGTTTCTTCAATGTTTTTACATTTCTAGCCAATAATATACCTCATGTCTTTCAAGTAACTCAATCGGTTTGTTGCAAAATGACCTCTGACGTCGAGTCACCCAGAAAGCCTTCAGTCCGCTTGTTCAACATAAATATTACGTGACGACATATTCGTTGTGACTCAAGTCAACGTAGTTAGCATATTTTCATAAAGCCTCAACTCTGTCTCGCTTAAAATCCCCACCCAGTGAATGTCAAGTTTAACTCGCTCCGCAGTGTTATCTAACAGCGACGTCCAAATTCACCAGTTAATGAGCGCACATTCATGATGAACTATTATGAATTCTATTTTCAAATACAAAATGCATGAAAAATTCATGAAATAGCCACGTGAGTCACTCACTTGACGAGTATTTCCATTCTTGAGTTTTTCAGGAAATAATCTAAAAACAACTAATACACGTTTCAACGGAAAACCAAAATTTTATTTTTATTTGAATACCTTAATACAATATTCGTCGTCATGTTGTAATTAGATTGACTGCTCACTAACACTTTGATTGAGACCACGTTCACAGATGACGGAAATAAAACATGTCGTTAGCTTTGGTGAATGACGTGGAAGGCGACATTCTGAATAACGTGCCAGTAGTTAACTCTTCAAAAGCTCATTCACACACGTCATAAATCTTAGAACATCCTTTTCTTAACCTTGAAGAATAAGTAAATGATAAGATAAGAGTAGAACCTAACGACTATCTAATTGATTCCTAAGCGATCGCCTCTGCTTCGGCATTCATTTGCAGTGTGCTCGTATTTTTGAAGAATGAATTCCATCCGTACCTAGTCATTCTCACGGCCTATATTTTGATTGGAAGCGTTAAAAAAGTGGCTTCTTTCTTAATTTCACCGTCAAAACCTTCCTGGTGGTTGCGAGGGAGGCCTTGTTTCAATTTCTTTGTTAAGTGAGAACTTCCGCCCACTTCGCGCCACACTAGCATAGGCAGTGGCGAAAAATTTCTTCGGACTTATTCACGCAGGTTTTCTTTTCGGCCAACAATCAATTACTATTACCTTTAGGAAGGAGATTATTTTCATAATTGCGGTTAATAACTACTCTGTTTCGCAAAGCCTGGGTTCTTGAAAGTAGTCTACGAGAAAGTCAGCTCCTGTAGTGCCAAAAATGCAATCCAATGCGAAGGAAACTGACTTGGGCTCGAGTGATATCTTAGGATGGATGCTAACATATAAACTTTCTCGCTAACCCAGTTCGAGAGAGGAAAACTTGGATAAGGTGAACAAGAATTGACTGTTTTTTTCCGCCTTTCTAAACAAAAACGAAACCTCTATATGCTGGTTCGCGAAAATCACACGACTGATTGGCCCGCGAAATTACCCCTCCAGGGAGAAAATTAATATGAATTACCACATTTCTTCCCGATGCCCTCCCGAAAGAAACAGAAAAGAAAAGAATGCTTCTCTATCTCGGACTACTAATGGGAAATTCCGTTAAGCGTGCCTATGAAATGAACGCACGGCTTGAAATCCACACGAATTTGAGCTCGTTTGAAATTATTCGTGTCCAAGATTACGAATGTCAGAAAACAATTGCTTGATGGGATAGTTTTTTTTCGGAGGCAAACAAAAGGGTGTTCTTCTCCAATTATTTTTCAAAGTCTACGGTGAACAACCGATGGACACCAATCAACTGACACGATTAAAATGATTGGGTGACGACTCGTTATTTAAAAAAATAATAACAATAATTCCGTCCCACGCCATGGGGCTAACACGTGTTGGGGTGGAATTGCAGACGTCTCCGATGACGCTAGACAAAATTGCACGCGCTTTGGATTCTTGTTGAGTTTTCCTTTTATTTATTTTTTTTCCTTCGTCGATAAGCACACATTTATTGCTTCCTTGCACTACGCATGGGGAGATCCCGTCGCTTGAATTTTAATTCGCCGATCATCGATCTCCGTCGTCGCTAAACACGTCCGTATCGGGGTAAAAGTCGATTTCCTAACAATGGAAGATCGCATAGGTGGCTCCACTGGGATGCGCTCCTCTTCCGCGAGCCCGCTGTTTCCGGCTTTCCCTCAAGGAGAGGAGGAGGGAGGTCGGCGAGAGGGGAAGAGGGGGAGAGCTTAAGTTATCTTCGCCGAGAGAGGAACTCCCTCCTTCGAACCAACCCCTCAACCCCCCCACCTTTCATTCCCCTACCAAACACCACTACCATCTTACTTCCCCTCTGGATGGATGATGACGCGACAGACTCCTCGCACTTGCGGCAAGCAACCTCCTTAGCGCCTGACCAGCTCGGTGTGACAGAGGGAGAGACATGAGGAGAGAGGGAGAGAGAGAGATTTAAAGGAAGAAAGATTGAGAGAGAGAGGGTGAGAGAGAGAGAGACCTCCGAGGCCTGCAAACACTTTTGAGGTGGAGAAAGTACGCATTGTCCATTGCAACACGATTCCACCCGTGTTTGATTTCCGACAGGAGAAGGGGGGAAGAGACGGACGGGGGAGGGGGGAGGGAAGGAAGGAGGAGGAGCCAGCCGTTTGCCCTAGTGCCAGCGACACTTTAAATAGACCACGCGAGTTCCCAAAGTGCGCGGTTACGCCGGCATTGCGTCGAAAGTGCATAATTTGGATGCCTTACGTGAGGGAGTGGCGTCATATGGAAAGTAGGCGTGACAACGGTGCGACGATTATGGATTACATTCTCTCCTATTCCGTTTCTGCACTTGGCGAAGTTTTCTGCGCATGCACGTGGTTGCTGGGTGTCCATCCCGATTTGAACGTACGCCTACAACCCCCACATGCACACTAAATGACGCTCCAGAACATCATTTGTCCGGGGGGGGGGGTCATTTGAGGGCGGAAGAAACACTCGCGTAAAATAATGCTTATAAACAACCATTATCAATGACGAAGGCAAGTTTTAATAATGTGAAAATTACTGGCTAAATGCTCATTGCATTTTCCTATTTTAAAACACAACTTGGAATAAGATGAGGTGGAAAAATTAAACCCACGGGGTAGTTTATACGCGAAAAAGGATACATTCAATTATTATTAAAATATTAATAAAATTACAAATAATTATTAAAAGTATTATTATTAGCTGGCCTCGATGGCGGCGGGGTAACGTCCTCGTCTGCCAATCGAAGGGTCGCGGGTTCGATTCCCGCCTGGAAGGATTTCCCTCAACCTATGGCTTGGGTATCTGCAATCATCTCCATTGTTTTCACCGTTAATATTCCGATGTAAAGGCCAAAAAGTGCTGTTTTCGGACAAAGGTTAAATAAATAAATACTCTCGTATTTTTATGGGTAGTCAAATATTTGTGGTATGTTTCGGGTGGGCGTAAAAGCTGAACACAATCAAATTTCTTAGTCTCGCCTAAAAAAAAAACTCAATCTGGCATCTTAAACTACACATTAAACCCTTCTTCAATTCCAGGTACACCACCTTTCATTCCGTCCGACATGCCTAGTCTTTCCCTTCCTCTACCTCGCCTGCATAACTTTCCGTCTGCCACAGTTTTCAACATTCCATTTCGATATACACTGCATCCACTTTCCCTGCTTTCAATGAATTTCTCCGAACAACCTTCTCTCCTCCCCAACCGTGCCCAGTGCCTCTTTGTTTGTTTCCCTCTCTTTTCATTTCATCTTTTCAATCCCTCTACACGCTCAAATCTACAAATCCCATCATATTATTCCAACAACCAAGTGTCCGCGGCATACAAAATTACGCCCCATTTCAAAGTTGTCACTAATTTTCCTATCTTAACGATCTAATTCATCGTTGGTATCACAAATTTCATCCCCTTTGTGAATGCTTGTACAGCTAACCAAAACTAAGTTATTGAACACCTCAACGATTGTCAAGATGACTGATTTGCATCTCAGATTCATTGAACTTGAGTTTTTAAACAGTGGTGCCTACCTGAAATGATAAATATTTGACTCCAAACGTATGCAAACGACAAGGTTAGCCGGAATGATGAGTTAATCAGCGAGTCAGTTAATCAACTGGTCCAGATTCGTGTCTTAGCCACCAACCCCCGCACCCTGGATTCTGTGTGATTCTGCATGAATACATAAACAGCTATTGCATCTAATCAAAAACCTATGCGCTAATAAATATGGAGTGCATTAAGCGTGCTATTATTTTGAATGGAAAGTAAGACAAAAAATCTAGTTTAAATCGTGAAAAATTAACTTTATTGCAAATACTGTTACTTGTGATATCAAACCCTTTCGGGTTTAAAGTACTAAACCACGAATTTCCCGAATGGAGTACTTTGAATTGATATTGCCGCGAATTCTTATCACTCCAAGTTACCATTAGATTAAGCAGTTTTTTACCGGCCCCTTTTTTTCAAAGCCAAAATTCAATTTGAAATTCATTGCAATCTAATCATGCCGAACATGAATGATGATAAATCCGATAAAGGCAATTAACTGCAAATCATGTTTCGGAGTGCGTCGATGTCTAAGGTACACTGCGTCGTTGGTCTATCTAATTTATTGCTTGCGAAAATTTCGTTATTTATGCACTGATGGAAACTAGTTTTTAAACGCTGAAACAGGTAGTATTACACAAAAATGATAAAAACTAAATCTTTTGTAAAGACTTCATTTGGAAGCGAGTGATAAATTACTATGGCAAGGATAATTTTCTTAGGGGCGGCATCTGTTCCGATACATATCACTACCACGTTTGACAGTGAACGCTGTTTGGCCATTGTTTCATACAATATTGTATGGACATTATATTTTTTAATTAGGTAATCTACCGCTTAAGGTAGGTTTTTGGACGGACACAACTATCAAATAAATATTTTCTAGCTCCAAACAAAACCCAATTATTATATTACATTTATAATTAATTGTCTCTAATATTCTACAATTCTTCTCTTAGAAATTCTTAAATGATGCATTTTAATGAAATTGGTAATGTAAATTGGGCTCATGACTTGGAAGGAAAGTTTATCTACGGTAATTTCCTGCGGTTCATATTGAATAAAAAAATCGTGACAAAATATATTACGTAGTCATATCAATTTCCTCTGGACTTTAATGAATAGACAGAGATCATTTTTCAAGTGACGTTCAATTGCTTCTTATGGAATTATTTAGGTCCTGATGACACCATCTCATATGACAGTAAAATAATCCGATGAGAAATTTTAAAAATATATATATTAGGTGAAAACCCCTTCCATATTGATAGGTACCTCAGTCTGAATCATTTTAATCGTCTGCAAACTCAAATTAACACGGTTATGAAACAAAAAGATGTTTTTAAGAATTATGGGGGGAAAATTTAAACCAAAAGTTAAAAAAAAAGTTATTCATCTACTAAATACCCCGTAAGGCGCAGTATTGGTGTGTAGCAGGGGGAGTGTTCCTAGGACACCATCTGTAAAAAAGAATGCACCTATATGCTTTGTCAACAAACAGCATTCTAATGCACGCCTCCGCAAAAACGGATAGTATTCATGCAAAACTTATTCTAACTTATTGCACACACGCAAATTCAATTACAAACAACTAATATAAATAAGCACAAGCATCTAAGACAGCAATAGATGACTACGCAGCGTTTAATCCGATTCATGCTTGTAACAACATTGTCTTCGATTTTATTAACATTATGATTCCTGTTTGTCCGAGGGAAGAATGCTTCACTGCACTGATATAATCTATCTTCCTTATTTTATCTTTGTGGTCCAACCCGCCCATTTGACGTACACAAACGTGTTTACGTACGTTTGTGAAAAAGCTAATTGAGTTTTGCAGTCAAACTTCTGCACCAGTTAATATATGTATAACATTCGAGTCGAAGGCAGTGCAGAAGCATGTGGCGAAATACCACTGGGAAGAAAGTCGCTGATATCATCATAACGGATTTCTTATGCCCACCTAACCGGGGGAAATCATAAACATTGGTTCGAAAGCACCTGACGATGGTGTGTGTATCCCACCGCGGCCCGGGCTGCGGTGGGGTGAAACCTGTGGGCGCCCCTCCACGTAACGAGGGAGGAAAAATGACATTCAGGTGCGAATGTGTACATATATAAATATACATGTGACACGGCGTTCAATTAGGTCTGAACTTCAATCGGTCGTAATTGCTTAACGCCAAACTGCCCTCTCACAAAAGGCAACAGTGCAGGAGACCGAAGCTTAAAACGAAAGAAACTTTAATTCGGACATTTCCAGGCTCACGAACACCAGAGTAGCAGGTAGGCGTATCCAAATCACACCGTTTGAAACAGCAAAAAGTGAAATCGAGTGGTTTTTTGGGAGCGAATGTAAGATTCATTCTCGTTCCCATCCTGTCGGATATTTCTTTCATTTCCGTGGGAACCAAGACGTTATCAAATCTGGACCAAAAAATTAAAGAGTTTTTATCTACGCGGTGACAGAGAAAATCGAGAGAAAACTTGAGTGGAAACCAAAGAAAAAAATATATTCTGTTCGGCACGCGAATTTTGAGTCCAAGCGTAAAAAAGCAAACAAAGCAACGTTCGTCTTCTCTTTAAAAGAAGACGGAATTCATAAAGAGTCTTAGTAGGTTTCTAAGCAGGTTTCTAGGTTTTAAGGAATCAATTTAGGCCATAAGCTAATACACTTTTAGTAAACCACAGTTATAAACCCGAAGACTAGTATGATGGATGAGGTTAGAGCTCATTTCGCACTAAACCCTAATATGGCGTGTGAAATTCGCACTTTCGAAGGGTTCATTTTCCTTTCTGTGTTCCGGCTTTGATTTCACGGGAAGATTTGGTGCCCAAAGTTTGCACACAGCTTGGGTTAAAGCGCGAAATATTTCTCAGTTATTCTTATGATATTCCGTTTGCCACGAAAGTGGTTTAGTTACGCATATTTCAGCAGTTCTTGTTCCACTAAACCCATCTTCAGTCGAGTGTAACCAATATTCTTATATATGCCAATGCAGACGGTGCCTTCGACAACAGATCAAAACGACGATCGTCATTATATAATCAACTAGTTTGCTCTTAGCTGAGTTTCTTCGTGTGATTATATTAATGTTTAGAAGGTTTGAATCGGTCCACTATTTGATATAAGTACAACATTGTCCACGCGATTTCACAAAGGAATCACTAAGGGAATCTAATTCTATTAGTTTAAGATTTCATCAGAAATATCTCAGAATCATAACGTTCACTCAAAACGAGTTCTTTGAAACGGATCAATCAAATCACTTATAAAAATTTCCAGGTGATTCATTTAAAACGATTTTTCTTCGCAAAGGATTTGACCCATTATCCACTCATGAAATTCCTACTTCCCAGAATCAATACGGAATCCTCATGCCTACGAACATTTCCAGCGTAAAAATTCTGGCAACGCAAAACGTGCATGCATGTAATAATCCCGTTGGCTCAAACCTACGCAAACAAAAGAAAGCTCATTCTGCAGAACCGGCGTGTCCACTTTCTTCCGGAAAAGGAAATTTTTATGGCGCTCGGTACATATTTCCAACTCGATTTCCCGAACGAATAAATTAGAAGATACGCTCCTTAAAAAACTCCATTCCAAGAGTTTCCACACACTAAACGACAAAGCCGGAGCCATCTACTCAAAAGAGTCATCATTGTTTTGAAACAAAACGTCGTCGCGGTAACCGTTCAATCAATCAGCGACCAATGAATGACTAGAGGGCGGCTGGTGGTCCGCAGTGTCTTTTTTTTCACAAAACTTACCATCAGAACAAAGAAATCTGTGCTGTAATAAAGAGAAGGATTATTGCCCGTGTAAACAGTTATGTAAATATAACCTTCGGGGAATCCACGTAACCGCATGTCCGAAGTTTTAATGAATGGGTTGAATGTAGCTCATGGTCCCGACAAATGGCTCGGCAAACAGATTACGTGACACCTCCTTCCCCAACAAAAAAAAGAAAAAAAGAATGGAATAAAAAAAGATAGCGGACATTTTATTTGAGAGCCAAGATCTTAAGACACAAAAGACCTTAATTCGAACGCAAACATGTGCCAAATTTTCGAAGGCTACGATGATTCTTTATGTCCACAATCCTGAGTGGATTACAGCGCTTGGTTGGTCCGTCCCGAAGAAGTAGGCAGGTACCTGCTGTTCATGTGCAAGTTTATTTCCCACTCCAAACCCAAAGTTTCAGCATTTCCCCCTCTCTCCTTATCTTGAGTCTACGAGGAATATTTGAGGGAAAACACTAGGTTGAGACATTAAGCCTAGGATGACATACATTATTCCCATCCTATTACTACATTGTCACACTTACCCCTTGGTAAAATAAGCATACAGTACGAAAATCACTAACTTGAAAGAAGAAAAGGCTAGAGAAAGATTAAACGCTGATGTTTCTGCGATCAATACTTTAACGTTTCCCCATATACTATATGTCGAGCAATGAGACAAAACCTAACGAAGACCCGAAACGATTCAGGAATGAAAGTACTTCCCTGTGGTTTAACGCTCCGCTGGAATTTTTTCCATGCCAAACCCTATGCCATGGACAATTCGCAATTTGGAAGAAATCAACGTCGACCTAAAAGGTGTGTTGGAAAATTATTTTCTCATAATCTATGGTTCTAAAAACTCCATTTACTCACGGGAATTCATTCCTTCGACTCTAAATGTTATTAATAATTTTACAGAGAAGAATTCAGAGGACCCTAAATAGAGGGGAAGAGCATTTTCAAAGAGGAACATCCACTTTTTTCAATAGACCCACTGGGTTTACACTTCTCAACACTGGCGAGTGTCAGTCATCCGCTGGTCACAAAATTCTGGGCAATTGGGTGTAAATGTCTGAATGAAAATTCACAATATCATCAATCATTTCAATCATTGAATCATTTCAAAGAACCGAAAACAAACCCCGATGCATACAAATCTCTTCCTATAGTATCTTCAGTAATCTTATTAAACTTTTCATTTGAGAAATCAAATATTATCTTTGCTTTCTACGGGAATAAAACTTTATTTGTCGACTAGTTTCGTTTACACTGTAACATCCTCCAGACCCACGCTCTTCCCTCCCTCTTCCCCCCCCTCTTACACCTCTTCCCCCCCCCTTTTTTTTTACACCCTCCCATCCGCTACCCCTACCCGACCGAGTATATAACTCAAACAAAATGTACATTGTATCACTAGTCCTGAGGATGTTACAGTTTAAACGAAACTAGTCGACAAATAAAGTTTTATTCCCGTAGAAAGCAAAGATAATATTAATTTCTTAAGTTAAACATGGATTTCTACAAAGTTAACGCCTCAACCATTCAGTGCATCAAACTTTTCATATCCATCAAAATCACTGCATTCAATCGTAAGGTTATTCAAACTATATAAAACACTAAACTACGTATGAACTATTACGTTACATCTGAATGCAATGCTGGTGCATTGGTATCCTCCCCCATGTGTTATTTCGGCGGCTTGCGGGGTATTTTGAAGATGTACGTAGATGAATACGTAAACTATAAAAATCTGACGTCAAACTGAAAGCTGTTTTCACAAGGAAGTCCTTAAATAAACAATGAAATTTTGGATGATTAAGGTACGCGTTGTTGTTGCACAGTAAAATGTAATAGCTAACGACCATGGTTTCGAAGATTAACGCCATCGTCGTTAACCGTGAAAACCATGGTCGTAAGCTATCAAATTTCATTGTGGAACAACAAAGTGTACCTTATTCAACCAAAATGTCCAGCAAAGTCCATAAAATATCGCCGGCAACCATTAATTTTAATAAAAAATGAATTGAAATAGTAAAAAAAATTATTTAAAAATATATTAAATAATTTTTATAAATTATAAACAACCGAATTTTATAAAAAAAGCTAAACCAATTCACCTAAAATTCGTCAAATTCCATAGTTAGTGTATCGTAAAATTTCACTTTCTGTATCGTAAAGTTCCCCAAGACGAATCCACCAAACCGTCGTGCCTTTTTTGATTATGAATGGCGAATTTTCACCAAGTTTACCGAAAAATGCATTTGCCAATTCACAGTAAACATCTCGACCGGCATGTAAAAATGTCGCTTCACTATTTTAATGAACTTTAAAAGTGCGCAAGTGAATTCCGTGCTCCAAGAACATAATGTTATGGCAAAATAGGTTTTCTGGCTTTGCTTGTCTTACCTAATTAAGTAAATGTGACAATTTAGTGCCCCTCCCCATCCCTGCGCTTCACCGTACCCCCGATAGGGTTAATGTGATCATGACCAATAAGGACAGTGCCATCATTCACAGGAGCGCGTGGGGGAATTAGTCCGGAGGCGTATTCAGGGTCGAATTTCGGGGTCGAAGGGTAGGAGGGACAGCACAATGTCGAGAGGGGAATTAGGGGAGGGGATTTGAGAAGGAGACTTAGTTCGGTATGAATTAAAATGCAACAGATTCGTCAAAATCAAATTTAATTCGTTTTTTTGTGTCCTTGGCAGTTAAAAAAAATGTTTGCGTGACCGAATAAAGGAATCCATGGGGGGCGGGGGAACGACTTCCTTATATTTCCCTCCATTGACCTACTTCCATCTGAGGTTAAGACACATTCGCGGGGTAAAACTTCGTGTGGAGAAGGAAGAATACGGACATCGTCTCCTGGCATTAAACTCACTTCCAAACAACGTCGTTATGCCTGTTGCAACCAGCGTCATCGACATAATTACACCATCAGTTCTTCAAATAATTCATTTCCCCATATCCCCTACACCGAAAAAATATATTTTAGTTGAGCCAACCAAAAGCATACTAAAATCTACCAAGGACAAACGATGAATTACCACCCGCCGAAGTCAATAGTTGAGTCACAATTCACCGTTTGTTGATTTTAATTTTAAGGTTGACTTAACGTGCGAAAAATAGTTGACATTAAAAACGGACTTTTTTATCTTAAGTCTCTTTATGGCTAATTCTACTATTGCCAAGGAAAATGTCTCTATCACATAACTGTTCATTATTTAAATCTCAGGGATAGACGTATCCATAGCAACGATATGACATCCATAATTACATCAATGAAATTGAGATCCACTATAATGTTGAAAAAACTATCAATGGTAGTGAATGCAGTTCAATAGCTTGCTAATAACTACATTTCTTCTAGTTGACCTAAATTCACGAAAAGGAAGGACAACACATAGGAGTACCAGCGTCACGAGGGGTATGTGCCCTGCAGAAAAATATTAGCCAATAAAAACTAAATGGCTAAATCAACAGTTTAAAATTATAGCAACAATAATGTTGATTTCTTGATTCTACCCATAGGTAAAAATCAACCATTAAAATTCAAGGATTATGAATTATTTTTGAGTTCATCAAGTTTCTTTCCTCTGTTTAGTATCGAACAACTCCCTGATTATTTTTGATAATTCACTATATGCCTTTCATGGAAGTGTTTACCTTAGTTATTCATTTCATTCAAGTTGTAGGTTAACTATAATCTCACAAGTTTATCCCATTCCTGTAATTTTTCATAGTTTCCTCCCATCAACCATCTTCGAAAGTCTTCTCAGAACCACTAGCAATATTCGTTCAGTTTTAATAATGTCCTCTATCACTGCAAGTAAATGACTTCATTTCTTATTTTTTTACGTTTCTGCAATCGATAATATTTTACTAATTGCCTCCAGATGCCAAAACTAACAGTTTTTTTCTTAAAATTCAGAAATTTGCAAAATATGAGACATTCTGTCAAGTTTATTACCCTGGCTCCTCCCATATCTGTTGATCCATGTACTTAAGCATTATAATGTATTCACCAAGAAATGAGCAGTAGCGCATATATTTTACATTTCGTATTTATAATTTTTTAACGGTTCTAATAATTTATTATTTTTCTATAAACTAACAAAAATGCTCAATCAATATGAAAATAAATATTTACCAACTTAGCAGAAATTTCCTTCGATTAAATCGATGAAAGTTCGCCGACAAATTACTCACATTTTGTCAAAATCAAAGAAAGGACGCACATAATCGAATGCTTTTCTTGTCATTCGAGAAAAAATTAATATTTTTGTACAGATTTTTTTCATGTCCCTACCCTACTTCTACACAATACCCTGAAATTCGCCCTAAGAGCGTCTGGCAGGGGGTGGTAGAGTACCAAGCATACGTGTAGAACTATTAGTTCATGCATCCATGTGAATACATATTTCATAATACACAAAGAAATTTCCTGATAATTTATAATAAATACATAATATTGTATTTGCTATACATTCCTATATTCAGCAAACATTCCTATGCACACGACCCTGCAAAAACCTACTTGAACTGCGTCAAATTATTCTTCAACGATACGAGAACAAACAATAGAAAAATATCTATTGCTACTTATTATGAATTTTGTAGTACTCGTAAATCCTTATTTACTACAAAATTCATAAAATGTTTTTACAAGATTCACTTT
The DNA here is from genome assembly GCA_037158775.1 of Hetaerina titia. NCBI lineage: Eukaryota > Metazoa > Arthropoda > Insecta > Odonata > Calopterygidae > Hetaerina > Hetaerina titia. Next base: position 28,707,141 of record CM073775.1, on the reverse strand, counting down.
GTAAAATGTACTACAAGATTCACAGTATCGTTTTACTCCAGAAAAAATGTCGAAGTTATGCAGGAGTTATCATACTCAAATGCGTGGAAAGTTACTAATTAAATACGTTACAGGAAATTACATGAGATAGTAGCCGTTAAATTTCAATACAATTGACTTTAAGATTAAAAGGAGTCAAATATTTCTCTAACTCCACTGGTTACTCTAAAACAATGAAACGTTTCCTTGTCGTAAGCACATAGTTAAAACACATCTTTTAAAACTTTATGAGAACGAAATATTCTGAGCAATACATAATGCGCTCTTCATCTCCATCCATCCAACACTCTCCGGCCTTTCATTGGCCATGGGCCAAGTTTCAGTTAGAAAACGAGGAAAATGGGTCAATGAAACATTTCGGTATTCCAGCACCTTGAAAATAGCTCTCATACCTAACAGGATGATATTTTCCTTCATTTGCTCCTAACCCTAATCTATTCGACATGCCCATTAACCAAGAACGGTTAATAAAACAGGGAGCTATTTATAAGAACTGAAAGGCAAAAGAACATTAACATTTCTTTTCCTCTTACTCAAACAAATTTTAAGATATTCCACCGTATCAAGATCATTTAGGATTTATAACATCATGCGGATGGATCACAGACTACTATCATGCAAATTTCAAAATTTATAACTTTTCTTCGTGTTATATATATATATATATTTATATATGATCTGTGCCTATCCTTCTTAAATTGCTTTTCAATGTCCGACTTTCCAAAAATAATGGCGAAAACTTCTTTCTTTATAAATTTTCTTGAAATAAAACTTTATTGTTCACGAATGAAATAAATAGATCGATTGAAACACATCTGTTTAATTATCGGATCCTTTAATTGCTAATTGGATACAATTTGTACTCAGAATGCAATAAATACATTAACACAACATATGAAAACCTGGACAGAGGTTGACATGCTGACGTGAATCAGGTAATGATTTACAAATGTGTCCACATTTAATGTTCAGATTTTCCATCCCACCACGCCTTCACTCTGATTGGAATTTGCATTTAATATTTAAAATCAGCAACATTTACTGAATTATGTATATTCGTGATTATCTAGAGAAACACATCATCGAATGAAGGACGCGCAAAGAGAGTCATAAAAGATTGAAAGAAATACAAAAAGCCCCTTGCCTCTTCTTATGTATGAATTCTTAACTTAAAAATGTGTAACTTGTAAAATTATATTACATACATTCCTTGTTAAATTTGCATTAAATTGTGACTTGACTGATAATTCATAAAATTTCTAAATCCTTTAAGAAGTAATGCAGAACCGAAAATAATACGATGATGACCACAAATATGTGCGAATATTATTTATTATTATAGATTATTTATGTCCAGTGGATTATATTTATCTAGCTGGCTATTTATATTAAAACAATAGAATATGATCCTGGGCTACCTAAAATTTTTCCAATACTAATTAACGCATGGATTATTTATTAATGCCGTTCTACAGCAATAATAAATATTATTACATGAAAGAGTATGTGAGATTGCCTATTTAGGAACACCACATATTATTAAAAGGGTCCAGAATAGAGAATTCTGAAATCGCCAGAATACAGAAAGAAATAATTGACGAATTTAACAGAAACCAAAGATTTTTATCGCACAAGATACGTTGCAGTCGTTATAGACATAACTTAGAACTGGCATTTACCCTATTTTCTGCCAACTTTATCACATCATTTCTTCCTCAAAGTACCCTAAATACACGATTTGCTTGACCTTCCTGTAAATGCTTTGCTAAGAGTGTTCATTTGGATATGATTTTCTGTAGATTAGATGACTCCTCATTAATGCATCAAAAATAAAATAAATTATACTTTCTTCATCTAACACTATTGGAAAAACCAAAACGTTAGATCGCTACGCATACTCGTGATCATTCCCGTACTTCATTAATTATCGTTAAAAATCTTTTAAATCCTACTTGTATTACTCATGCTGTCACACTCTTTGAAATTTGAACAACGGAAATGGCCTAATTATGCTTTGATTGCTTGCATCTTTACATCTAGGATACGCTTTTTGCGTTTAGCTGTTGAATCTTCAGAATAAAACTTTTACTGAGTTCATTCTGCCTACTTATCCCACTTTCTTTTTCCATTACTATTGGTTTTAAAAGCCTGTACATTAATACATTTTCATGATAGTGAGGTGAGATTTTCTCCTCGAAAATAAAATCAAAACCTGGTAATTATAAGTAAAAAGTATAGTGCCAAAACGCACGTAAAAGAATAAGCACTGCCCGCATAAAAAAAACGTCGCGGTTAATACGTTTCCATCGATCCTGAACATGCTTTCGGCTACGATAACGAACTCTGAATCGTGTATGAGAGTCTAAAACCAATTAGACTCGGAAATATTGTATTACACAATTTACACGATGATTAATGTAGCCTACATCATAATTTCCATGGCAATAAAAGGTTTGGTGTGTAAATAAAATATTTCGGATTTAATATTCTTCCTAACTCCCCTCAACTTTCCTGACAATAAGTTACGCCATATATAGTTATCTCACATGTTTTTCAATATTTGGTGCATGGTAAATTTGAATAATTAAGTTGGAGGTTAACTACACAAAAATCACTTCGACACGAATAAACGTGGAGGTTTTTGACTATACTTCTAGGTATATCCATCGCTCTATTTATTACTACTCTGTATTCTTTCTTCTCCTATATATTTAATGTTACATCGAATGACAAGACAAAACTACAGCCCAGATGTCATTTTAATATGAACCCAATTTTATTCATTTCATCAAAAACCTCGCCAATCAAACAGGCCAAAAACTTACCCCAAAGAAACACTTTGCATATGAATTTACATTAATTTTGTTTTGATGTTAAAGTCGCACAAACTCGAGACTGGGAGAATCGATCACGAATTTTGGATGCAAACCTTTTAAGACATAAAATTCCTCAAGAGATTCCTTTACTAGGCAAAAACTAGAGAAAATAAGTCCCCACATTTTTTTCCAATACTGTGGTTGGGTTCCTATAGTCTAGACAAGTGTGTAATATTCTTGAAAATGCGTTAGCTCTTCGACTCGTCGAAACTGATTAGTAAGATTTTAAAATGCTATAGAAAATGTACGCCTATTTACAATTTGCCTTGCTTAATTAATAAGGCTTTTTTAAAAGAAAACACTCAATCGTGATCATGGCGAAATTTTCACATTTACAGTAGGACCGCAGTCAACGCGATAAAATTTTTTGCACCCAAGACATACACCCTCATTTCCGTTCATTCCCTCAATCCCCTGGACCCGAATCGCCGAAATAGCCTTTCTAAAGTTCGAGTTATCCTTCCGCAAATCCGAAATAGCCTTCTATAGCCTCTGGCGTTGCTGTTTGCTTTCAGTTTACCTTAATGTGAATTCCCAATAAAATATCAAAGTGAATTTTGACTGCTTAGCATCCACAACCTAATCTACATCTTATGGGCAGACGCATGAGGTATCGGAGAGATAATGAAGTTATTATGGAAGGCAAACATCTCAATCTCAACCGTTTCTTTCTAAAGTTTCAAAATATGTACTCATTTCCTGAAGCCGGTAACCGGAATTTGAATTTCACAAACACGAGCGAAAAAAAAACAGAGGGTCGTGCTGTGAAAATTCAAAGTGGCTGCAACGAAGAAATATGATCATTAAATCTTATACTTACAGATTTTCCACGAGTCGTAATTGCACATGAATGATTCTTCATACTTATCCTGAAACTCGGAATGATTATAAAAGCTTAACCGATTTGATCTCCTATTCCCAATGCCATCAACTTCGTTAGTTACTTGTCTTATGACCTGCCCATTAATACGGGAACGTCAAGTTATTCAAAATAATTCTACCGCCAACCGTTTAAGATGGATTTTGGATGAACGCACAGGCACACCACCGCTAATGTTCTCGGTCTTATCTAACACGATACGACTTAATACACAACACTACAATTCACCCTTCTACAATTTCGTATAGTTTTTGCATCCCTTCATCCCCCTTAGTTCATCAAAGAAGGAGATAAATAATAATAATACTTAATCGTATTCACTTCTAAAATTCCTATTTTGGTGACATTTATTCCCAAAATATATAGGTGAAAATTAACTTTGCGAGACTTCGAATTAGAAAATTCAGACATTCTTTTGCGATAAAATATCGTGACATATTAGTCCAAAACTCGCGCATTTGGAGTTAAATGTGCATGTGGAAAATACAATTGGAAGAGCACTAAAGAGAAGGGAAATGGTGACCCAGACTGCAGTCCAGAATTGGACATTCAACTGCGCTCGGAGCTACTGGATGTAGAGAATGGCAAATTGACACAAAGAAAGAAAGAAAACACGGCAATTCCACATGTACATGTAAATGTAGAATTGCCGTGTTTTCTTTCTTTCTTTACGATGGAAAAATTCCACAAAGTAACGGCTAAAAGTCTCTTATCTTGACACAAAGAGTCACCGAACAAAATCAACAGTACTTAAATTAATAAAATAATGTAGCTACGGTCATTGATATGAACAATAATTTCAACTCGGGAACCTAATCTTACACCTATTAATGCGACCCTAGGGTAACATTCAATTTTTCAAAGTTTAGAGCACTTTTATTCGTCGGACATGAAGATATAGTATGTCGAAAAGAAATTCCTCGATTGACGCACATTACGTGTCTACTCATTTTGTAGTTTGGTGTAAATAAATTGTTCCAACCTACGTAGGCCTTCAAATGCGAGTATAAAAACTCGTAACGGAATATAATAGGTTGAGTAGACAAATATAAAATTTATTGGACACTAATAAAAAACTATGCAAAACACGGCCAAATTGTTTGGCTTAACGTAAATTCTCTCAGGTTTCTGAGAACAAATAAGTGAAAAGTTTCGATACACGACGAATACATTGGGAGTTCTTTGAGTTGAATAGTGTTCTCCGTATCGCTCTTAGGGGGATCACAGATTTCGTAGTCTGACGTGGCAGAAGAGCACTTCGCCATAATAAAAAAAAAGCTATTACGTTAATTACCGCCGATATTTGGCTTAAATTCTTGCGGAAAAAAGATTAATGATTACGAAAAACATCCGTCCGCAACGATTGATTTAAGTTTCATGACCTCCAGCATGAGCGTATTTGGGGTGGACCCAGAGGCATATGTCATGGAAGAACTTACGGAAGGACAACTTTATCATCAATAATATTTAATAATGAATATTTTCCGATGGGACTATGAAAAAATATGAGTTGCTGTTGTAATTAATAAGCCAGCGCATTCGTGAATCAATCGCCAATCCGAGCAAAGGAACGATCTTCCGGAAAAAAATAGATCCTCTTACGGACTCTTAAAAAAATTTCGCGCCCAGTTATTCCGCGGGGCCTCTCCCTGAGCCTGGCAGTAAAAAAAGAGGTGATGGATGACGTGTTGAGGGGGGAGGACGGGGGAGGGGGGGAAGGAAGAGGGAAGGAAAAGCGAGAGCTTTCCCGGCGCATAACCGCTCCGACGAAATACTTCCGTATACACCCTCAAAATATGCCTACACCTCTACACATATTCCTCCTTTCTCTTGCTTTTATCTCATGTTTCCCCCCTGAAGACAGGCACCTTCTCCTTTGAGAATTCTGGTCCTGCGCCCGTCGCTGGTGACTTGAACGCGCGCAACGTATTCAGACGCGGTAGGCCTTTAGACACCTGCATCTCATCAAGAAAGCGCATTTGCCTCCAGGAACCGCGTCCTTCAATCCTCGCCTAAGGAAGGGAGCATTTTTTACCGGTGTCACCCCAAAAAATATATATCTCTCCCCCCCCCTTCCATCTGTCATAATACACGCAATCGTTACGTGGCACGAGGGAAAGTTTCTCTGAAAAAATCAACGGGAGAAAGGCTATCTCTTCCATCAGCCAATGAAAATTTCCTCAAGAGTAAGGAGTCCATTCGTATTGCGAATCTTGTTTTTTTTCTTTTTCGATTGAAACGAGTCAACAGCAAGGTTGAGCCGAAGTTCTATTGAAAGCAATAGTGGGTAGAACTTGTGGATCGTAGTAAATACCCTCAGGCTTTTGGCTAATGAATGAGCTTATATAACATAAGTGTGGTTCATTTTCAAAGGTAGTGAACGGCAAAAATTATTTTGCGGGGATTTAGTATTCTCCTCGTTCATACTTAACAACCGTGCACAAAATTCATATTGTGAACGTCGTAGACACCATGGGAAATACTTACAATTACGTACTTAAAATACTCACAATTATTTTCTCGACCCGTATACAATTTCAGTAACTAATTAATCAAAATAAATAATCAGTATTTATTAGGTAATCTACCGTTTAAGGTAGGTTTTTGGATGGACACAACTATCAAATAAACATTTTGTAACTCCAAACAAAACCCAATCCAGCAACCTAATCTACATCAGCTCCCTCTTCATCTCTGTGTACTTCCTTCCTCCCTTCATCCCGTCCAACATCCCTATCCTGTTCCTGCCCTTACCTCGCTTGCCCAACATTCTCCCCTCTATTACCTTCTTCAACATTCCACTACCGCTCAATACGCCTTTCATCCATTTTTCCTGCCTCCATAGGATTTCTCTCAACAAACCCCTCTCCTCCCCCACCATCTCCAGTACTTCCTCATTTGTTTTCCTTTCGGTCCATTTCACCTTCTCCAATCTTCTCCACACCCACATTTCAAAAGCCTCCAATCTACGTCTATCCTCCTGCTTCAGTGACCACATTTCCGCGCCGTACATAGCTACGCTCCATATCAGAGTTTTTACGAGTCTTGTCTTAACATCCCTACTCAACGTCCCCGTCATCAACTCCCTCCTCCTTGAGAAAGCCTCCTTGCCTAGCGCAATTCTTCTCCTTACGTCCCTACCACTTTGACCGTATTGGTCCAAAACACTTCCGAGATATGTAAACTGCTCTACCTGCTCTATTCTTTCCCCGCCTATTTTAATATTTAGCTTAGCCTTTTTCTTTCTGGAAAATCGGATAACCTTTGTTTTATTAATATTGATTCTAATCCCATATTTATCGCACTGAACCTCCAATTCACTCAGCAATGCTTGCAACCCCTTGGCTGACTGAGCAACTAATGCTTGGTTATCAGCAAACCTAACCGATTTTACGAATTCCCCTCCGACTTTCATTCCTACCTCCAGTTCTTCCCATGCTTCTTTAATCATTTCCTCCACATATACGTTGAACAGCACCGGTGGCAATGGGCAACCCGGCCTTACAACTCTTCCTAACACTGCCCATCCGGACTCTCCGTTCCCCACTCGCACCTGAGCAGTCTGAGACTTGTACAGGTTGCGGATCAGTCTCCTGTCCCTCCAATCCATTCCTATTTTCTGCAATACACGCATTAATTTTTCCCAATTCACTCTATCAAACGCTTTTTCGAAATCTACAAAACAGGCAAAAACGTCCTGATTGTATTCTATATTCCTCTCAATTAGTGCTCTCATTACTGCAATGGCATCACGCGTACCTCTTCCCTTCCTAAACCCAAACTGATCATCCCCTAAGTAATCATTTTCCTTACTCTCTATCCTTTTGTTGATGATCCTAAGAATAACTTTAGCTGCGTGGGATATCAAACTTATTGTTCTGTAATCCTCACATGATATAGACTTTGCCTTTTTTGGAATAGGAACTAACACCGATCTCACAAAATCTTCCGGCCAGATTCCTTCTTCATAGATATAATCAGTATATATATATATATATATATATATATATATATATATATATATATATATATATATATATATATATATATTCGAAATAAAACGCTCTCGGAGACACACAAACATATGAAAACACTAATATAGATTTTTAAAACATAGAAATACAAAGAATCAGAATTTTATGATGACGGTCGTACCGTCGAAACAACAAAACTACATATTTTAGTGTCCGTTCTTTGTGTTTCTATATTTTAAAAATCTATATCAGTGTTTATGTATGTATATATACTCGTGTATATTATGCTTAGGATATGTTATTATAATTAACTGTGATTTTAAACTGAACAATACCACATTTTATCGAGTGTAGCTATTTTTGTAACATTGCTAATTTCCCAATTTTTGGGGCTGGAATAAATTCACAAGATTTCATGAATGGCATGTGGAAATAAAATATGAAATTTGGATTAATTTTACGAAAATTTTCCATATTTTAACTATTCTTTGAAGCGAACTTGATTTCAACGTATATGAGGTATAGTTATGTGATGAATTTGATCGAATAATGTAAAAATGAACGTATTTTTATGCAATTTACTAATTTAGACACTGGAATTGTACCGAAATTGAAATAATGCATCCTCACCTCTTTTTAAAGGGCGCGAATCATCAAAAACCTGATGTTTTCGTAGGAGTGGCAGAGGAATTCATAAAATTCAGTGGATTCAAATTTTTTCTGATCAGGCTAATAATTTTCCAAATTGTATGGAATATCTAATTCTTAGAAAAACGTGACTGAGGAATGCAGGATTTGCCATTTGGTATGTTGCCGTCGGCAATTAATTTTGATATTCAGTCGAAAATTACGGATGAGAAGTCAACCATTGTGAAGAGTCGGTTCTTGCTTTGCCATCTTGCCTACGATGTCTCTAACTGGACGTGATTTTACGCTTTAAAACGCCGAATACTACTGGTTGCGTTCAGCAACTTTTTCTCATCTTATATATTCTTAATGAAGAGCCGTTAGCTTTTTCATATGGGGCATGCACAATTTAAGAATGGTATTTGGATGTGAAACACACATGTGGAATTTTATGAAGAAAACCCTTGTTGAAAACTGTTCTTCAGAAGAAATATTACTATTTATTGGTACTCTACCATTTTAAATACTTTTGATAGATACAGATTAATAATCAGTTAAAATCTTAACTTCGTCTAACGAAGCATGCCCTGATCCCCCGCTCAATATTAAAATGTATCTCAATATCGTACACATACCACCTTCCTTCATTCCGACCAACATACTAAATCCTATTCTTACCCCTTCCTCTTTTGCTTATTCTCCCCTCTATCACAGTCTTCAACATCCCGTTTTCAATCAAAATGCACTGAGTCCACCTTTCTTGTCTCCTTTGGATTTCTCCCAACCATCCTCTCTCCTCCCCTTTCACCACGTACCTACGTTTGTTTTCCTTTCCGTCCATTTTACTTTTCCCGCACCCAACTTTTAAAAGCCTCCAAGCTGCGCCTATCACCTTGTTTCAACGTTATCGTTTCCGAGTGGTATAAAAACCACGCTCCATGCAAAAATGTTCACTCATTTTTTCTTAACATCTTTATTAAGCGTTCCTCTAATCAATTCACTTATTTTTGCGTAACATCATTTGACTAACGTAATTATTATTCTTACGTCCCTACTACGTTGGCCATCTTGATCAAAAGCACTGTCTAGATAGGTAAACTGTTTCACCTGCTCTAGTTTTGCCCAGCCTTTTAAACGTTTTAATTTGTTTTTAATAAAAACTTTTGGAAGCGTAAAAATTCAACTTCAGCAGGAATACAGCGGATGCCAACATACCATGGTATCCCTGGCATTGCTAGGGTGCGGTTTTACGTAAGAGTGAGCTGATTTGTCGGAAATCATTGTATTTATTCTCATTTGTGGAAAACGAGCAATTAATTTCAATTATATTTTTATTTGAATAACACAATAAGCAAAGAGGAACTATTGTCTTTATTGTAAGTACTGTTATTTTCTTATTATATTAGTGCATCTATTTCAATTTGGAAAACTGGTGTTTTCGTACGCACGGAAGGATGTTTAGAACCCCTAATCGGTACCGCATTTTTACATAATTTATTTCAAGAAACATCGTTACAAAAAATATTTGCTCTTATTCGCAAATGTGGCCAAAATATACTCGGATCAAAATAAATGAAAAGGGTAAATTATAGTTCTAAACAGCTTAAATATGGAGTACTATTCAAAAAAGAACCAGCTATCTGCATTATGAATGCTTGCCTATGAAAAACTTTGCTCTTTTCGTCTTTCAGAAATCTAACACCAGATTCAATGTCTTGCTGCCTTCTACATGTACTTCAAGTTCCCGTTAAACATAAGTCGTTAGTCACCACAGGTATGGGGGTTTAAAATTAAAAATCTTAGGAATGTAAACATTTTCATCTTGCCCCGGGTCCAGATTTTATCATAACCACCCAGTCTTCCCTCACACTGTGCCATACCTTCCATGAGTCATCGAAAGGCAGGTCATATTTCAATTGGACCGCTCAAATGTATTTTTTCGATTAATTGTTTTGGTTCGTATCCACAAATTACATGACTGTATGTCCATCCATGACCATTTTGTTATCTTCGAGCATTTCGTAAGTTTTTTTTTAAGCAGAGTTTCATCATTTCACTCCCTAAACCCAGATGCATATTCATCCAATGATTTCTCTGCCTTAAATCCGATTCTCCAATAGATGGTTGCGGTTTCGATGTTTCACTAGCGCCATAAAATGTCCACATTTATAAACCCTTCTCTTTTGTTTAGAGTAGGCAGCTACTCTGGCAAGTCAATCGGCATTTTTAACTTGATTATCCCATCTTTTCAAACTACTTCAGGCTGTAGAAATACCTTGACTATGCGCCACATGCTACGTTATCAAACTTCATTAAAAACAGCATTACACCATGTTTTGATCCTTGGAAAAAGGTTTCTTTGTGCAGTTTCAACCTTAGTAATGCACAAATTAATAACAGATTCAGACGTGATATGGTGGAATCGCTCTATAATATCAGTGTGAAAAACTCTTAGAATTTTCCGAGTTTTCATTCCTGTTACTTAGTAATGCACCTTGGTGTTTATCAGTCCTCTAAAAAAATCTTTCGTTCACACTTCCCCGCCCATTGTCATCTTCAGGTTAATCTCATATCTCGTCCTTTCTTATTTTAGGGAAGTAAGTACCATTGGTTATGGAATGAGAAAAAATTTAAGGAATAAAATTATTATACGGTTCTTGAGAAAGATATGAACAAAGTTACATATCAAGGCAGGATACAATAAACTAGAGTCGTTGGAACAGTTTACCGATTTCGGAAGTGTTCTGGACCAAAATAGTCTAAGAAGTGGTGACATAAGATGAAAAACTACGTTAGGCGAAGAAGCTTTCACGGGGAGGGAATCGATGACAGGGAAATTAAAGAAAGAATGTTTAGAAAAGGATAACCAAAATGCTGATGTGCAGCGTGGTTTTGTGAGGTTGGGAATCATTCACCAAGCAAAGGTTAAATTACAGATTAAATCTCTTGCATAAACTAGAAGGACATCACTTTACCCCCTGCCACACACCATGGTAATGGGTTACAGGGTACTATGCAAATAAAAAATAATAAAAATAATAATGATGATAATAAAATACCGTCAAAACTTTGATCGATTTTGTATGTTCTAGACTATGACTAGACCGAAAGTTGACGGTGAAATATATCAACTTGTAAGGTTTATCACATATAGGGATGATACGATGGTTTGGATTCGGGATTCGGCATTTGTCGTACTCTTCTTTGGATGATATTATATATTTCTCTGCATCTTCTTCGTGTGTCCCTGGCATGTACACTGGGAAGATTCACTCGATCATACTCAAAGGGCACATTCCCTTAGTTTACATCAATTATGTGATCTGTGTTGTCTATCCTGAATATGGAGTTTGTTGTGTTCCAATGAACGTGGAAGGGCGGCTTGCAATAGCTCGCAGTCGAGAGGAGTATAGTTTCCAAGGCTATTAGCATGATGATGACTAGGAGGGATGCTGGGAAGGGGCGGAGTTTGAGGTGCTCTTGGTGAACCCGGAGGGCCCGGGTCGAAACCACAGCACGGGTCATGAGCGCCACCGCCTACAAGCACACTTTCCGCACTCGTACAAACTTAACGGACGCACTAATCGTGGGCCTGGGACGCGACATGCCGGCTTCTACGCCGGACCTCTCCCACGCCACCACCGTCGCACGGGCCGGGAGCCCATTTGCATCGTCTCGAGGGGATTGGTGGGGCCGCGACTCGTGGATCCACGGTCATATTTTATTTAGAAGCCATAGTGCATCAAAATCCACATTATTTGAACTATTTACATTTTTATATTGTAACTAAAAGTTAATAAAAACTTAACTTTTGATACTGCAGGCGTGAACTCGGTGTAGAGAAGTCTACAAATGAATCCTCATATTAACCGTGATGATGATATGTGTCGCCAATACGTCAGGGAAGTCAATCGAATTGCTAAGTTTCAGATGTTATATGGTGAAATCGAAAATTAATGACTAAATGCTGGCGTCTTTATCTCGTGGAAAAGTCTTTTTAATCGGTCGTCGGTGATAATTGTCAGAAATACCCCAAGCTGGAGGATGAAAGCGCGCTACTGCCGGATTGCGCATATGTACTGTCCAACGACCGGCAAAATGATCTGCATGAAACAAGTTTGCGCCTCGGGGTCGAAGTCGTCCGTTGCGGTGGTCGGTCAATCCTTAAACGCACTTCCCGACTTCCCGCAGGAAGTGATGGAGGAAGCGTAAGCAAATCCGGTGAACGCGCGGACAAACGTCGCGCACCATTACCAAGACCTTCCACCTCTAAAATCACGCGGCGGCGTGTGTGCTCTGGAAAGGAAATCGGAGGGCACGCGGGAGGCCGACAAAAGGGGTCGCTCGCTCTCCTCCATTAGCAAATCCAATGGGGGGGGGGGAGTTGCGAGTGAGTGGAGTGGACTTGGGTAAGACGAGAGTCCCCGACCGCATTTACGGCCTTTTCGAGTCCTTGTTTATTTTGGATAGCGCAAGCCGAAAACATTTCCCGTCACCCGCACCACCGGTGGTGGTCGAAAGGGGCGAAGTAAACCGCGGCATATTTGCTACTCCTAGGTCGCCGAGAGCGCTCGAATGGGATTGCCAATCGCTTCAATACGTATTCCCGACTCCCACCTCAGCTCTTTCTCCCGGGCGAAGCATTCGTTGCGACACACATCACCTTTCTCCGCGGGGGAGAGGAGGGGACCTATCCCACCTTTCCACCAGACACCCTGCCCGGATCCTCCCACCCCTCACACACACCTGCCCCCCCCCTCGCCGTGTCCTTCCCCACCCTAACTCACTCCCACTCCCCCCACATCAACCCTCCCCTCTCAATCCAAACGCTCATTACCTAATCTTTTCCCCACCACACTTCACCATCCTCATCCACGGGAACCTGTCCCGATCACCTCCTCCCACCCACCCACGGAAGTCTTCCCGACCTCCCCCTAATTCCCTCCGGACGTGTTTCCTCTAAATCTCATTTTACACAAATTTCCATCCCTTCTCTTTCCCACCCTCACACCTCCCTCCTCCCATCGACCATTTATCCTCGCATATATAAAAGAAACACATTCAACACCTCCCCAACCGTCGAATCACATCGACCTCGTGGGGGTCACAACCCGTCTTTGGCGAGAGCGGAAGGAGAGGAGGGTGTGTGTGTGGTGTGTGTGGGAGGGAGAAGGAAAGGAGGAGGACGAAGAGTCCTTAAGAGGTTCTTCATTACGAAACCAATTCCATTTTTCCCCGCCCTAGCTTCCCCCTCCCTCCCTCCCCACGCACTTCGAGAGGGAAAGTACGGAAGTTTTCGGGGGTTGCCTTTTCTCCATGCGCGCGCGTCAGGGGCGGTGCCTCACCGGGCCCACGGGGACCGAAAGACGAGCGTGGAAACTTGCGGAAGTCAAGCGATGAGGAAGGTGAACGATTATGAGTCGACATAAAAATGCATCGATTCCAACGCCTCGCCATCAGCCTCTATTTAAGCCGAATGGCAGTGTTTGTGTGCGTTTATATGCATATATTTATATACATATATGTGTATACATATATATATATACGCAAATACGATATATATATATATATGTATACATTACCTCATTCACATGGAAATAGATATAAGTAAAAGGGATAGGAGCACACAAAAGACAAACACAGGATAGGCGGGGAAGAGGAATCGAGCAGATCACAAGTGCAAAAATATTTTCTTGGCCGGGACTTGAACCACCTTTTGACTTGTAGAGCCTATGCTCTCCTATTCGTTTTACGAATATCTAGTTCCATGTGAATTAGCATATGTTCGCATATGGTGGGTTTTCGTGTTTTAATAGCTATATATATATATATATATATATATATATATATATATATATATATATATATATATATATATATATATATATATATATACCATAAATATATATATTACATAATATTTGGACGGAACAATAGAACAATATAAAATAGATAACACATAAAAGGACATTCACATTTGAGATTGTTAGAGCTTTCGGTCTTCCCTGAGGCCTTCTTCAGGTCAGACTGTATATATAGATCGTATAGTTGTAAATATACATACACACTTACATGCATAAGGATTCAATGAAAGTATTTACAAAACGAATGACAAATTATCTCTGATGATGACGCTACGCGTTGAAACCTAGGTCACCTAAATATATTATCTATGTGTAAATACAAGATGAATTCTTTTGACTCATGGATCGCTTCCACAAAGGGTTAATCTGACAACTACATCGTAAAAGTAAACAAAGGGTTAAAAATGAACTTTCTCCGTCACAATTGTAATTGGAGATATCTAAACTATTGATACAATGACATAGGCTTTTTACATCATTGCATATAACAACAGCATAAACCAATTTTTAATATCGCATATGTCTTCATTTTTTAAACCTTTAGTCTCCAAAAAAAATGCTATACAAATACAAGAAAAAAGAAAGAGTAAATGGTGGATAAGTTTTATTGCACATCTATCCTTGATCTCTAGGCAATCTAAGTCGATTATTCTTTTTACATTTTAGTCGCCACCCTGTGCAGTGATGCCATATTTGCTGACTATAAATAAAAAAACCATACGTTCCGGTGTAGAAATACTCTAAGTAATTAATTAGAGGAATGTTCAAATTGGAGTTTAGTAATCAACTCGCATAAAGAGATTTCCGTATCAATGGAACGAACGTAGGGATCAAAGGAGCGACCCCATTCATCTGTATTTCTTTCTCCCTTCGAAAGGGGGAACAAAATGTAATGCAGAATATGCTCAACTCTTTTTCCTTTCCCTATAACTTCACTTTATCTATCATTCCCATGCACTTAACTATGTCTAGCCATTCTATCCAAAGATTGAAATTTATTTGAAAGTCTCTTTGGTGTAGTCCATTTTAAAATATTTGAAACAAAAGTTTTTACAGTTCTTCTAAATGCAAAAATAAATACAAGCAACCGAGCTTTCCTTATGTACATATATATATATATATATATATATATATATATATATATATATATATATATATATATATATATATATATATATATGAAAATTTAAATACATACATAAGAACATTTATAGTATATATACATGCATATTCATACATCCATAAAGTGATGGTAATTAAGAGAAAAATATTAAAGAGCTGCAGAGGGACATAGCTCAATTAGTCTCGACCCAACAGTCACCGAAATGGTGTAATTTACATAAGGTTTTCTAAAAATGGTTCTTCTTTTGCTAATAGGTTCTAGTCGAAATGTGTTTATAAAAACCTATCCCAAAAAGTTTCTTTCCGTGTTTTCTAATTCAGGCATTTTCCCAAAGTCGTTATATTAGAGAGTTGGTGTTGATGTACTCTGTGTGCACGGTACCGTAAGAAGCAAAGCCTATTGTGTGCCAACTAATTGGATTTTGAAATATTTTCTATCCTTAGTCCGTGCTTGATTTTTCCCTTTTCGATGGATAATTAGCGGCGGAGAGCTGGCCATTTATTCTGGTACAGAGAAAAAAATATCTCTCACAATATCAGAAGTTTGTCTCAATGTTTACTTCAACGAAAATGAACTCTTACTCTTTAAACTTTACAAAATGTCACGGCGCCAACTATTGTTAGTTACGCACCTGAGGGATCTTGCTTATGATGCTTGACGTGTACGAAAGACCAGTCTACTCACAAACTGGAAATGCGAGAAAGGGGTTGGTTCAAAAATCTTCTGTTAGAAGCAAACTCATCATGAAAAATGAGGTATTGCATTGCGGAATTCAGCAAATTGAACTTTAATCCATTTATTTAAAAATACAAAAATATTCTTGTCAAAACACTAAATTTTCATTACAATTTAAGGAATATATTGATCCTGAAAAATTGAAGCCCTTCTAATCTGTAAAAGGCTATTTGCTATGCTTTTCTGCAATTATTTCGGATCCATTCCTCATCTGAAGATAAAATGTATGTTATTTTTATGTGCTTTATCTCATTAACTTTATTGTTTAGCAAATAGCAGTTTATTTGCTTATGAAATGTAATAAAAGTATGGATAATGGAAATGAATGAACTTACAAAACGAATAATTGAAATACCAATTGGTGGAAAGAAAAACTGTCAAAGAAACAGCACTTTTTCTTATCCAAAGAATTTATACTATTTTTCAGTAAATTATTCTATCATTCCACTTCAATTCGTACTCTTAATTACTTATTACACGCATAGATTTTGCTACAAATGCTAAGAAGGCATACCTGTAGCCTAATGGATTTTAATTAGTGAGTTGATATCACTCCACTTGCAACAGCCATTACTCTTGCAATTACTCCGGGAAACATGGTCTTTCTTTTTTCATTCGTTTAAGAATTTAAACCTAACTCTTCACAAATAGAGGAAATGGCTTAAAATATATATTTGCAAGTATATTCAGCTTTAGTACACGCCTACCGTAACCTTTATCATTTCCAATGTGTACATTGTTAGGAATTACCGAGTCTATAAAAGCAGCCCCGCATATTAAGGCATGTTCTTCTTGCATGTGTCCACAACTTGGCCACCGAAGAAATTCTGCAAATTATTAAGGATTTATGATGAAATCTTGATATAGCAGACGCTGTTAATCCTTTGATGATTGTAACTCTGGACTTTGTTCATTAATATTTTGCCAGATGATTTTTATTGCATTTTCCCATCTGATTTAGATAAAGCAGACAAAATATGATGGGGCTGTAACACTATGCACAACCATGTTTATTTACACTCAATTAAAGTAATTCCTCTGATAAATCCCCTAGAAAATTAAAATGAAACAATACCATGCATTCTATTTTTTCGATATGTAACTACATTGAATAGGACATAATCTGTGCTCATGAGATTCCAAAATAAAGAAACTCTACCATTTTTTGTGTGTTTTAGTTTCATAGGAGATTACTTTAAAAATTAAAACGCTGACCATGCAATTCAAACGTATTCAGATGCAGCAGAAACTCGATGATTTTTTTAAACTGGATGAGTTTGTTGAAAGGGACTTCAAGGATCTAAGATGGCAACAATGTCTTGCTAATTTTCTTCCTGCCTCTTATCTAATCGGGAACTTAAGGATTAAGATATGAATTGAATGACACGCCTTCACTGAGCGTCCAAATTAGAACATTGCCTTCGAATGCGAAATAAATATCAGTACACAAATTCTTCCGTGGAGACTTTAACGACTGAATTTCTGGAAATGCATACTTCTTTGTTCTTAATCATGGAACTTCCAGAACAGTTGAATATCCACAAGCAAATAAATCCCTTTTAAACTCTAAATTGTCTCCAGCCCACAATCTCTGTAAAATATTTGAGAGTTCGCGTTCATTAATCACACATGTAATACCTGTAGAAATTACGGGACATGTCGACCAAAGAAATCCAAGCATACTATTTGCCTTTCCACGATTAGTAATTACGTATTTTCATGAAGTACATTAGAATAAGGCATTATGGTATATATCGCACATGGAGTACATCGCATTGCATGTTATATGTTAGTTCGGCAACAAATTCCTTTTGAATTTTGATTGAATACTGTGTTAAAGTCCTATTACTCTACACAAAACTCCTGCGAATTCCTTACTATGAAACATCCACATCCCAGGCGGGGTTCGATACCACAGCCCTCGGGTATTTAGGCAACAGCGTTACCTATTAGACGTACGACGTCAGCGTTAAGTAACATATACCGATAAAAGACGAGAGGAAAATTTGTTCTTCAAAAATACGTTTATATTCCAGCATCCATTATATCACTCTGGGAATTACATTTATTTACTCGTAGGATTTAAGACTCTAGCATTGTAGCCATTGTTCTTCCCCTAACTCAATCCTAAACATTAAGTAGACAATTTGATGACTTAATAATCACTCATCCTCTGGCACCTTAGTAAGTACCAGTCAGGTTTGGAATGCGTGCGGGTGCCATGCGTGTTTTATGACTAGGCGTTCCATTATTGGGCTAACACATAAGAATATAATCTCTATTCTTCTTTTGGTAGATTTTAGAAGTAGTGGTGACACGCCATCTTTAGGCAGGTAATGTAATAGGTGGTACGCATATGGGAATGGGAGGCCATAATTAATACCAAGCAATTTTCACTGCAATGACATAAGGGTAATGACTTTTTCTTCCAGGTAATACCGTTGTTATAAAAGTACAGCAAGCGATTTCATGACCGTACGACTAGGAGTCAAGGGTTTGAGAATGTGTTATTTCATGGACTGGATAAAATGGCACCTTCTCCGCAAGTTTCCAAAAATTAAGCAATCTCTGAAAAAAGTTTTCTTTCAATGCCATATTTTTACAGTAAATATCAACAACTCAACTCAAATGAAGTCTGGTGGATCTTCCTTTCCCTTCGTTAGGAAACTTTTAGTAGTACGTAAACCAAGTGTGTGGTAGCATGTTGATTCTTTTCATCTTACACTATTTTAAGTTCCAAAGAGACTAATAATGGTAACTTTAAAAAGTTTTCAGGTTAAGGATAGTTGTTTCCGGGATCAAACAATCCCAAACATCTGTCGCGAATATAATACTCACATGGACCGCCACCAACGCATCACTAGTACGACATTAAACTTCAGATGCAAAGTTCCTAAAATATTAAATTAAACCCTAAAAACGATTTCATGATATGTAAAAATTCAGTTTCGCTCATAAACCCACGAAATTAGATCTTAAACTCTCCTGAATTGTTCAAAACGTTTGCTCAATTAATCTTGTCTAAACCATTGTTCTTCAAACCACGGTCTAAAACAGCAGTACTCTTGTCAAATTCAGAGAGCTATTGAGATGTTGGCAGCCTATTGACTGTTTTTGCCCGGAAAAGTTATCCGGAGCGAAAAATTCGCTCGGAGCCCGATTCCGCGAAAGCATTCGTTACGGATTGCAGTCACGCACCGATCCGACCCACCGAGCTCGCTTCCCCATCCCTCCTCGATTCTTCCCCCCCCCCCCCCCACCCGCGGAACACCGCCGGAAGCATGCGGCGTTGTAATTCTCGGCAGAGGGGCATTGGGTAACGCGGCCGGGCAGAAAATGAAAACAAATTTTCTCGCAACGGAGATGAAAACGATGGGTGATATGTGATTTCGCTGACCCATTCACCGTTTGAACCAGCTATCTTTCATGATGACGAAGGGCTGAGTGCACGTTTCCATGCTTGGTGGAGATATCACTCATTCGACTATCGGGGTCTCCTTTATCGGGAATTGATTACAATCGGAACACAAGTGATTCACTGAACTAATTGAATTAATCGTGTGTAGATAGTTGATTAATATATTATTTCTTCGTGGAAATTATATTCCATACAAATCAACACAACAATATCTGGCGTCCTCTATAAGTACATGTCTGCGATTTAGCATGAAGGTCTTTCGATAAATTTCCAGGTCTGAACAATCAAGATGTGATTCTATGAAAAGTATTTGTTTTTTCTACCAAAGACGTTAAGAAGACGCTTGGAAATTTTCTAGCGTCCAAGCAAACGAAAGGTAGACATTGAAGAAATCTGCCAACACCAGGTAAAGGATTCAGTGTATCATGGTCTTTATGAAAAAAGATTATATCACAGAAATACAGGTGAAAATTCCTGTATATAGGTGAAAGCCTTCCGATAATGGAAGGCTGGAATGGAACGATAATGGAAAAGTATGCACTTATTTACCATAGAGTGCAATTATATGAGAAAATGTTCGATTTAGGACGGAAGCCGTCAGCACATGGTAATCTCAAAATATGACGGAAATGAATTAAATTTGGTTGCCAAGGAATTTAATGAGGAAAGAGTTGTTGCTTTTCTCTTACCCGTCCATATCTGAATTTAATGCTGAAAAAACAATTGAAAGGGAAGCAAAATTTATATTTATTTTTGAAAATGTTTATGAACACACTCATAAACAAACACATACACGCATATATATATATATATATATATATATATATATATATATATATATATATATATATATATATATATATATGTATTCACATACACATTTTTATATGTTTTCTCCGAAGTAACACGGAAGTGTTAAATAAAAAAGCCCTAGCTAATTTTCTGATGAAGACGGAGCTCAATTCCTTTGAAATTATCAAGAAATAACGTGTGAGTGTTCCTGTTTTGTGTTCTTATATTGTGTGTTGCTGTCAAAGTTCATATATATATATATATACATAAATAAAAATATTACGTTTCCTCAATGGCTCAAGTGGTTAACTGACAAGACGAAAAATAGACGGGTAACGGAAAATTTTTTGCGCTTGTGATCTACTCAATTCCGCCTCATCCCATCCCTTTTCTTTTTATCTACATCCATGTGAATCAATGTATACACAAACACACCCTCGGACAGCAAAACAGAACACAGTATATCTCCAAGTAAAAAAGAAACACGTAATAGGACACTCAAAATGGTGATAATTTAAGCTTTTGGCCTTTCTTCTGGGCCTTCCCATCTATGTTCTTTTTTGCCGTCCGAGTGTGTGTATATATAATGTCTCGTAGTCAGTCATATAACATATGTATTTATATACCGGAAATTCATTTTTTATTACAAAAATAGTCATATGTGTTTTTCCCGAAATGACGCGGATGGACTGATATTTCCACTCTCGCCGCGAACATGAAATAAATCCTTTGCCATTCAAGTATGCATTAAATCTGTACGAAAACGTTTGAAATTAAACGAAAATGTATGAAAACGTAGTCCACAACTGGTCCGGGAGTCAGTCACACGAACAAAAGGCACACATACGCGGCGTTCTCCACCTGTTCACATCTCCTCCTGTGAGTGTAACAAATGTTCTCAGCGGAACGCGATGGATCGCGAGATGAATGAGGCCGACGATGATGCCCTTGAGCCTACGCGCAGGACGTTGCACTCACAAATCCCGTACTACTGCCTCACAGTCACTTTCTCTCTCTCTCTGTCTCTCTCTCTCCTCCCGCCTCCTCATCTCCTTCAAAGACGGCTATGAACACTTCCGCTTGGAGGCAGCGAGTTTGAGAAGCCCTTGGCAAAGATCTGAGCCTGGTTTAACGTATCTAATAGGCCTATTCCGTCAAAAGGAGATGGAGAGAGATGGGCATGCGAGGGGCTGGGGGGTGGTTGAGAAGAATGCGCCGTGCTCATGGTCGAGACTCGTGCGCGTCACGGGTCTCTCCTCGAGCAAAAACGTGCGCGCGCGGTCGGAGTGGCTGACGCGGAAGTATTTTGTTTTTTTTTTCCTTACGTTTTCTCCTCGTCGCGCATTCGAGAAAGGTTTCGCCCCGGTCAAGAGAGTCGGAGTTGACTGCCTCGCTGAGACCTTTCCGAATGGTCAGGCGATAAAGAAGGAATTCTTATTTGGTGAGGAAAAAAATAAACCGTTTAGGAAACGGGGAAATAACCATCCCGGGAGGAAAATGAGCGATCGGAAAACGCTCAAAAAAGAGAAAAAAACAACGTTTGTCAGTTTCCGTCCCTTGGCGACGTGATACAAGACGAGCGTGTCGATGCTCATCCTTGCTGTGGATTACTATAGGAAGAATAAAAGACATAAGACGACGTTAGGACGTTAATATTTGGAGATGGTTGGGATTTTCCGTGTTGGATAAGTACAATCAATGAAAAATTCCCGAGCAAGTCAGTCGTTAAAGTCACTGGGCAGAGAAAGTAAGGAATTCGTGCCCTCGGCTCACCGGCGCTGCGTCAACTGACGAGTTCGCAATACTTTTTCAAGATTGGCAAAATGTAGTACGTCAGTTTTCATAAATTTTCACAACGTATATTACTTCGCGGGTAGAATAAAAATTTTGATAAATTTACACTACACCAGTTTTAATAAAAGAATAGATGCTAGAATATTTCATAGACATCGTTGATTTTACAAACAGGATGAACGGTAGCGTGATAACCGATGACATGGATATGGGTTGTGAGACATTGAAAGGCTAAGAGCTATTGTAGTACTTTAGAAAACAGTTACAAGAGAGTAATTGCTTATAATTGCATTAACGTTCGACTCGTTTCGAGTATTGAATCTTTTTTTATACATTGTATAGTAAATTTAAACAATGAAGGAACTAATGTAGAAGCCAATGTATTTATAGAGTTAGAAAATGTGTCAGTAGTTGGGCAATAAATTAATTTTTGAGTAATTTCCTCATGTATTGGAAGAAAAAAGTATTCAGCGAATTTCTCAATCTTTGCAATAAATACAACAATATTATTCAATAATAAAGTTCAAATGCAATATAATGATTATAAAATTGCATTACAAATTTATGTGTTATTTATTAGAATGTGCGATTTTTAATAACATATATAATAACTAGCTACATGCTCCGGAAGGAATTAACTCTGGCTGCTTTTGACCGGTTGGTATTTTTCATCCAGAGAAGAGGGAAGTTTTGTACGGGTTATCAGATCTCCGATGAGTGTTTCATCATTAAAAGATTTTGTTAACTGAAAATGATTAAATTATTTGGAATCCTAACGTTTCGGTCCGCAAGAATATGATGTAAAACTTCCGTAATAATATTTAAGGTCAAGGACATTTTCATTTCATCCTCTCATCATCTCCACAAGATATCAACCACGACGAGAATGGGAAAGATTCGGGGAATGGTACAATGACTTCTTTAACGTTGTACTAATACAGATTCGCTCCACAGGTTTGTCAGAAGTTTCCAGTGATATGATTTCAGACTCGTCAAAAAAATCAGGCAGAGCAATAAGTGCGGTCCTTCGAGAAGACAAAGAATTCCGAAAAAATCTCATTCTGACCCATATTTCGAAATGGCAGTTTACCCCATCAATATTACGAGAAGTCAGTTCGTTGGCTCGCAATTCACCCAGATTAGAGGCGATGGACCGCCAAGAGGCGTGGTTTATATGACACCACTCTTGCCCGACTTGCGTGATCACAAGTCGGTCAACCAAGAGAATGTTAATTAGGGTTCCCCGCTCCGATTCGCACATCGAGAGTACATAGAAGTACATCTTAAACTACTTACTTTTTTATGTTGACTCCCATCTTTTACTTCCGGGATTCCGATAAACCATATCCCCCCGATAAAGTATTTTTTCCCAAGGAAAGAAAATAAATTGTATCCGCAGCTTCCATGCACGAGAAGGGAACACTAAGCAGAGACTTTGAAATTCCGATGGTTTACGCAAGGGGAGGGATGTGGCATTTAAAAGGGTCGAACACAGTCACAGATTGTGCTCGACAGATGAACTCAGATCAAACGAGAATGTTCCAAACCCTATGTGGCAATTAGGCCAACCCTGCCTACTCGTTCAGCCCAATGTCTCCGAGATTGACAGAAAATGTTGCCACTCCATTCGGGTGTTTTTCGTGCAAAACGATTGCGTCTTTGACTGGGGATGCGCGGCTCGCCCGACAACGACAAAATTAACCTAGTGTGTGTTCACAATCGCTCGCATTCGAAACAACAGCATTCTGATCCTTTGTGCCCTCATTATTACAATCTCCGAAACCCTTACCCCTCCCTCACTTAAGGTTTTGCAGTGTTTTGCATGCAAAAAAGGCTGTGCAATATGATGATTGATCGCAAAATGTTCGCAAAATCTTTCTATATATTTATATTATATATTACAAATATTCATTCGCATGGAAATTGATATAAGAAAAAGGGATAGGAACACATATAAATGACGAGCACAGTAGAGGTGGGGAAGGCGGAATTGAGCAGATCACAAGCTCAAAAATATTTTTTTTAACTTTTCTTTTACTCTGCGGAGAGCATTCGCCAGACAAGTGAAAAGGTTCGATGTTCAAGTACCGGTCAAGGAAATATTTTTGCGCTTGTGATTCGCTCGATTCCGCCTTCCCCACCTCTCCTATGTTCCTCCTTTATATGTGTTCCAATCCCTTTTCCTTATATATATTTCCATGTGAAAGAATATATATTTATAATTATTTTTTCAAACATACACACATGTGTATGTGAATATATTTATACACACGAGATATAATGCTCTTCGTTGACGCACAAATATATAAAAACACTCAAAGATTTTTAAAACATTGAAACGCAAAGAAAGGACCCTCACACATGTAGTTTTGACGTTTCGACTGGCCGGCCGTCATCATCAGAATCTATGTGTGTGTGTGTGTGTGTGTGTGTGTGTGTGTGTGTGTGTGTGTATATATATATATATATATATATATATAACTTTTGGATGGCACAATAGAACACAGAATAAAACAGATAACACGTAAAAGGACACTCACAAGGACACTCACACTGTAGATGAATTAAGCTTTCGGCCTACTCCGAGGCCTTCTTCAGGTCAGACCAGATATATATATAACTTTTGGACGGCACAATAGAACACAGAATAAAACAGATAACACGTAAAAGAGTCTGACCTGAAGAAGGCCTCGGAGTAGGCCGAAAGCTTAAATCATCTACAGTGTGAGTGTCCTTTTACGTGTTATCTGTTTTATTCTGTGTTCTATTGTGCCGTCCAAAAGTTATATTGCTCTCGTGAGTACTTCCGCATCATCCGTGAGTCTGTGATTACGAGCACCGAGAGGAATATATATATATATATATATATATATATATATATATATATATATATATATATATATATATATATATATATATATATACATATATGAATTATATTGTCGATGATATACGTAATTGCAGTAGATATGATCGCAATTCTAGATGCACTAGAAAAATATCACCGCATTGATGCATCGCGACCACCGAGGAAGTAGACCGCGTTTGTGTCGTCCAAACGCCGGGTTGCCCCGAGTTGGATCCGCTTCGATCGGCAAATCACGCACGCGGTCCCTTCTTCCCTCCCCATCCCTCCTCCTCTGTCGCCGCGCGGGTGAAAATTGAAGCCGTAAGCCGCGGGAGGAAAACGTGCTCCTGGCGTGTCCGGTGCGCTCAAGTTCCCAGCTGATGGTCCGCTCTGCCAAAACCGGAAGAGGCGGCGCGACCCGACAGTAATTCACTTTCGTTCGACGAGAGCAGCTGCTGGGAGCCTTTGCAATACCCAGTAAGCATATTTCGAAAGCGCCGCGAAGCATTCAGGGAAGCAAGCAATCGACAAGCTAACTCCACACACACACACATCCACTCACCCACATTTATACATATGTAAATATATATTTTTTTCAACCAGTTTCCTTTTTACTCCCCCCTCGAGAACTCTTCGCTCAAGCCTCCCCTTCTTCCCCTCTCTCCTTGTCAATCCACTCCTCCATTTTTAAGACTTCTTCCCCACCCCCGTTCCATCCTTCAAAAACACACTCTTCTGGTCATTTCTCCTTTCTCTCCTCAACAACAAATTTGCCCTTTCTCCGCGAGAGATACTAGTCCTTATATCATTTCTTTTTCCTTTCCCCTCGCGCGTCATCAGTTAGCAATCGTGACCAAAGAACTTTCGGTTTTTTGCGAGCGGATGTCCAGGGAGGTATCAAGTACGAATGAGTATGCAACATAAGCATTTCTTCCACTCGCCTTGCAGTTAATGAATGGGATAAAATACAACCGTCTTGAAATGAAAAAATAGTAGAAAATATGTCAGGATCATCAAACGCCTGCAATGTGGGTTAGTCTTGTAAGGATGCATGCATCAAAATGGTATGGTTTAAGGTTTTTCTCTCATTCATTTCTCCATCAAATAAATTCGTCGGCTAGTGTAATGGCTTTGCAACTCGACTTCCCCGGTTCATATCCCTTCGGTGAGAGATTTTTTAATAAATATGTATACTAATTCCTGCTTTGGGTACTCTATTGCGGAGAGCGCCTAAAGTGGAGTGAGCCGTCCGTCGTATGGTACATTAAACTGTGTGTTCCCTAGACAAATTTCGTTGATACGTTAAGCCAATAACGGCGCCGGGTTTCTCTCTTACCCCCTCCTTCTCTCATTACTTCATGCCTCGACCTAGTTACGCACATTTCTCCAATGGCACAATGACCTCGGCCATTGGTCCTGCTCCCCTTTACCTCACCCCCTATTAACTACTACTATTAATACGAAGAGAAACTTCTCGTTTAGGAAGAAAGATAAATCAGGTCAAAAATTTTAATCATTTCTTCCTCCCCTCTCCGGCTCCACATATGTAATTAAGTAAAAAAATCTCACAAGAATACGTTCAAAAATTCGGTTGTTCTCCTTATGACGCCACACTTAATAAACACACACACTTATATGGGTTCCTTATCTGCTAGCTGACACTCCGTGTTTTACCAGGCCCCGAACCTCCTTTGAGAGTGTAAAAATACGTGGGCAGCCACAGATCAGAAGACCACGTAACAAATGAGTTCCTACAACTTTCGATCCTTAGAGATAACACATGGATATCGGGTTCGGGAGTCTCCATCAAGCTTAAACCAGACATTTCTGTGAAAAACCTAGTGTTTTTCCCGAGAGAACTGTGCTATTTACTGGTTGAATAACTCTCGGATCTGCCACCGGGTTAGACTCTCAATCATTTCCTCCAAAGCGTCCATGATCGACTCACTAACTTCAGGGC
The DNA here is from genome assembly GCA_037158775.1 of Hetaerina titia. NCBI lineage: Eukaryota > Metazoa > Arthropoda > Insecta > Odonata > Calopterygidae > Hetaerina > Hetaerina titia. The sequence continues at coordinate 28,680,211 of CM073775.1, read as the reverse complement.
TTCTAAATCTGAAAGACTGTTCTTTGGTTACAATAACTCAGACATTAAAAGCGTTGAACTTCCGTAGTTATTTCTCAATTATATCTGCCACGTCTAGAACTGCTTGAATTTAAGGAAGAAAATTCGTATATGTGAGGAAAATTACAAGAAAAAAGGTGCATAGCAGTGGGGAATTAAGAGAGTACTTGCGTTAGCAAAAGAGAGGCATTCCGATGAAGAAGAGAATTTATGAAGAATAAGCCGAGTAAATATTGGAAGGAAAAATTAGAAAAGACGTAAATAGGGGGAGCTGTGGGTGTGGTGGAAAATTGAGAGAATAAGTTGGACAGAGAATGAGAGAAAGACAAACCTCGGGGTGTTACATAGGGTGGGCGAAGGGAGGAAGTCACGAGGAGAGATCCGAAAAAGGCGGAGAAAGTGGATGAAGTATTGAAAGCGAGAGTGGTACGTGAAGAAGGGAAGGACTTTGGGAAAGAAGGGAGGTAGAGAAAGGGAGAGGGTGGGCTTTTCTAGAAACATGAAGGCATGCAAAAGTCACGAAGAAATGATGAAATAAATAAGAAGTTCCAACGATACTTAGTGTGAGTAGCCTGTGGGGAAACTGTCCAAAATCCACGATTTAAAAAGTTAGAATTAACAGATTGATTGATGGAAAGGCAAGGCATCGCCATTGTAGAATATTTCTCATAGAAAACTCCGAAACCCAAATATTTTTACAAGATAGAGTGAATGGTAAACCAGCTAGCTGTTCCAGCCAGTGCAATTAGTTTATTTTCGATTCTCATTAGTTTGAAGTAACTTTTTCCTCGTATCTGAAATACCATCCATTCATTCCATTTCACCAAACTACATCTTTCCAAGAGAGATATGAATCAAACCCGTGATCCGTGGCAAGGGAACGAACGCCATTCACCGTCTGAACTGAGACCACTTCATCTGGTCGGCTCTGCTTGAATGAAGGGATATTAAATTAGACAGAACCTAGCATGGACAAGTACGTACTGTATTACCAACTTTCCTTTTACAAACATTTAATACATATTCTTCTTATATTATCCATACCATCCGGGTATTGTTATCCATCAAAGTATTTCCCACCACCTTAAAATGTATTTTCGTAAATATTTCTCACCCATTTTTTATATACGATATATCTGGCAGCAGAGGTTGCTTTCCTAATGATTTCAAGAATAATAAAAGGCAAATTATGGTTTATATTGTTATTTTTTAAGTGTTGATAAATTTTATTGCGCACGCCATCGTTTCTTTTTGCAATTCGCTGAAAATTCTATGAGAAGGAAAAGATTAGACATAAGATTGCCACCAAAGCCCTTTCGGCCAAGAATTGAGATGCAATTACTACGATTCAGAGACGCTATCAAGAGTATTTTCTTAAGATTAACATGAGGCACGAATATGAAAAAAACTATATGCTTAACGGTGGTATTTTTAACCTCATTTTTTATTGGTACACACATTTATATGCACACGTTTGATGCAAATATAGTGTTCTCGTAAGAGAAGGATCTGCTAAGGCACATGAGTTTCATGTCATGTTAAGGATGCGCGTGAAGCAAAAATAATGTCTGTTGTTTTAATTGAATGGCGATAAAAATTAGCCGAGAATTATCAAATTAAATTTTTGTACAGGTTGACGACGAACCGTATGAACGTGCACAAGATCTGTTCATAACGAGCATCGAAGATGCTTAGTATAGCCATCCATCTCTTGTACGTGATGCCGAAGAAAGGCAACGAAGGGTTCAAAGCGGAGATGTTAATTTACACTGAGAGACTTCAACGGTCGTAATTAAGTGGCGGCATTGTCCATGTGAAAGAGATCAACTGAGGGAACTCAGGTTGGAGGTGCAAAAATGTTCAATTCCACAAAGCTAATGCGTCTCCCATTGCATACATTCCACATTATTTTGGCCTTGTATTTAGCGTTTTCCCAACATCTGGGATCCTAAACAATGTGTGTTCAAGCAATAGTGACAGCGGACTCCAGAGGAAAGTTACCTTATTGGCAAGAGTACGACATAATAAAATAGAAAGCGTCACACGGTCATGTACAAATTCACTTCCCAACATTTTCTCGGATAAAATCTTCTAATACTCAATACCTCACTCCCATTTTAACTGAGGGAAAGTAAGACACACGAATGATATAATAGCATTTCGCATTTTTCTCCTCAAAGCCTTGTGCCTCAGCCCTTTGATTACGTAAATAGGATGTAAAAAATGTCCGCCAACTACATACTGGTTTTATCAAATGAAAAGTATTTGAAACCTCCGTTTTGCTGAGGAATACTTACTAAGGTAAATTCAAAGTAATACGACAAATTTATTCAAAGTAAAATTCGCTTCGACATTCTTGTTGATAAATCTTAATTCCACTTCCACGTAACGGTTGAGTTAGTATTCCAGGCCATACCTACACACTGGCCTCATTACAAAACCGAATACCATCATTATCCAGCAAAATTAAATGAAAAATCTTGATGTGAATTCAAAACAAATGATGCTCCTCAATACTAGTTTCCTGCGGGACCTTCTGTGTTTGCACCATTTTGAAAGTTACTTTATTGACAAAATGAGTGGCTATGATATTTTTAATGCCGTTGAGTCCTTTGCCAAAATAAATTGAAAACATAAAATACGAAACAAAATCTCGGCAGCATCTCGGTTTATGGCCCAAATAAGATTATGTTTCTGATGGCCTATAATTGTCCAGTAATGGACCAACAACTATTGGCCATCGACAAACCGTCTGCCTTGTATTAATTTTTAAGCTACCGATGATTTCAGGAATCAGATCCCAACTCAACTAAAAGAATTTATTGGCAAAGGAAATAATCATCATGTTACTTGCGTCCGGTATCCGCCACTTCTGGTGCAAATGAACTTCAGAGGTTTTCAAAACAGCGACAACAAAACACAGACCGTCAATTTGCACGCACAACAGCTAAGAATTTCCCCTCCTTTACAGTCACATCCACCCAACCGATTTCATATCATTGAATTCATCTTCATACGACTGATCTCCCTACTTACTTGATCAATTCCCACAATTATGATTACTGTACGCCGAATCCTGGGCAATGCTGCATCAACCATCAGCAAGCCAAGGAATGAGGAAATTCATGAATTCGTCAACTATGTAACCTATGTGGTGACCGATTCCTAAACATAAACTGTTAGGTTGACCATCATACGAATCATAATTATTTGGTACTCCAACGTTTAACGTAGGTTTTGGATGGGCACATGCTGAGCAACGATATCTTCTTCTCATCTTTAACTCCCTTTAACGAAACAACCTGTCACTCGACAATACAATGAACACCTATTCAATTCCACAGCATGCTTCCTTCAACCCTTCATTCCTATCCTTTTCCTGACCCTTCTTCGTCTGCCTAACATTCTCCTCCCTACTTGTATCACAGTATTCAACATCCCCAATTCAATCAGAATGCAAACATCTTTCCATGAAGCGAATTATATCAGCAATAAGAGAAATCGATAAGAAAAATATCTGAAAGGGAAAAAATCATGGGTGGGGCAACTCGATTGAAGGAAGACAATTATTTTGCTGCAATATAGATGGGACGCCTCTTCTTAAAAACCGTACCGTGATATAAGCAATATTTCAGATAGGTGTAAGGAATGGGGCTCAGAATTAAATGTTAAGGAATGAAGGATTAATGACTAAAATATCAAGGAATCTTAATGATAATTTGGGGGAAATTAGGAATGGAAAAATCTAACATCGCGAGCAAAACTTAACGAGGTTGGAATACAAATATTCGGAGAAAGCAAGGAACTTCACGAAAAAATCTAATCGTATCGCGAGCACGTTAGGAAGATTTGTTGGGACGTCCCGATGGAACTAGGATTCACTAGCAGAATTGTGAGAAAATAAGAAAATTGGGGGTAAATGCACCTTTGCCCTGGTGAGACCGCACTTGGCATACGCGGAAAGTATTATGGACCCAAAGGAGAAGGAGTTGATTGAGGTGAGGTAGGGAAAAGTGCAAAGAAGGGCCTCTAGGTTTATGAAGAAATATTATTGCAAGAAATAGAGCGTAGATGAGCAGTTATTAGAGGGACTAGGATGGAAGTTCATTTAAACATTATGGAAAAATCGAGAAAAACACTCGATTTTAGCTAATAAAACTGAAGAAATCATTAAGCCCCCTAATTATATGTAGTATATCAGCAAATTGAACCATTCGGATGAGATAAGTGCGATAGACGGCAAAATTAATATATTCAGGGACTCTTTCTTTCTTCGTACACTAGGCGATCAACACAAAAACAAAGTTAAATATCGAAAAACTACGACCGATAAACCTAGCAGCGAAACACTTAATTTGAAAACATACCCATTGAGTTATTGAAGGCTGGAGAATTAACACCTCTTACCATATACCTCCTGGGCGGCTTAGGCTCCTGGTTAAGGCGTAGATGCAGATGAAGAATATACGTCTCCAAAATTCTCGCGATTGGAATAACCCGGTAGTCCACTTTCACCAAGAAAAACACGAGGTCAGGTAGACCATGGTTTCAGAACAAGGAATAAAACACACATAGAGTGAAATTCCTGTTTTACTATTGTTTAAACACTTTCCCAAGATATTATAAGGGTCAGTTTAATAATTCCTTGTAAAATGTAATCGTTATTAAGGGCGAACGTTCATTTATTTTAAGATAATAGAGAATTCCGATTTAATGAACAAATTAGATTTCTCATAATTGAATGCAAGCATTGTAATCGCAGTAACATCCTCTGCCACTTAACTAATGAACCACTATTGAACTGTTCGGTCGCCTTGGAACTTAAATATTGGTCAAAACTGAGTTTTTGGCCTTAACCGGAGATTAAAGTTAACGTTCAGTTTTAACTTTGAGTTAACTTTAAGTTAACTTTAAGTTAACCTGGTTCAAGGGTCCAGTGGATCCCTAATTCCGGTCATTTTTTCTAATAAACCCGTAATGCGTTCTTTTGCGTAGTAAATATTTGGGTAGCGTTAACTGTTCCTCATCTGATCGATATCTATGTCTTTCCCAAACGATTGTTTCAAAAAAGTTACCCAAATATATTTAGGGTCTCTGCAAAAATCGAGAAAAACACTCGATTGAGGGTCACAATTCCAACGGTCCAACTTGAATGAAACTCATGCGCGCCACGCATGTGATGACGCGGCAAAAATTAGAACCTCGACTAGCCAAACTCGACGGTTTACCTTTCCGATATCCTCATCAAACCGGCGGATGAAAACTGGGACGATATCCTCTCTGTCAGGGGTTAATTTTGGAGGCTGGAGGGATTTCGAAATACGGCTGGAGTCATTGGCCCGGTCCATTTCCTCTTTCCGTTGTCCTCCCACTATGAATCATAACTCGTAGAAGCATCTACGCAGTTATGGAGTACGTCATTTGGTTATCATAAAAAACGTTTAGAAAATCAGTCTAATTTACGTTCGAGAGTAAAAATGCGACTATTTTGTGTTAGCATGAGAGTGGGCACTTTTAAAAACTCCGGAAACATACGTCACGAAAGGTATTAGATTACTGCGCATGCCCGACTCCGTATAGAAAGTTCAAGGTTCAACCCAGAGCTGCACGAATCAACTGGTTAAGCCGGTTCAGGAATATAACCACACATATTAGTTAAGGTTAAGCCGGTTTAACAATGGTTGACACAGTTAAGTAGATGGTTCCTAAACTATTTGATCAACCACTCAATCATGTGAATATACGAGAAAAATAAGAATTCGAAAATGTTTTACCCTAGGCAAAAAATATTTTCTAAAGGTTAAAGTGACTATCAAAATTCAACTTTGCAGCGAAAAATGCTCAACATGCAATGCAAGTCGATAAACTCCTTCGCTGATTTCATGTACTCAATTAGAAATTACGCCATTTTTATGTATGTTAATTGTATTCATTATTTTACTTAAAGAAAGAGTTTCACGCGGACAAACCAAAGGGTTTCCAAGGGTTTGATGAATTTATTCCAAAGAGTGGCACCTTAAGCACAAATAAATTCACATTAAAGAGGACGCCTTGGTAGCTTAACTGTTTGATGCTGGGCCAGAAATCAACGTAGTCCCGGTTCGAAACCCCGTCAAGACAAATGATTTTTGCAATGTGTAATGTTTGCATTTCGATAACTCGTAGTTGTTTGTTAACGGTACACCATTCATTCATAACCCACGCTTTCCTCTTTTATTTTTATTGCATTTCTCTATTAATGTGCAATAAAATATGACAGAATATCGATTTCGTAGATTCAGGCGTATTTTTGTGGAGAGTGCTCAATGCTTGTGCTTTTTATTGCCTCGGCTAGATATACGGTGAATGGTGCTAATGAGAGGAATTTATCCGCCCCTTAACATTCAAATTCCTAAATAGCACCTAATGTTTTATCCCTTGCTTTAGGAAACTATTCGTAGGTTGGAACGTTTGTCCATTATTCAACTAAAGATGACGAAATAACTTCTGAACCATTGTCGCAATTAATATATCTAGCGACATAGTACGAGTATTTAAAAATCTAGCAACACAATATATTTTTAGCGGTGGTATATCGGATTAGGGTAAGTTTTTCACAGATCATAAGATTAGTTTACTATTTTAGCTATGCAAACAAAATTATTTCGTCGAGCGGAAAAGTGCCATCTGTTTATTGTTAATCAAATATTCAATACTCTTACTTGTCTTAAACATTAGACTTATCTCTATTTCGTCCATATTAAAAAAACGCAATGCTGTTTAGGTTCCGCCGTCTCTCAACGGTAAAGCTCATTTAGGCACGTTCGATTTGCTAGCCGTAAGATGAAGAATTTCCTCATGATCTTTGATCTGGCACAGACACACAGCATTATTTTTCGCATCCTATCAATTAACCTTCCAAATATTATACCTGTAAGGCTAAGGTGCAAATAATTGTTTCTTTTTCCGCTTAGATTAAAATAGGTTCAGTTCCGCTTACCATTATGTTGTTTTCCTTCTTCCAGTGTGGGATGCCAGCGCCAAAATTCCCTCGGGGATCCTGGAGGGGAATATTCGGAGCCTGGGTCACTTCGACGAGTGTCTCGGGTTAAAGGTGGACCTCCAGGGGTCGTCAGGGGACGAGTGGCGGCGCGAGGTCACCTCCTCCCCGGTGCCCTCCCAATTCTCCGGCAAGTACTGCATTAGTACCTTGGACATCGAAGCGAAGACCTCGCCAAACCAAAAGATCCTCAACTACCTCCTGGACACAATGACCCTGAACCGAAGGCACCTGGAATCTATCCATAACCAAACGGCAAGTTGGTTTCTTTCTCGAAGCGGCTCCAGCGAGATGCGGAGTGTACGCTATTTTGATAAAACATTGAAATTTGTCCTGAGGTTACTCTATCGAAAAACTATAATAAAAAGGGTATTACCATGCAAAGTTTTATTAGAAATTAACATTGAAAATCCATGATTTCGTACATGTTATTATGGCAATGGCGTACAATCTAAAGAAGAATTATGGATTGATGGGTTTAGTAATACGTGCTGGTCATTTTCTCAAATACTTGATGTCATGTTCGTAATTACGTAAAGTTTGTAACTGTATTGCCATAAAAGCACTTAAACTTCTTTTTTTTAGCTATATCATTTATTTTTTTGAGAAAAACGGTCGAAATTATATAGTTTCAAAAGATTAGTACTTTAAACTAGTTTAAAATAATATTTAGAGCACACTTCACATATTATTAAGAATATATTAAGATTGATGAAAATGTATATATATATATATATATATATATATATATATATATTATGTATGTGTGTATATACATGTATATGCAAGGGTGGTCTGAAAAGTTTCCGACCAAACAAATATACAAGAACTTTTTTCTGAAATTTTCTAGAATTTTCTAAGATCGGAAACTATTCAGACCACCCTTATATATGTGTTTGTGGGTGTGCATGATTTAAAGGAAGAAGTGAGATAGCTCTAGTCAACAAAAACACAAAGTAGCACATGCAAATGAAACTCACACGCATTCCAAATTTTCGGTGGCCAACCTACCTTCCTCTGGGGAAAGAAAGAAATTTTTTTAACTAACTGAAGAAATTATTTGAATTAATTGAACCGTAATGTAATTTTTTTATTTAATAAATCTTTAATCAATCGACATCTTTTCAATTCAAATATTGGTTGATTGCATCACTTCTTTCTTTCCTCCAAAAGACTACGTACTTTCATAATATCTTTCATATTTACTTCTGTCCTGTAGCACACATAATTTGATCGATGCATTTGTCCCGAGGCCTTCCTCGCAAAATCTTTCATCCTCTTTTCCATTCCGTTATATTCCTTCAAATCGATTGTGCCTCGAGGTGCGTGAAAATTTCCATGAGATTCAAGACGATTTAATCCGTCTTCGCATCCGGAAGTCAATCCTAACTACTTACATATCGTATTCTTCTCCCGAGGACATGGTGTCCCTTCTAATACAATTGTCTTTTTTTATTATTAGCCATCTGATCAAAAAGAGAAATTTTACACAGAAGAGATATCGGATCAAAATGGGAAACTTTAGTTGTCCGCCATCTAAAATTATCTACACACTAGTGGTTTTTATGGCGGAAAATTACTGTCATCCGCGTACGCCTTGTCTATTATCGATGCTTTCACCAATGATGGTAGAATCTCTGAAGAAGAATCATGCCTCAATTGCCGCAAGGAAATGAAAATATTTGCCATAAGAAAGGGCATGGCTCCTTGGTACTCAGACCCTTCTGACCGCACGAGTGTTGTAGCGAAAAAATGAGATTTAAAAAATGTAACATATCGGAAATCAATCGAACTATGAATGCATATAGACCACATTGCTAATCCCGTCAGAGGCCTTTCATATTCGTGCAAGAAAGGAAATAACATTTATTTAAAACGTTTCTCCAAAACTCTTTCCTATTTCCAAAACTTTTTCGGGGAAGTTTAACTTTAACTATCAACTCAGATCAGGTCAATTTCAAGAGTAGTTTTATAAACGTCACCAAAATAGAATTGTTCTATTTGACTGCCAATATGTCCAACGGGTAAACCAAAAGATGGCTCCTAGAAAAATGGATAGAAGAGTTTCAAGGTTTCATTCTTGATACCCGTTCAAAAACAACGGACTTCATTTGCTTTTACGCCTAAGGAACATGATAGAAGTGTTTTAATTGGGTTTCTTTCGCTCAGATATCTCCATCAAATGACGTAATCATTATAAATAATCCATCAATAAATTTCAAATAAATATCATTTTCCTTAAAAAAAATTTTAATACCTGTTTTGCATACCTTTTAAATACATATTTAATTGTGGCTCGCGAAAAATTTCAACTTTTGAAAAATGACTCGGACTACCAAGGAGTTTGACCACTCCTGCTCTAGCTCCTTCATTGCTGCCTTTGCACGTTGAACAGGTTAAGACACGTACCGCTGCTGCTGCGTGACGACTTGACGTAAACAAACGCAACACCTCTCGTTTTAGTCGTCAGATGTGTCGCTAGGGTGCGCACTGTGTCTCGTTTCGATCCGTTGAACGGTTTGCGCAGAATGAGTCCGGTCTTTTTTTGATCACACCTTGTAATTAACACACATATAACTACGGCTACAATTTGAAAAGTGGCGCGTTGTTTAGGGGCAGGAAGTAGGCAGTTACGAAAATTCCGACCAGTTTAATTTTCGTCAAAATCATTATAATCTCTTATTTGAGTAGTTGGAGGTAACTTTGGCCACAAAATCCACATTATTGATACATTTACCTACACCTAAAATGCTCAAATTATGTTATATATAATTATCATGACTTCTAATTTGGAAGTATGCATCATTAAATGAAAATTCATAAATCAATTCTTAACGAAGATCCAATGCAGAGTAGTGACATTTCATTTTGATATATCGTTATCGAAGTGTCGATCGATTATTAAATGTTAGTACTAGCTGCTCTCAGATTCTCCTGGACACCATGTTTGCAACTGAATAACTTGAGTATGCCTGCATCTTCAGCCAAAATATTTTTTAAATGCTATGGGTTGGGCTGAAATTAACGTGCCAGTAAATTTTATAGTTAGGTCTAGTTTCTACACAGGTAAAATTTTGAAAAACTCTCTTCCTAGTTCGCTTCGGTCGCTAGACTCAGTTTGTACATGGAATTATTTTCCCTCCTCCATATCGCTTCCATTTTCCATTTCCTCATTTCACATTTGTTTAGCATGGAATTATATCATAATATTCGTTCCTTCCAGTACTTCCTTCACACACCGTTAAAGACATAATCACATCTACGCCCACCTGCCCATTTAATATTCTCATTTTCTTCTATTAGCGACATACTGCTAAACTTTCAATATATTTCCAAAGCAATATCTTCACAGTACATTTTTCTACACTTAATAATATCGAACTCCATGCGCAATATTGCTTACAGTGAGTCACATATATAATTTACGCAAATGTTTAACAAATAATCTTAACATAACAGGGATAAAATCATCAAATTAAATTAACTGCTTGCAATTCTTTTTTTCATCAAATTGTTTCAGTTATGCAATCACAGCAATTTTCAGCTGGTAATAATAAATTTCCGAGCTCGGTTTCTTGTTCAGTAAATGATTTCTTCCGTAATTTTCATGTCCGATGGAAAATATAACCACTGAATATGGATACAAATGCCGTTTAAATGATGAAGTTATAGTTTTTGTACTGCGGTTATGATCATCTTTCTCCAAATTTCTCCATTGACAAAATTCTCTTAAGCGCTTCAAAACTTGATAGTTTAATTTACAATTAGTGATATTAATAACTCTATCCAGCTTTCCCCTCATAGCGTAACTGTGGCCTTTCAATTTTCTCACAATTAACTGCAGATGAGGAAAGTTATACCAACAGTCGAGGAAATATGTCACTCAAATCTTCCAACCCAAAGAAATTAAGAAAAAATGAAATAGTGAGTTATTAGGCTGGATAAATTGAACTAAGAAACATTAATTTATGGTAAAGGTTCGGATTTAAAGTAGTATGTTAAGTTAAATTCAATTCGCAAAATCATGGAGAGAGCATGAGAAAAATGTCCCCCACTCAAAAAAGAAGTGTTAGCTATTGAACGAATCTGACGTTCCTATTCACAAAAAATAGCGAAATACATATCCATTGATGAAATACTCAAGGAGAGGAGAAACGATACGGGAAGATATAAGCAAAATTCAATCAATTACATATTTGTTGCATAAGTTAAATCTTTTCCCAACACGTCTTCGATTAGAGGAAATTGTCAAAATTCAATTCTTTTGGATGGACAATTATTTAAGCATCTTCTTGGGTTCGATTCTAAAAATAGACCTTAGAATCCTAGACGATATACTTATCAAATGCTAAAAATGTGATCAAACTCTGCCGTATAAAAAAATTAACCTTCAATCTACACTATATTACTTTACACTATACACTATATTACAATCTACAATATATTCTTACAAATAAACTGTTGTACGAGTTAAACTGAAGTACACAGACCTGCCAAATAACCACGTGTGGTTAGTTTGCAGGTCCTCTTTTTTTAAGAAATTGATCGAATATATAAATTTTCCACTTATTACCATGCGCTAGAATCCTAAAACCAACCAAAAATTATTATAATGCAACCTAATAGTCATTAATATTACTGTAACTAACTTAAGGAGCTAATAGGTGTCACCAAGAATAGAATCCGGAGCCTCCGATTAATATTCAAACGCTTTACATACCTATCTACCTCTACGTAAATGTTTAAATTATCAAGGGATATGAAATTCAACTTATAAAAACTTACCCAAACTTCGTTTTTTTTGTTTCATTTTTGGAATAGTAGTTTTTAGAGGGGGCGACCGACAGCTAAGGTCATTTGCGCCATTACGAATGGGTGGGAAAGGAAGGGTGGAGAAAAACCCGGCGTCAGCATTAGCCTACTCTTATCGAAAGACGCCAAGGGGTCACACAGTTTAACATACCATTAATCGTACTCACTCAAAGTGCTCTCCACAAAGTACCTCAAGTAGGGATCGGGATAACACTGAAAATATCTGTAGTCTCAAGGATTCGAACCCCGGCCCTCACGATGGGAAGCCAGTACGTTAGCCACCGCAACATCCCGAGGGTTGATTTATGAGCACATGGGACCTAAAAGTTCTAGTCTTCATTGTACTACGATTTATTCATAGTGTTATGCATCAAGCCTATGTGTTACGAATTCGCGAGACGTCAAGTACTACGTGTTGGAATTGGAACGTACGTGTATTAATGACTACATAATAGCACATTTCCACTAGTTAGAAAATTTATTACTGGGCAGACTTAGACGTGCCACGAGTACGTTCTCATCAAGTCCTGAAGACGATGGAGTTCATCAAAACCTTTTCGATACTAAAATTACTACTGGAAATACACTATTATTCAGCCAATAAAAATTCATGGCCAGGGGAACGTTTTCGTTATATTTTTAACGAATAAACTAGGACAAATTGAGTAGCTTCAGTCGTGAAGTGGGGCAAGTCGAAAATAATGACTAATTGATCATAGAATTTATCCACTTGATAGAATTTATTTTACCTAATGATGATGTAATACATCTAACACTGATTGTAAAATGTATTTTATCAAGTTGAAAAGTGCTAATCAGAATACCTAGTACATGAAAAAAACTCAAAATTAATTAAAAACTAAGCTGACACATCCGATGAGAAGGCATTGAATTTGATATCTCCAACATTTGGAAGATTACACTTGCCATCTTTTTTTATATTGTCGGCGGTGAGATCATGCATTTCATTTAAATGCTAATTTCAATTTAACCCACACGTGATGAACCTATTTTTCACACCTCCTTAAATTTTGAATTCTTCGATTCGAATATGGACGTTTTCTTTTTGATTGACACATCGTTTCAAATGGCCATTCAATCGTTTCCGAAACGGGCGATACACGAAAAACCTACTCGTCCCAAACTATACGTACACGCGTGCGCACGCGAGGGAATGGGTGGGATAGAAAGACGGACGGATTTGTTAATTGGGTGGATTCGGCCTCCACTTCCTTACCTGGTCCCAAAAATGCGCGCGAGACCCGTTTCCCACTCCTTCTCCCCTTTCCCCCTTTCGAAAATCACTCTCAGGATGAAAGTTTCCCGGTCCATCTGATTGATCGCCGGGGCGACGGAAAGGGGGAGATTTAAAAAAAAAACAATTTTATGAATAACGAAACGCGCCCTTTTCATTTCCCGCCACCTCACACCTCTGAACGCCGCCTTCCAGACGGGGAGAATGTGCCAATTTTCGCCATATCCTCCACTCTCCCCAAGGGTGCGACTCCTCACACCCTTACCTCAATCGAGGAGAGACCCTTACGGACCTCCGAGACATCCCTCTTCGACACCAAGTGACAACCCGTCAACAACGGCGGCAATAACCCGTTCCGAATCGTATGCGAGGAAGAGGGGAGGCGGAGAAAGGAAAAGGGGGAGGTGGTGGAGAGCGGATAGAGGGGGTTAAAGCAGGGGAGTGAGGTCGAGGGCGCGGGGGGAAGTGTGGGAAAGGAAAGGTGTGGAGGTGGGGGTGGACATTGAGTGGAGAGAGGAGCGGGGGAGAGGAATGAGGGAGTAGGGGAGGGATATAAGGGGACGAACTTCGATCCTTTCAATGCCCCGAGAAATCTCATGGGAAAGTAAATGAAAGTTGGCCATTATAAAGAGTTTGTAGGTCAAGAGATGACCTCCGATGCCTTTACTTTTTATAGAACCGCACGTGCATGGGTAACGGCTATTGGTTCGGGAGGTGTGTCATGAATGGGCGTGTAGTAAGTTTCTTCTGGGAGGAATGTAGTTACACTTCGTGAATCATCATCTACCATTTTACGCCGCCCCTCCTATCTTGCCACGAACAAAAACTAGCACCCCCACTTAAAACTTCTTCTGACTGTACACAAGGAAAGAAACATTCCGTTAAATCCACAGTGTGATTTCTGTGGAGTTTTAAAGGTTTCTGTGGATTCTACAAAGTGCTTCCTTTATTATATGAAGATGAAAAAAATTCCACGAAGAGATGACTAGAAGGATAATGAATGTTTTGTTGGATTTGGTGCAGACTTTTGTCGTCCATTCGAACCATTCTATTCGAAAACTTTTAGCAGTACTTAGTCCAAACTCTTTGGAAGTTGTAATCTTTTCCGTCCCGAATTCCTTACCTTATAAATTATGATAATAATTATTAAATATACATTTGCAGATAGAGAGTGCCAGTTGGTACACATATCCCCCAAGCATCACATCCAAACCTGAGGCGATAACATGAACGTTCACAAAAAGATCAAGACTAAACTGCACACTAACTACACACTAAGATGATATAAGCGAATACGAAGTCATGGCCATCGAACGTGGTCCAGTGACAGGATTTATTAACAATTCCCAACTGATTAAAATTTGTAATGTCAACCTGATTAAAACAACCGCCGACGTTTTCCGCGCATGGAAGTAGATCATGTAACCTCGATCGAAATACGTTTTCGGAAACCAAAATTCGAATGAGAGCGTTGACGCAAATATTGCGACACAGAAATATTCTCCTTCAAAAATGGAAATGAAAATTGGTATCAAAAAGGAAAAGAAACGGAAACTGATTTTAAAGGAGTACGCTTGGTTTTTAAATACTTGGAGGCATCGTACAAAAAGACGCATCGTCATCTTTTTGCTTTGTAGTGTTTTGGATGGAGGATCAGTTTATCGCTGTACTCTAACATTGTACGTACACATTGTACGTAATTATAGTATATTACATATATTATGAAACTGAGGAGATTGCCTTGTCTGTAGGACGACGATTAGGCTCATATGAAAGAATTTCATCACTACAGGAAAAGCGAAAATCATAATTGTTACATTTTGGATGCCAGAGTTATTCATACATTTCTCATCCTCTCTTGTTCGAATTTTAATCATTATTACGCATGTATGTCAAGCTCAGAAGCTTAAATTGTATAAATCGAGGATACGTTCCACCCTTTCACGTTTTTTTTCCATGTTCTTTGTTTTACAGTAGTTTCCAATCTTTTCATGTATGTTTTTTTTTACCAAATTGCCGTATCCTGGGAACTATTTAAAGTATTTCACTCTGAAAACATGAGAGTTAAGCTTAGTAGTTGCCTCTTCACTGCGAACGTTTCTCAGAAACGGCTATTCTGACCTTCATATCGGTTTAACATCGACCATAATATGTTTAGTTACTTGTAGGTAAGATTTCATTTGTTCTAATTTCTCATGTCTTGATGGAAAATATAATTTTACCCCTCTTCCTTGCTAAAGATACAATTATAGTTTTATTTCAATTATTTTCATTATATCATAAAAGATTTTTTGGCACTTTTTACACTGAGTTATCAAAGACCTTTTTTATTCCACAATAAATCTGCCGTTTAATATTTAAGAGATCTTATGATTAAGTTTGTTCTCGCATTTAAATATGAAATACTCCTTTGGTTGTTATTATTCAGAGAAAATAACGGCAACGCATGGAGACTTCAACGACCGGATAGGGCGTGTGGGGATCGAGATAGTGCGGTTCCTATCGTAATGTCTTCCCACCGTGTGGATCCGGGTTCGAATCCCGGTGGCGGCGGATACTCCAGTGGTATCCCGATTCATTTTTGAGATGCTTTGTGATGAGCACTTACAGTCAGAGCGCCGTCCGTCGGAATGGGCAATACTCCGCGAACCACTTGGGGCCTTCCGTTAGGAGTAGGCTAATGTCGACGCGGGGTTTCTCTCCACCTTTCCTTTCCCATTCATCCCTAATGACGCAAATAACCTTAGCTTTCGGTAACCTTCCTTACAGCCACTGCTGATAGGATACGTGTGAATTCTCATACATTTTAAGACTACTTCGTTCTGGTTGAAATATTTTCTTGTCGAACATAATCACTTTGAAATATCTATAATGTGTGTACATGGATAGCACCATTAAGTTCATCTAATTAGGTCTACGGAAACATCAATTACAGTGAAATCTGCAGACTCTAATATTTTTTTATATGCGACCCTTGACTCTTTCGAATATATTCATTACGGCTTTAATATTATTAAATATCTCCCTTCTTAAACAAGACTGTAATTATAAAAATAGTGCGATAAATATACAAATGTAATAAATTTAGCATGTATATTATTTTATTATAGTTTCATATCATGGCATATAAGAATTTGTAATTCATTACAGAACAGTTTGTACGGAATTTTCGTCAAAGTGTTGCAAATTTACATTCAGGACGGATAATTTTATCAATCATTTTCGGACATCATTTTCTGGACATCTTCCATCTGCCTTTCCTAATAACATCTCTTCTATATGATTCTTAAGGGGGTCGCAGATTGATATTTTTAATATTAAAATACCACAATTGCCTTTATCTTGCACAAATACACCGCTTAAAATTTTTATGGAAATAATCAATTTGATGCTTATCATTTCAAAATAATGCCAATATTCCTCAGTAAAAAAATTAAATTCCTGATAAAAATTTTACGAAAATTCCTAAACGCAACTGAATTATAATTCATTGCCACGCGAATCAGTGTTCATGTTCTCGACCGCAAAATGAAAGCGACATAAGACACTACTCATATCCCAACATACACGCACATGTACAAGCTATCACACTCCCTTGGAGTGATTTGAGGGGTATTGTGCAGATGTGGAATACCTATCCCTATTTACAACCCCAAGTCGTGTCCACAGGGCCCGGATCTCTATCCATCCTTCTCCCTGATCGAGTGGGCCGTCTGTATCCCATCCTCCTGTACGGCCCGGGATCTGGAGATATCGATGCAGGAGGCCGTCGACAGCCTTGCAGAGCCTTTCAGTCTGAAGGTCAAGGTCAGGGTCGACCCGGCAGCCTGCCATGTAGACGAACCGAGGAAAGTGCACGAGTTGGACTACTTTGTGATGTAAGTGTGTGTGTTGATGTTTGCTGGGTGATCGATATATATATATATATATATATATATATATATATATATATATATATATACATATATATAGAGAGAGAGAGAGAATATATAAAAGGACGCTCACATTTCAAGAGGTTTAAGCTTTCGGCCATTTCGAGCCCAACGTAGGCCGGAAGTTTAAACTTTCTGAGTGTCCTTTTACGTGCCATCTATTTGTGTTTTTGTGTTCTATTGTGCCGTCCAAGTGTTATATTGCTCTCGTCAGTGCATATACATCTAAAATTTTATGTATCCTCGCCGCGCCTGTGACTGACACATATATAGAGTCAGAAGAAAATTTATTTTCTTTAAAAAATATTAACCGATTAACAAAAAGAGTAGTTTTCGTTGTTTTTCAATATTCTTTTGAAAATTTGTTTTCTTTTACCTGCATATATACTTATTTATGCGAGTGAATCAAGCATATATATAAAATATATATACACACATACATATATGTACGTGTACGCATAAAAATATGCTTGATTCACTCGCATATATAAGTATACGGTTAATTACAAAAATATTTTTATTTTTATATGTGTGTATGTGGGACGCGGTAGTCCAGGGGGTAGAGCGTTGGACTACTGACCGGAGGGTCCTGGGTTCAATTCCCATTCCAGTTGCCAGGCAACTGCAGCTCTACCTGTGATGTCATGTAATGTGATTTTTCACTTCCTGGGAAACCATAACCGGCACAGGGAAGGGAACTTATGCACCCCTACCCTGATGTGTGAATTTCACACGCCGTATAGGGCTTAGTGCTGGGTGAACTCTGCCATCGCCCACTAAACCTTTGGTTGGTTATTATGGTTTATAGAAATATGTGTGGTCAGTCACAGGGGCGGCGATGATATATGAAATTTTAGAAGACAGAAAAAAGAAACGCTCCCAGTTTTGGTTTTTGAATATTTCAGTGGCCCGACCACCTTTCTCAAAGAAATGAAGAAAATAAAAGAAAGATAAAAGTAAGAAAAAGAAATAGAGACAAACAATTATCTTCCTACGGTTTGGAAAGGTGGGCGGGCCACCGTTATGTGCAAACACCAAAACTCTTGAGTCTTTCTTTGTTTTGTGTTTCCGTTTTTATATCCCCATCACGCTTGTGACAGACCTTATAATCACTTTTGTGAACTTTTTTCGTGTATAAATGAATATCTAACGCCATAAATAATGTTATTATTTGTAAAAATAAGTGTGCGTTTGTGTGTGTATGTATATATATATATATATATATATATATATATATATATATATAATCTTGAAAATGACGCACTCTGGCGACGCACAAACACACAAACACTAGGTTAATAAATATTAAACACACAGAAACATAAAAGAAGGACACTTACAGTAGATATTTACGTTTCGACGGCACGGCCGTCGTCATCAGAATCTATATAATAACTCGTAATCAGAATATATATATATATATATACATTTATTTATATGTGTGTGTGTGCCGCGTGAAGGGGTAGAATGTCCGCCCTTGGGGGACAGGCACTCAACGCTTAGCCCATTCCCGATAAGTTTGCTCGCAAGCCTTCGGCGGTGGATTCTCGAGAGCTCAGTGGGACAATTCGATCTCCTTTCTATTTCCCCTGCCAGCCCTCCGACCTCCAAACCCGCCCACCCCTTCGAGCATTCGGCGAATGCACAGAGCAACAGCAAAAACGGCCTTCTTGTCCGGTCACTACGCACGTGGAACACTTTGTTTACGCTCCCCACCGCGCATCGTACCGCGATGGAATGTTAGTCCACACCAATAACTTTTTAGAACCATAGAGTTTTCATTTAAATGTGGACGGAGGCATCCCGTTTCCTCTTACAACTTTCAAAATTTCGTGGACTCTATCGGAAAGGAAGATTTCCACACAGTTTTTAATTATGCAGGTTCGACGTTGTTCTTAAATCTCAGATTTTTTAGGCAGCCTAGCGGAGGAGATAATCTAATTTGTTAACTCATAGGCCTCACATAAAACCACTACACATTAAAAAAATATAATTCTGGGGCAATCGGAAACTTGCAGCCTCTAACTCTACTTGGTAGAGTTAGCCTTGCAGCCTCTAACTCTACAATGGTTATGGTAATTTAATTCCCTGACTATTGATGGCGTCAAAAATTATCATGGGCTAAACTAAACGGCAAATAAAGTTTCCAATGTTGTTCAACTTTCTTAGCGCTTAAAACAGAGAAAATCAAATACATTTCCCAAGGTGACCGGTACCTTATGTGATTTTTCGTCACGTCTTTTACACACGAAAATGCCACTAATAAATGACGCCAGTTCAAGAAAACTGCAACGATATGATAAATTCATTTGAAAACTCCGTTCGAAGAAAGAAAATGAATGGGGCGACATTTTTACTGAGAGAAGTAATTGCTTTGGTATTTATGTGCATGGAGCCTTGCTTGTCCCATCGTCCACACCCTTCCAACTCCTTCTACCACACGCACTTCGCAAAAAAAAGCTAACCATCCGACGCCAAGCGTTAGTCAACTTTTATTTTTTCACTTTCACGGAGATCCTCGGGCACCAATTTATTATTTTTTTTGGTGGAGATGCGAAATCTGAGCAAACATTCAAAATGGTCTAAAGAAAGCGTTTGCATTGGCCAAGTGTTAAATGCTATGGTGACGATGATCTCGTCTCATATAGTTCCCATACAACTGACATTCCATTGTTCGCGCATATGCCGGGAAAACATTTCGCAAAAGTCTTCCATAAAACGCAAAACAAACGTAGTTTGAGTAAAAAATGATATCTTCATTAAATACATTCAAATTTACTAATGCTGATTCTCACTTAAGACGTCTTCATTGTCATATTCAGCATTAAGCAAGATAGTATTGTGGTCTTCGTTGCCAAGAAAGTGATCAAATCAAAAAATAAAAGCCGATGTACTTTACAGTATGTTCATCATATCGTTCATTTAATTACAAATAGGATCCTTTTTTCATCAAATTTCTAAAAAGAAAAAAATAATTTCGGTTTATAAAATTATATTATTGATAGGCTCATTTAAAAACGCCTCATTGTGACTTTAAAAAACATATTTCAGAACACTAGAAAAAGCGTAATAGGGCGTTAAGGTTGACAAAAATATCGCGGCCGACAATAGAAGGACGAAATTTCATTTTTATTTACACTACTGGATCAAGCATTCACTATAAGATAATATCATATTTAATAAATCAAAAGAGAGATGGTACTTTTTTCCACACTTTATTATTTAAAGTCGACCGGTTTCGTCGCATAGGCGACATCATCATTAAATAATAAAGTGTGGAAAAAAGTACCATCTCTCTTTTGATTTATTAGAATGGATTTCCACAAAGTGAAGCCTGAAACCATCGAGTTTAATATCATAATTGTTAATTCACGGTATCATTGTAAAATAATTATTTTCCGTCACTTAGAAGACTGTATTCAACCACGTCCGAAAATCTGAAAGAAATTTCTCGCTTACATGGGATACTTTGACTTCGTACAAACTCTCAGAAATAAGGCTACTATCGTTTGATCTATCTGTGTGTATGTATATAAAATATTTGACTGTATATAAATATATATATGTACATAGAAAACTTAGCAACACACAATATGAGAACACATAAAAGGAACACTCACACGTTTTTCTTGATAATTTCGACTAGAAAGACTGGATTAAAACGACAAGAAATAACGTGTGAGTGTTCCTTTTATGTGTTCTCATATTGTGTGTTGCTAAGTATTTTTATTTAATACTTCCGTGTTACTTCGAAGAAATCATCTATATATATATATATATATATATATATACATAATATTGGCTTCAAAATTAGTCTGGCGTGCACTCACCCCCTGTCATACTCCCTAGCGGTGGCTTGCAGGGTACTAAAAACACCGATGGTCTGAATTTCAGCACTTAACGCGCACGTCAGGAAAAAATTGTTACCGATATTCTTTACACGAACCTTGAATGGGTGGAAAAATATGATTTTTCTTCTCATTGTAAAAGCCAATAAATCTCGTAAAAACAATTTTATACGTGAAAATAATACATTTAAAACTGGTGAATGTTACCAGTAAGCCCGACGATGCACGAATCCTGGAAATTCAAAAAACATTATGTGTGATAATTCATAAATCTATGGCGTGTGTCATAAGAACATTGTGGGCTTAATCGCTAACGTTCTATCTCATTGACAGATGTATCCACATTATGACTTCTATCACTCTGATACACTGGTCATTTATTGGGAAGATTGCTTTGGTTTGTAATTACGGCCTAATCATCCGAATCGTTGAATAAAAGGATGTTTTAACGTTCTATCCACTCGTACTGGACACAGTTGGCAGTTAAGATGAACGAATGAATTTAAAGATGACTAATATATCAAGCATAGCTCAGTGTACTCAGCCATAGTTTAGCACTGTGCAGATTACAGTCGCACCATGGGTTGTAAACATACCTTGGCGAGGGACCCATTACACAAACAATATCTTATTTGATATCCATAAGGAATATCGCTAAAAATCTTTCATTTACTCCATTTCAGAGCCGCATTTGGGTTCTTCCTTGCGCTGATGGTGGCAAGTAGCGCGTACGACTTGTTGCTGCGATACAGTACGGAAGAGAAAAGCAAAAGGGATGGTAAGTACATGGAGGCATTACTCCCGCGAGTTCCAGTCTCGCATTGATACCTTTGATTCAGTCCAAATTGAAACCATATATCGCATATAACCTTCCCATAAGGGAGGCATTTCATGTTCATTCCCTGACTCATTCTCTCGTGGATCGTAATGGATTTATTTTTTCCTGCATATTCGTCGTGACCTTTTAATGGTTCTGAATTACCGTGACACCATTATTGCCGATTACTTCACCTCCAATTGTGATTTAGTCGATTCTGTTTTTTTTTTTTCATTTTGAGGAAGAAGTAAGCATTCAATACATACAGGGGGTTACATAGAGATGTGGATTTTATATCATTTTGATAAAATGTTCTAATTTTTTTCCCATTTAGCGCACTCTTTCGACTAACGATACAATAGGATTATTTCCTGTATTAGTTTTCATAAAATGGCGTGAGAAATTCAAGATTGTATACTAGTGTTCAAATGGCAGACTCTATTTGAAGGTTTACGTATTTATGCTGCAGAAATATGTGTACTTCTCATGAAGAAGTCATATTATGTGCGCAATTATACGAGAGATTAAATGGTGTTAACATATCAGCACCTATTCACCTCTTTTCACATTACAGTAATTTATTTTTGAAAAAAACGCCCAAATAGAATGGTTTTAATAAATGGTGCCTAAGAACTAGTCCAAATAAAGAGAGCACATTTCAAATAAGAACCTCAGAGGGCTTAAAAAGTCATACAGTCGTCCTGTATGTTCACGTCATATCCATTTAAGAATTACGTGGACTAAGGCGACACATCGTTACTCGTGCAGTCAACATCCAACCTACTTGACAACGTTTTCAAAAATTTTGATCAAGACCTAAATAAGGAACGAGTTTGATTCTCGTGTACGTCCCAGTGGCTTGTGAAGGGTTGACAGGGGAAGGCAATCTTTGATATTCTTACAGATAAAATTTTCTCGTCAAATTTAAAGTTCTATATTAAAGAGTATGGTCGGAAAACCTTGGGACATCACTGAAGGATTTCGCTGATGTGATGGGGTGCTTTTCTTTAATAAGAGGCACGCCATGTCTACAATCACAAATCTCATAACATTAATTTAAGTTCGTTAGATGAGACCACTATATCACCTGCTAGACTCGACAAATTTGACCGGTTTGGCAATATTAATATGATAACATTAGGGTCAGCTCTCACAACGTTGACTAATTAATCGTAATAAAGGAGCTTTAATGAAAAACTTTCACACCACACCCACTGTGACAGAATACTTATCAGGCACCATTTTCCTCTTCTAGCCTCTTGTGTAGAACAAACCCTTCGTTTACTGCTTCTCATTGAAGCAGTAAATGTTTCTCATTGCAGCATGATTCTCAGTGAAGTAAAATCCATCCGAATGCGTTTGACTTTTTATCTTAAATTGTTCAGATTAGTCATCTGCACATTAAACATTAATTTAAAAGATTCGATGGCTGTGAGTAAGTTCAACCTGACACTAATATCTTCGCCAACAATCGACACATCAAAATTACAGCACCCTTCAAGTTAAGCTTTGAAGGAGACAGGTACCAAGCACCGCTTACACTTCTAAGCCCTGCCTAACTAACCCACTTAACACCCTTCACTTCCAATAAACCATTCTTAAACTAAGTTCAACAGATTCAGGCTTAAGGTCGTGGAAGTTACTGTTAATTTTGTCTTGTACCTGATGATGACTCTGTGAGTTGAATCGCGTCGTACGTTTTAATAAATCTGTGGAAACTCTCCTTATATTCATCATTCTTAAACTCCATATACTTCACGCCTCTCTCTGTTTCGTCCAAAGAGTCTATTCTTTTGGATCGTATATTTTCGCGGCGTTCGGATGAAAGACTCTCCATTCTCGGAATGTCCCAGCGTCGGTTGTTTTTCGGACAGTTTCTCCCGTGTTCCAACAAGCGTCTTCAGGTCGAAACAGTCTATTCTTTTTCTCACCCTTCCCCTCTCCCCTCTCTATCCCCAGTCTCCCATGTTACCTTGACTACTACTCACTCCATAATGGGAAGAGTTGACCCCAGCCGTACTCTTATATAGACACCGTGTTTCGACTGCAAAGCAGTCCTCTTCAGAGAAGGAATATGAGAGTACGGCTGGGGTCAACTCTTCCCATTATTTCATACGGCCGTAGTTACCGTCCGCCTCATACATACTCACTCCATTTTTAGATTCGGCAGAAGTATCAATTAAATTGAGTTTTACCACTACAATACCGGACGTATTATTACGATAGATGTTTAGCGACTAAGCTGAGACAAAACTTTACTTTTAATCTTTCAATGCATTATAATTAACTTAGCAATAAGTGTAGGTAACGCACATTCAAACCTCAATATTCTCTCTCTCAAAAAACTTATTATTTCTCCGTATTAAGTGTTATATTTCTTATCGTTATACGTAGGGAATGAAATAATTCCTTCATATTCCCCAATTCAAAAGTATATGGTGAATTACCAAATGTGCGTCTTACGTGGAACGATTTCTCGTTGGAAAACTAAATCAGCTGTAATTTTGACATGTTCAAAGGCTTTTTACAGCCATATTGTTTATTGTTTTTACATTGTTTCATGTTCTGTTTTCACGATCAAAGGTAGCAATGTTCATAATGTTTGCATCAATGCATAAACCGCTAATTTCTTCTCTTTCTCCAATATGCACTCTACTTATTATTCTATTTGAATTATAAGCATGAATATTTTCTGATTCTAATGGAAATTCAAACATTTTTGTCGTGGATTTTCATGTACCTGACCTTTTCACATGCACGAATGCATACTATATATGCATAACATTAAATGTAAACCTTGCATTTTTAATACAAATAAATTAATTCTCAACCATTACAATGCAACAATTTCAGAGAGTAAAAATCATACGCCTTGACCGGGATTCGAACCCGGATCCCTCGATATCCGGCCGAGTGCTTCAGCCAGTTAAGCTACCGAGACGTCCTCTTACACTGGCCGGATAGCGAGGGATCCGAGTTCGAATCCCGGTCAAGGCGAATGATTTTTACTCTCTGAAATTGTTGCATTGTAATGCGCATTAGCGGATGACTCCGTTAAAAGTTACTGTTGCGGCATCTCCCGCAGTTTCTTTGTAATTTTCAACCTATAAGTTGCATTATTCTTCTGGTTCGTCATAGTTTTTTTTCTAACTCCTCTGTCGTGTAGGCGTGGTGTCTAAGGTTCTTCTGGCATTCTCGGCACCAGCCAATTGGGAGCGACTAGTGAACACGGAAGAGGCGCCTCCCGGATCCTTGGAATGCGTCGACGGCATTCGATTCCTCAGCACCCTCTGGGTCGTTGTCACACACAAAGTCTTGACCTTTTCTCAAGAACCATGGGTCAACAAAGCCATCTTGATCTCGGTAAGTATTCGAAATCCTCCACTCCACAGTTTTTTTTTATATTTTTGCCAGTCATCAAAAAAATTCTTACTTGAAATAATGAAATTCTTCTGTTGTTCAAAATGCACGTTTCCATTCTGGGGTATATTACTAAAAGAGACGCCTGCAAAAGTTTAACCAACTTGAATCCCTCCGGGGGAATTCCAATTTAAAATTTGAAAATGAAAACTCGTGTGGCTAAAATAGATTTTGTCTAGAAATAGAGTAAATTACTGAAAAATTAGCCTTTAGAAGAATAACAGACCTGAATCCCTCCAGGTAAACCCAATATACAATCACGCCGGATATCTACAGAGGTGTAATGAATGAAAGGACATTCAACGCGAGAGTTACATGCTTTTGTTTTACTTAAAGCAAGTGAGTTTACGTTGCTTTTGAAGTGCAATCAATTATCCGAGGCCACCTTTATATTCATTACGAACCGAGAAGGGAAAATAACGAGAAAGCATAAGGGACTCAACTATACTCAGACAGCGAGTGATAGCAACAAATAAAGCAGTCGTGAATACGCTCTAGTCCCGGTGAACATCCATTTGAACCGTTATTAGCACGTCTGCACGCATTAGGAAGTATGATATTTTTAGTAATGGAGTACTGGTTTACGAATTATTCCAACTCTACCTTAGTCATCAAGAAATTAAAGTAAAATGAAACTCATTAAACCATCAACTTTGTCATGGAAAATTTCGGAAGAAACTTCCATCTTGTTCTCCTTGTAATTACACACTGAGAGGACGTATAGATATGACGATATTTTCACCTAGAAATCCAACATATGCTAGAGTCATTTATTTAATATGGTGTATTAGGTAAGGAATGTTTCGCCCCTAAGTGGAAAAGAAGTTGTCGGGCTATGTAGTTTGTTTGCTTAGAAAAGTAGATATTCGTTCCAGGAGATCGTTGTATACAATGAATGTATTTGACCTTCAATCTCTACGGAAAGCGAACATTACATTTCTCAGGTGCTCAACAACAGGTGCAATTGCTAAAGGACGTGAACATCAATCGATTTTGGTTAATACTTCAAGAAGAGAAAACTATGGCGATACATAAAAACTTTGAA
Source organism: Hetaerina titia (assembly GCA_037158775.1). Taxonomy (NCBI): domain Eukaryota; kingdom Metazoa; phylum Arthropoda; class Insecta; order Odonata; family Calopterygidae; genus Hetaerina; species Hetaerina titia. The sequence continues at coordinate 28,654,025 of CM073775.1, read as the reverse complement.
AAAATTTCAAGAAACTGCGGGAGATGCCGCAACAGTAACTTTCAACGGAGTCATCCGCTACTATGCATTTCATTGCACCAATTTCAGAGTGTAAAAATCATTCGCTTAGACCGGGATACGAACCCTGATCCCTCGATGTCCGGATAGTTAAATCTGACCCCAAGGTACAGAATCAAACCATTTTAGTCTGTTTTCTCATCCAAAGTGCATCACTTTTTTGCGCGCAAGCTATGATTTTATATGAATATAAGTCACTGGCACGCCTAGATGGATTTAATTAAAAGGATAAAATGTAAGGGGTCATGAAAAAATACGAGATCCATTGATTTTTATCATAATTTCAATTACGTTCCCGATATCACTGACGTTTCGATACGTTTGAAAAAAAATTGAATTCTTGTACATAGTGGAATTATTTTTGAATACTGGAATAGATGAGCAGTTAACTACGTGTACTTATAAATTTCCTCAGGTTTAGTGCACAGAAAATTAACAAGTTTTGTAAAGGTGACATCGGTCGGAAGGGAAGGTACGATGTGAGATGAGCCATTCTTTTATTTAATTTCATTAATTAAATTTATAATAGTGCCCATAGACGAAGACTTGTGCATTGTATTTATCCCAACTGTTCAATACATTATTTTATTATTTAACTAATTGTAAATGTTTCTAAAGTCAGGATAATAAATGTGGGATGAGAATCGATGTAAACAAAACAAAGGTTATGAGATTTGCAGATGGAAAAGGTTACCTATCTTGGAAGTGTTTTGGACCGAAATGGCCAAAGTATTAGGAACACAAGAAGAATTCGGCAAAGAAACTTTCAAAATGAGTGGAGAATTGATGATAGGGACGGGGAGGGATAGGGATGATAGGGATAAGTCAAATAAGGAGATTTAGTAACGGCTCGTCAAAAGTTAAACGTGTATCGTGGTTTTGTAAGGCGCGGAAACATGGTCATTGAAGCAGGATGATAGGCGTATATTGGATAATTTTGGAATACGGATGTGATGAAGGATGGAAAAGGTGAAATAGACATAGGGGAAAACAAACAAAGACGTGTTTAGCTGATTGGGGGAGGAGAGGGCATTTCTGGGAGAAATCCAAAGGGGACTGGAAAGATGATTCGGGGAGTTTTTATTGGGATTGAGATGTTAAAGACTGTGATAGCGGGAAGAATGTCAGGCAAACGAGGAAGGGGCGGGAGTAGGATGGCATGTTGAAAGGGATGAAGGGAGGAAGGAAGTATGCGGAAGTGAAGAGGAGCTTATTTTAGTGTGGAATATCAGGTTGTGTTTTGCAGGGAGATTTAAATAAATATATCTTTCCACTGATTCATAACTTATGTCCATTCCAGAAACTACCCTAAACGGTAGAATTCCAATGATAATTATTAATATAATAAGTAGAAGAGCCTTGTAAATAATGACGTTTATACGGTGAATATTTTTTGTTTAGATTAAAAAAATAATAAGTTCAAAAAATGGATTGGAGTTCATTGATTATAAAACAAATCGATTTTTCCGGAAAACCAAGACGAATCCCTTTTCTTGTCCTCATCCCGCGTATTCCCTATCTTTTCGAAGAGTCGAGGAGAAAATTGGAGCAACGGCTTCAGATTTTGGATCGAATTCAACAGCGAAACGAATTCAATGCAGGTTGCGAAAATGTATCGACAATAAATCCCCATTCCACGTGGGGGGGATTTCAATTCCCCCGCACGCGGGTAAAGAAAGAAAGCCGATCGAGGCACACGACGTAAACCCACCCTCCCGCGAAATGCGAGAGCTTACTTGGAATAGGCTCATTTACCCTCTCGGCAGCAGCGATGGGAAACGCTCTCTTCCAATTTAATTCTCTCTCTTTTTCCGACCGGTAGCCAGTGAGAAAATAAGGTTAACATCTCGACGGCGTTATCCAATAAGGCCTGCCGCTTATAGTCGGGTGGGTGGGAGACGGGACCAGCGTCGCCGCCACTCGGGCCCCACGCGGGGAGTCCGTCGAAGCATACCAATACTCTCTCCCTCCCTCTTCCTCTCTCTCTCTCTCTCCCGCCCCTTAAAAGATATCCCGAACGAAAGTGAAAGCACATTCGCGATCGCCGAACGGAGGGGGGGCTCGCGTCCCACTTCTAAGCACCAAGTAGGAAAGACTCCGTTACACAAACACACTCTCCTGGCCGTGCTCTTACTCCTTTTCTAAACACATTTCACGCAGCTTTCTCCCATCATCTCCCTCCTCTTTCCCTTGTACTTCAGCGTTCCTTACGGCGTCGAGACGCGAGACGTTCCCCTCTTCACCTTCTCTCACGGATTCTCGTTATTTCTGCAAATTCCCTGCATTCTCTCTCCTCCACCAATCACCACCACCCCTATCCCCCTCTCCAAATCGCTACGGAGCACCCGTATGAGTTTTTGCTCGTGAATATTCCTTCTAAAAATATAAATGCCCACTCGAGCGTGAACTCGTGTATATTTTGCGCCTTGATTAAAAATTCTACCCGCGAATTTATTTTCCGCCACACAATGGGCTGCGATCGTTTAAATAAAAGCTCTGTTCAAAAAAAAGATGAGTCTGTTTGAATGAATACATTATTTTATTAGTTTAACCTTTAATTACGCTTATCGCCTTCAAAATACAACACTTGACTGGCAAACGTTTTTTCACAGCTATTGGTTGCCGCTTGAGACGCGTCTTTCGTGATGGCATTTAAGTCTGCGATACAATTTTGTTGGATGTCTTCTATAGTTTCCAATCGGCATCCTTTCAAGGTGGATTTCAACTTGGGAAATAGGAAACAGTCCGCTGGACAATATCCGGACAGTAGGATTGCAAGGGGATCACCGGTTTGCTATTTTGGCCAAAAACTCGGTAACCATCACAAGGATGTGCGCGTCCATGCGTTGCCGTGATGAAAGCACCAAGTCTTGTTTTTCCACATTTGTGGTCTCTTCCGCTACATGACGTAACGTACATATAGGATAACACGCGTTGGGAAGTTGTAGCAAATCAGAGAACAATGGTACAACAAATCATTATAAATATCTGGGCCAAATTGTATTAGATTTTAATGTCACCCGTTGAAATCAGCGTAATCCATTGTAAAGAGTAAACAATTCATGTAATTTGATTTCACTCTTTCTTTTCCTTTGGTGCAGAGTTGATAGAATGGACATAACGTGCGATAAACGATTTCCACTTCTCATAACCTCAATATGGTGCTGCCTGTTCACTGTTTGTCCTTTGGGGATATATTCATAATGAGTTATACCTTTCCAATCGAAGAGAACGATCAATATCACCTTCAGGTCCGATCACAACACCAGGGATATATTGGGTCTTCAGGAAAATGGCCCCTTCCACTCTGAAGACTGGACTTTGGTTTCCATACCATAACCATAAACCCAGGTTTCGTCACCCGTGACGATTGTGTTAAAGACATTTCGGTCGTCTTCGTATCTTTTGCGACTTTGTTCCACTGATACGCGCGGTTGATCCTAGGATCTCGTTATGCGGGATACGTGTTCGGGAAATGTTTGGAACAATTCTGGAATTTTCGGGTAAGTATGAAACGCACGTGCGTTGTAGATATCGCTGTTCTAGTCAATACGTCTTTACGGGGACTAAGCACTGTTATATTTTTACTTCTAAGCCCTGCATCGACTCCACACTTAGCATTGTAACACTTTGCATTGCAGTGAATAATTCCTCGACAACTCAAAACACTACTTCCTACCTCCCATCATTCCGTCCAACACGCCTATTATTTTCCTCCCCATATCTCACTTGCCTCACGTGTTCTTCTCCATGTAAAGAAGGGTTCAAACATTTCACTTCCACTCAGCATTCCACGCATCCGTTTCTCCAGAACTGTTTGAATTTCTCCAAACGACCTCTTCCTCTCTCCCCCACCATGCTTGGAACTCCTTTGTATGTTTTTTCACCCAACTTCACATTTCAGGGGTCTAAGTAGTCCTTATGTTTACCATGGGCGTTGGAGTACTTACCGGAGGGCCCGGGTTCGATTCCCGGGGACGCCTCCGTGCATACATAGTTTTACCCAAACTTTGTGTTTTTTTCGGTCACCAATTATTGCTGGAAAGTCACACGGATGGGAACGTGCCTCCCTCATTGCCCTAAATGCGCAAATTTCACACGCCCTTAGCATTAGAACAAAAGCGAGCTCCGCCCTTACTGTTTAACCGGTTGATTATTGTGGTTGGGTTTAGTTTACAATTTTGCATTCTACTACGGACAGAATCACCTCAAAAACTTCGTGAAAATAATTTTGTTAAAAGATCAATTGAGAATGATGTAGTTGTTGTTGTCCACCTTATGGCGAAGCCGGAAACAAACTGGGATAAATCATTATAATAATTTACAGGGGCGTGCGAAATTCCTCACGTTCTCAAAACCCATAGAAATAATTATACGTACATGACCTGGAGTTTCAGCGAAAGTTGACGTAATTTGGAAAATCCCCAGCAGGAGCATTTGATTTGTGCGGTCATTTATTCTCTTTTCCTCTCTCCAGTCACCTAAGAGAGAGATTTTTCTCAATCATTAATACCTGCCATAAAATTTTCGAAAATAAATATGTACGAAGATTGTCTGAAAGCTTCCGAATTCAAACTGAAGATGGCAACACTCTTCAACAATAGTTGGGGAATGTTTTTGCGCATGTGTTAAAAGGTACTCATCAGACATTCAGCCATTTTGGACTCTTGGTTGTTGTTTGACAATCGTTTGAGTGAGTCGTTGAGAGGGTTTTTGCGAAAATGTAAGAAAATTGAGCATCGAGCAATCATTAAATATATGATTTTTGAAAGGCAATACGCCTACGCAAATCAAATATGATTTGGATGCTTTATACGGAGACTCTGCATCATCATTTACGACTGTGAAATTTTGGGCAGGTGAATTTAAACGTGGCCGTACCAGTTGGCTGATAATCAACTTTTGGGACGACCAAAAACTGCGACAACCACCGATTATATCAAAATGTTCACCAAACGGTACTAGACGACCGTCGAATTAAGGTTAGAGGGATAGCGTATATTTTCGCATCCATGACTTGACAGTAATACTGAATGAAACTCTTAGGGGCATTGAGTTTTCAGCTGTTCCCTTTCTCTGAACGAGGTCACATGCAATTTTGCATTCATCTGTCATCAGCCGCTCTTTCGTGCCCTCAATAGCATATCCAAACAAATTTTATTACACCAAACTTCCGTTAATTTTGTAAAGTTTCCAATGGGATTCCGGCTTTTTTGTTAGTGTGTACGTTGATTAAGGGTACGGGAAGGCTTATAACTGGAAATAAAAGTGGGTGGCGTGATAATTAAGTGAGTCAGGTTATGAGATGTTATAGCAAATATGAGTAAGGAAGGCGATGGATCAAAGTCATTATTGATTGATTTAGAGGAGCAATGCGAGAAGAGCGGGATGTTGATGAACCGAAAGAAAACAAAAGCAATGTGATCGGCGAGAAGCAGGAAAAGTGAGTTAAATTTTAAAGTAGGAGGGAATAAACTAGAGCAGGTGGATCAGTAGATGTATTTGGGAAATATTTTGGAGGAAAAGCGGAATTTTAGTAGGAAAATTAGTTGAAGAATCATTGCACGGAAAGAAGTATTTGCAAGAAGGATTAAATTAATGACAGGTACACTGAGTAAAGATGTGAAGAAAAGATTAGCTGAAACTTTAATGTAAATCGTATTGTTTTATGGATACGAGACCAGGTTTCTGAGGCAAGAGGATGAGCGTAGATTTGGAGGATTTTGAGACATAGGCTTGTGGCAGTAAATGGAGCCAAAAATATAAATAATATATTAATTTATGTTCTTTCGATTACTTGTACTCTAACTGATTTCATTTCTTCATGTATTTTTGCATCAAGAGACCCAAGAGATATTCTCTTTTACACTATTAATTCTCGAGTATTGTAAAATTAAGTTACTTGCAATTTTTCGTTGCGACTGTAAAACTGCTTGAAATGGGATTAGATCCCTTGAATGAAAAGTACTCTACTTAGCAAGGTCATATGGAAAATATTATGTAATGATCATCACGTCACCGTAAATATTATTTTTTTCACAAGATTTGAGGAAATCTGAACCAATAACTAGCTATTTTTCTACCCACATTAATTATAACAATTTATCTTGAAATAATTTATAAATTATTACATTATAAAATTGTTACATGGTTTCAAAAATAACTGGTTGCATTTGTATTTGAACAAACCTTTGGGCTAGAAAAATATGTTAATCAATAACAATTTGAGAGAACTCCTATTCCAAACTTGAATATATATATATATATATATATATATATATATATATATATATATATATATGCATGTATTTATATGTATTAATATATATATATAGACATATATATATATATATATATATATATATATATATATATATATATATATATTGTTGAGATAACTCCTTTATGGCATTCAATAATGCTCGATGCACACGCATATGTATCGTTAAAAGAAAAAATTGTTTTTAAATAAGGTTAATTAAAACGAAAATAACTCACTTTAATATTATATGTATACATAGTTATATATATATATATATATATATAAGTACCGAAGTAAGTATGCATGATCACGCACGAAATTATGTTGTTTTGGTCTTCTTTTTCAGAGCTTAACGCATTGGTCAAAGATGCCCTTGGTGAACAGTATGCTCAACGTGGATACTTTTTTTCTCGTCAGTGCCCTTCTGAAGTCATACCATTTCATGAAGGAACTGGATGACGGGAAGTTCAACATCCTCTCCAGTTACGCACAGCGATATCTAAGGTTAGTTTTGAAAATTGTGAGCCCTTCCATCGTTAACTTTATTCATATGTTCATTTATTTATAACTACATATTAATTCTTTTATCACAACATTTCAAACTTTTATTTAAGATCGTTTTTAGTCGTCCCTTCAATATATTTAATAATATTAATCTTGAAATGAACGGAGCGGTAATTGAAATGATTCATGAAAAAATATGTTAATGTGTATTACGTTAAGTATTCCTCTTACAAGTATGGAGGTCCAGGTTTATGTTTAATGAGTTTACATCACGCTGCTCACGCCGTCTAATGTTTCTCACGCGTGGTCATTGTGTGCTGGGTGACCTCTGCCCTCTCACATCAAACCAATCTTCGGGTTCACTGCGGTAGCTGGTTGTTTTCGACGTTAATTAAACCCGTGTGCCCTAAAATTTGCAAGTTGTTTAGCGCTCTGTTTTCTATAATTCCGTTTTCCCGCATTTCACAAACCCCGTGGTGCAAAAGTCTAGTCCGGGCTTTTTAAGTGATCCAGATCCCCTCGCTGAACAACTTTTTACATTTTTATATAAGAAATATTCCCGCTCTTTCTCAGACTCGGCCATTAAAATATTTTGAGGATCAGCACTGTTCACTTCGATTTTATAAAATTGACTCAATTCCAAACCATCATAATCAGTGGCAGACGGAGCCTTTCGAAATTATTACGCAAAACGTTCTACTTTAACACGTGACATGCTCAATTTTGAGTATTTTGTCGCATCTCTTTAATTCGTGAAATGTAACTCGATCCTTAATTGAAATCAATGTATCTTCTTTCCTCTTCCGATAATTCTGCATCCTTAGCTTTTATGCTGTTTCAGATTTTTCTGTTAATAATAAAAATACTATATTTTCTTTGTTTCACCCCAAATGAAACTAAGATCTCTAAACCAACGATCCGTAAAATCTTTTTAATTCAATATTATTTCAGAGAACACTGCTAACGGAATAAAAAAACATATGTCTCTTTAATTGAATGAAACTGACTAAATGTCAATATTCAATCAACAATCTCAAAACTTTTCTGATCTGAAGAATCTCAGACAGAAGATTCCCCATTGATAAGAAATAATTTAATAGTCTTATCTGGCTTCATATTCCTCTGAACTTGAAATTAATTTGAGCGTGAAAAATTTTTCGCGTAATTAAATAATATATTATCTTGATTGTCTACGCCAATTTAAATAAAGTTGAATGTCGTGTACTATACACAAAAATCAGGAAGAGGTACAGGGTCAAAGTATGGGAGGGGGAGGAATGACCCGTTCGATGTACGTTTTGTCCGGTGTACCTTTAAATCCTACAAAATTTCGGAGTGTAAGATGACACCTTGATAGCTTAACTGGCTAGAGCGCTCCGCCTATCATCGAAAGATCTAGGTTCGAATCCCGGTCAAGGCGAATTATTTTTATACTCTGAAATTGTTGCATTGTAATGCACACTTAGCGGATGACTCCGTTAATAGTTACTGCCGCGGCATCTCGCGCAGTTTCTAGGAATCTATTGCTGTCTCTTCCTCGTTTGCCTAACGCTCTCCCCTATATGTAACACAGTCTCCTACATCCTATTTCCAATCAGAATGCTCTGCATTCGCTTTTACTGACTTGTTTGGATTTCTCCCAATAATTTCTCCCCTCCCATCTCACCAATGTCTAGTACTTGTTCGTGTAATTTCTTTCGCCTTCCTGGTTATAGCAAATGGGACATTTGTATTCTGAATTGGTATCTTCCATTTCATCCGAATGATCCAATTGGCCGAGTTTCAGAAGATAAAACGAGGGAAATACAGAAACAAATAAGAAATGTGTCGTTTCTACCATACAAAACTATTCCAAATAAAACAACATTTAAAATTGTGTACCAAGGGAAAAGTTCTTCCAAAAATATATTTTGGTTGCTCATGGTAGCTAATAATTTGAATGTGAACCGAGTGAGGGTATAAGGAGCTGAAGTGGCTGAAGATAGATGGGAAGAGTCCTTGTAACTCTTCAACTTGTGGAAGCGTAATTTTTTCCTTAAAGATTTTCTATCAACCTTTGTATCCCTTTCCCAAATAATTATTTGAATTGAGTGCAAAACGTTTTTTTTAAAATTAGCACCTCTTTAATTCGCCTTTTTGTAAACATTGCTCGCTTTTATGTACACTACAATCTCTAAAAACCACGAAAAAGCGCGAGGGGTATGTCTTCTTAACAATTACCATACGGTGACTATGTCGTTGAGTGCTAACATTCTATTAAGCGGAGGTTTTCCCTAGAAATTTCCCCTAAAAATGTCAACATTATCATTTTAACTTTGCTGGGTCATTTGAAGCTGCATTTCACGTGGACAGTTCAGGCGAAGCAATAGATATATATGTCGCGCTTGAAAGCGTATTAGAAGCACCCTCATTTCAGTCTGGTACAAACAAGAAAGATGTTTTAACAGTCCGCGCGAAAGCGGAACACCCCCAACAACTTGATTTGTACTTCCTTTTAGTTGTTATTAATCAGAAAATCCAAATAGATGGCACAATAATGTATGTAATGACCAAAAAATTGCCGAGATGTCTTACCGCTGCTCTGTTTCAATGATCATAGCGTAGTCTGACACTCTTAGTTTAAATTGAAGTGCGTAGAATAATCTCTTGTACTATTTATTAGGATAATTTTTTAAAACTCATATAATTACATTCAGTAACAAGAGCACACACTGTTTTTTTAATTACCAGTTGTGATGAAATACGATCTATTTCATTGGATATCTCGCCCACACTTCTGGCATCGGAGAAACAAACAACACGATATTCACGTCACATAATAGCGATGAGCTTAACAAATAATAATCTCCAATACAAAATTCTCAATTGAATAATAAGTACTCATTGATGAGGTATAAAATTCCAAAAACATCCATTTTATTGCACTGATTTTGCAAAAATATTTGAAAAATAAAAGGTTTTCTCCAATTCCCATCCGAGTTTTTTTTTCATGTGCCTCTAATTTGAATTTTTCAGATTGACTCCTGCATACGGCGTTGTGCTCGCTTTCTACACGACCCTCCTAGTGTTCCTGGGTCGTGGACCAGCTTGGAACAGATACATAGAAACGACTGTGGACAATTGTCGGGAACTGTGGTTCTTGAATCTTCTGTACGTGAACAACTACATTGGATATGACAACATGGTAGAGACAATATTTTCCATTTTTCCAATCACAATTATTCAACTCAATGCCTATTTATTGAATTCCTGCGTAAAAATTTGCATGCACACACAAATATATAGATATATTATTATATCAGTCATATCTTATCTTCCAAAGAAGACGGAGTTCGAGTCCGTCGAAATTATACTGTCTAAGTTTTATTATTATTAGGTAATCTACCGGTTAAGATAGGTTTTTGGATGGACACAACTATCAAATAAACATTTTGTAACTCCCCACCTAGCAAACTAATCTATATCAGGTCCCTCTTCATCTCGGTGTACTTCTTTCCTCCCTTCATCCCGTCCAACATCCCTATCCTGTTCCTACCCTTACCACGCTTGCCCAACATTCTCCCCTCTATTACCCTCTTCAACATTCCACTACCGCTCAATACGCCTTTCATCCATTTTTCCTGCCTCCATAGGATTTCTCTCAACAAACCCCTCTCCTCCCCCACCATTTCTAGTACTTCCTCATTTGTTTTCCTTTCGGTCCATTTCACCTTCTCCATTCTTCTCCACACCCACATTTCAAAAGCCTCCAATCTACGTCTATCCTCCTGCTTCAGCGACCACGTTTCCGCGCCGTACATAGCTACGCTCCATATCAGAGTTTTTACGAGTCTTGTCTTAACATCCCTACTCAACGTCTCCGTCATCAACTCCCTCCTCTTTGAGAAAGCCTCCTTGCCTATCGCAATTCTTCTCCTTACGTCCCTACCACTTTGACCGTGTTGGTCTAAACACTTCCGAGATATGTAAACTGCTCTACCTGCTCTATTCTTTCCCCGCCTATTTTAATATTTAGCTTAGCCTTTTTCTTTCTGGAAAATCGGATAACCTTTGTTTTATTAATATCGATTCTAATCCCATATTTATCGCACTGAACCTCCAATTCACTCAACAATGCTTGCAACCCCTTGGCTGACTGAGCAACTAATGCTTGGTCATCAGCAAACCTAACCGATTTTACGAATTCCCCTCCGACTTTCATTCCTACCTCCAGTTCTTCCCATGCCTCTTTAATCATTTCCTCTACATATACGTTGAACAGTACCGGTGACAATGGGCAACCCTGCCTTACACCTCTTCCTAACACTGCCCATCCGGACTCTCCGTTCCCCACTCGCACCTGAGCAGTCTGAGACATGTACTGGTTGCGGATCAGTCTCCTGTCCCTCCAATCCATTCCTATTTTCTGCAATACACGCATTAATTTTTCCCAATTCACTCTATCAAACGCTTTTTCGAAATCTACAAAACAGGCAAAAACGTCCTCATTGTATTCTATATTTCTCTCGACTAGTGATCTCATTACTGCAATGGCATCACGCGTACCTCTTCCTTTCCTGAACCCAAACTGATCATCCCCTAAGTAATCATTTGCCTTACTCTCTATCCTTTTGTTGATGATCCTGAGAATAACTTTAGCTGCGTGGGATATCAAACTTATTGTTCTGTAATCCTCACATGACGAAGCCTTTGCCTTTTTTGGAATAGGAACTAACACCGATCTCACAAAATCTTCCGGCCAGATTCCTTCCTCATAGATACTACGAATCAGTCCATATATGGCCTTCTTCCCACCTTTCCCTAACCATTTCAACATTTCTACAGGAATATTGTCCACCCCCACAGCCTTGTTTGCTTTCATCTCCTTTAATGCCCTTTCTATTTCATCGTCGAGTATGCCTGGACCTAAGCTATCTTCTTCTACCTCATGTTCCTTTTCTATGTCTAACCTTGTCGGCCTAAGTTCTTTACCATACAGTGTTTCTATATATTCCTTCCATCTCTCTTGGATTTTTCCTGGTTCAACTATTATCTTACCCCATTTATCTTTAACTGTTAGCACAGATCTTGCCTTCTTACTTCCCGATAATAACTTAACCTTGCTGTATAGAGCACCAATTTCACCCTTCTTCTGTAGACTTTCCATATCCTCGCATTGCGTTTTCCACCATTCTTCTTTTGCTTTATTTGTGGCCCTTCTCAATTTATTGTTTAACTCTTTGTACTTCATTTTGCCTAACTCTGTGTTTACATTTTTCCATCATCTTCTCTCGTCCATCTTTGCAATCATCTCATCCGTTACCCATGTTTTCCTTATCCTTTTCCCGTTAACGGTTCCTATAGTGTCTTTAGCGGCTTCCAATATCCCTTTCTTGATACATTCCCATTTTTCTTCGATAGCACTCAGTTCTTTACCGTCATCCATCATTTTCTCTACAGCCTCCTGATACTCCTTCTTCGTTAATTCATTTACTGCTTCTAAATTCCATTTTTAACCCGCCGCCCTTGCCTTATCTTCTTGAAACGAACATTACATTTCATAACAACTAAATTGTGGTCAGAGTCCGCGTCCGCTCCTGGGAAACTGTGCGAATTTATCACACTGTTCCTAAACCTGTGCCTAACCATAATATAATCTAACTGATACTTTTCTGAGTCACCTGGCATTTTCCATGTATACCTACGCCTTTTGTGGTGTCTAAACCATGTGTTGGTGATGACTAACCCCTGTCTCCTGCAGAATTCAATTGCTTTCTCTCCGCGTTCATTCCTCGTGCCTAACCCATAGTCCCCCACCTCACCACCATCTCTTCCTTCGCCTACCGTCGCATTCCAATCCCCCATCACTATTAAATGTTTCCCTGCAGGAACACTCGCGATGATATCCTCTAACTCATCATACATCCTATCGACTTCTTCCTCCTTGTGGTTGCTCGGTGGCATGTATACCTGAATAATGACCAAGTTCGTCAGCTCTGCTTTAATCTCTACGAGTAAAATTCTATCTGTCGCTTGCTCTATGTTGACTACGCTTCTTCCTACCCCTTTATTTAAAATTACGGCAACCCCTCGTTGGCTCTCGTCCCCGCCGCTGTATATTACTCTATAATTGTCACTCCAGTAATCCCCGCTATCCTTCCATCTCACCTCGCAGAGGCCTAAAACATCTATGTTACCTCTTTCCATCTCTCGCTTAATATTTTCTAATTTGCCTCTCCTCAACATTGTCTAAGTTTTATATAAAAATATATATATAACCGCCGAATATATATTAATATATATTCGGTGGTTCGCGGTGGTCTAGTGGGTAGAGCGTTGGACTACTGACCGAAGGGTCCCGGGTTCTATTCCCGGGCAAGGCACTCTGGGCACCTCAGGCTCCACCCCAGCTAGTTGATTTTTCGGGTACCAGATCTTCCTGGGAAACCAAAACCGGCACAGGGAAAGGAACTGGCCCCCCCTACCCTGATGTGTGAATATTCACAGGCTGTCGGGCTTGGTACATGGGTGAGCTCTACCATCAACTGCTAAACCGACCTTCGGGTTGATTACTGTGCTTATGGTTTATATATATATTCGTATATGGGTCACGGTAGTCCAGTGGGTAGAGCGTTGGACTACTGACCGGAGGCCCCGGATCCTATTCCCTAGCAAGTATTTCTGGGCACCTGCAGCTCCACCCAAGCTGTGTGATTTTTCGGATTCCAGATCTTCCTGGGAAACGATAACCGGCACAGGGAAAGGAACTGGCCCCCCTACCCTGATGTGTGGATTTCACACGTCGGGATGAACTCTACCATCACCTACCAAACCGACATTCGGGTTGAATACCGTGTTTATGGTTGATATACAACCATATAGTGTGACGCTAATGATAATATAAAGTGGTGTCAAGGACTACAAAAATATATTAAGTGTATTTCTCTTTTATGATTCTTCTCTGTGTTTCTTGTACTTGATGTGTCACATTAATGCAAGGATAAAAGTCTTACTTCGTCATATTAGTAGTATAACTTTAAACATTTACTGGAAATATCCTATATATATATATATATATATATATATATATTTTTTATTTAAATATAGTATACTTCCTACCTCCTTTCATTCCGTCCAACATCCCGATTCCATCTCTACCCCTAACTAATTTTCCAATTATTACTTCGCTCCTGAAGACGCTCCCTGCAACGGGAGAGAAACGTTGAGCCAAAAATGTCTCTCACGCAGTCTAACCCGAGAACCACCTCTGCATAATTTTCTAAAAGTTCAACCTCCTGTGTAACAGTCCCCCATCACCGAAAAAAGTACTCTGAATCCAACTTTCCTGCATCCTTTTGATTTTCTCCTAGAATCTCCAATCATCCCTTTTCATCTAGCCTAATAATTTATCGTTTGTTTTCTTCCTGCGAATTTTAAAAGCCTCTAAGTTACCATTATCATCTTTCTTCTAACAACCACGTTTCCGCACGGCACAATACTACGTTGCTTATCACAGGAGTTTCAATAATCTTTTCTAAACCTCCTTACTCAAGATCCCTGTGATCAATCACCTCCTCCTTGTAAACCTTCTATGGCTAAAGCCATTCTTAATATTATTTCCCTACCACTTTGACCATTTCAGTGGTTGCAATCCCTTGGCTGACTGGCTTACTAAAGTTTGAATACCCGCAAACCTACCTGATTTCATACATTCGCCACTCATTTTCATTCCTACCTTCATTCTTCTCATGTCTATTTGACCATTTCCTCCCAATATACTTAAAAAAGCAAAGGTAATACTGGTGCATAAACCTACATCACCGTACTTTCGAATAGCCTGTATCAACCCTCTTTCCAACACTGTCCATCCAGACTCCGTCCACCACTCACTCGCACCCGAGCAGTTTAAGCCGTAACACAGGTTGCGGATTAGCCACCTATCACTCCAATCTACTCCTATTTTCTGCAATTCATTCATTAATTCAATCCAATTCCTCTTTCAAATGCCTTTTCGAAATATAAGAAAGAGACAAATACATCCTGATTGGACACTAGGTTTCTCTCTATTAGTGACCTCATTCCTGCTACGGCATCTACCTACCTTTTCCTCAACCTTTAAATAGTTCTGCGGGAATGTTGCCCACCTCATTGTCCTTATTTGATCTCAATTCCCTTTATGCCCTTTCCATCTCTCTATCGAGTATGTCTGGACCAAAACTATCCAGATATATATGTAATATTCTCTTTTCTATTACTAATCTCCCAGGACTACTGTCTGTAATATACAGTATAGCTATTTTACATGTACCCTACATCCGTAGGCAATTTTCCTAGGTTCATGGACTATTTCCCTGAGTTATCTTCCATTTTTTGCACTAACTTTATCTTCATTCTTACAGACAGTGCGTTTCCCTTCCAATACAGCGCACCAATTTGACCATTACTCTGTATAATTTCCGTATATGCGCAAAACGCTCCTTTTGTTCCATTTTTTCGTGGCTCGTTTTATTAGTTCAAGTCTTTATACTTCCTTCTCTGCTGAGTTAGCGTTCTTCCATTTTTCTCCCATTCGAGGGATTATACAAACAAAGGGTTTATACATAAGTGGTAATTAGATTTCTTTGATTGATCGGCCTGGAACATCAAAGGTCCGTGATGTAAGCCCCGATCAAGTTTACTTCTTGCAAATTCGCAACCTTCCCCAACAACTTTCGTGGTTGTTCTATGCGAGTATGTCTTTCCATTTTCACTTATATCTACATCCGTATAAACATATATATATATATACATGTACATATATAGTATATTAAAATAGGAGGGGAAAAAATAGAGCAGGTAGGACAGTTTACGTATTTCGGAAGTATTTTGAACCAACACGGTCAAAGTAGTAGGGACGTAAGGAGAACGGCGTACGGCGCGGAAACGTGGTCACCGAAGCAGGAGGATAGACATAGGTTGGAGGCTTTTGAAATGTGGGTGTGGACAAGAATGGAGAAGGTGAAATGGACCGAAAGGAAAACAAATGAGGAAGTACTATGGATGTTGGGCGAGGAGAGGAGTTTGTTGGGAGAAATTCTATGGAGGCAAGAAAAATGGATGAAAGGCGTATTGAGCGGCAGTGGGATGTTGAAGAAGGTAAAAAGGGGAGAATGTTAGGCAAACGAGGAAAGGGCAGTAATGAGATAGGAGCATGTTAGACGGGATGAAGGGAGGAAGGAAGTACACAGAGATGAAGAGAGACCCGATGTAGAGTATGTTGCTGGATTGTGTTTTGTCAGGAGTCACAAAATATTTAGTTGATAGTTGTGTCCATCCAAAAACCTACCTTAACCGGTAGATTACCTTATAATAAAATATATAGTATTTGACTCAAGAGAATACACTTTGTATTTCGAAATTAATTCATGTTCACTTTGTTTTCCCGCATAAATTTAATTTCAAATAAATGCGTAAATACAAAGTGTATTCATTTGAGTCATGGGTCGCTTCCACGAAGTTAATCTGGAAATTACATTATAATTCACATATTGTTCATCCTACGAATTGGTCGCCTTCTGATTGAAAATTTGTCATTAAAACAAAATTTAATGCACACAACACTTATTTTATTATTCGTATTGGTAATGGTGATTTTAATATGAATGAAATAATGAACCCAACGGTTATTTTGTCTCAAAAATAATATTAAACTCAGGTGCACATTGTAATCGCCCAAATTATTTTATTGATAGGAGGAGTAAATAAAATAAAGTATTGTTTGGAACACTAGCTTGCACTCAAGCGTAAAGTTACGCAATCGCCAGCGCATCTGTAATTTACAGAGTATTGAAACTGAGGAAGAGAGATGTGAATGTGTACTTATTTGTAGAGGCACCTCAGCTTACTTGCTTATGGATGAGTGCCTTTAAACCGTCCGTCACGACATATATTTCCGTGTAAATTAGTGAATGAAAGAAAACGGCGAGCAACAGTCTCGAGCTTAGAAAGTTGGGCACGCGTTTAACGGAAATGCAACGACGCCAGGTCGAAGTCGCACGTTAAGTAAACACAAAAGACCTACTCTCACATCCGTTACCTTCCTAATGCATGGAATGATTCATGGCACCAAAGAAGCGCTCCGTTAAGTGCATGAGCAGAAACAGCTAGCGGAATGATATACGTAGAACATTTCCAGGTAGCATTGCTTTTCGTAAGTATTGGTCCAACGATTAGAGTCGCAAATGAGTCTTTAACGCGCATGTAAAGTTCTGTATAACTGATTTGAATCAAAATATTCCATACATTTATAATGGTAATCGCATATGTGGTGTACTAAAAAGAGATGAGCTTTAGGCTGTTCCTTAATACTCTTTTTGTCGTCATACGATCGCATCGCATGGGTGACATCTCCAGGTCATTTACATAAGAAAGGCATGGAGGCATACGAATATTGTGAGCGCAAATGCATTCGTAAAAGGTGAACACAAAATCCCGCTACATGGCGAAAAAATATTCTTTCACATGGAAATAGATATAAGGAAAAGAAATAGGTACACGTATAAAGGACGAAAACAGGAGTAGTGGGGAAGGCAGAATCGAACAGATAACAAGCGCAAAAATGTTTCCTTGACCGGGACTCGAACACCGGATCTTTCGACTTGCCGGGCCGATGCTCTAACCACTTGAGCTTTCGAGGAAACGTAATTTACCCTGAGATCTGCAGGTCTTCATGCAACCAAGTGCCCCTACACTACACATAGTGTCCCTATGTACTATATATATACAAGGGTGGTCTGAAAAGTTTCCGACATCACAAATTTCTGAAATTTTCAGAAAAAAATGTCTTGTATCTTTGTTAGGTCCGAAACTTTTCAGACCATCCATATATCTTTGAAATGGACGCTCTCCGGTGACGCGCACAAACACAGTGTCTGATGACGACGGCCGTGCCGTCGAAACGTCAAATACATACTGTGAGTGTCCTTTCTTTGTGTTTCCGTGTGTTGAATATTTTGTGTCTGTGTGTTTATGTGTGTGTGTGTAGATATATATATATATATATATATATATATATATATATATATATATATATATATATATATATATATATATATATATATATATATATGATTTCTTCGAAGTAACACGGAAGTGGTGAATAAAAAACTTAGACAGTAACACACAGAACGAGAACACAAAAAGAACACTCACAATAATGTCTTGATAATTTCGACGGACTCGAATTCCATCTTCTTCGGAAGATAAGATATGACTCTTCGGAAGATAAGATATGAGAGTCATATCTTATCTTCCGAAGAAGACGGAGTTCGAGTCCATCGAAATTATCAAGACATTATTGTGAGTGTTATTTTTATGTGTTCTCGTGCTGTGTGTTACTGTCTACGTTTTATATGTATATATATATATATATATATATAGTCACTTTCTTGGAAAACCCACGAACGTGCACAATAAAATTCACTAAATAGTCATAGCAAACACAGAAACTAAAACATATTAAAGAGGGACTCACTGGTTCTCGAATTTTCGGTGGTCCAACCACCTTTCTCAAGAGGAATTAGGAACAGAAGTTCTGTTCCTAATTCCTCTTGAGAAAGGTGGTTGCGCCACCAAAAACTCGAGAACTAGTGAGTCCCTCTTTTATATGTTTTAGTTTCTGTGTTTGCTATGACTATTTAGTGAATTTTATATATATATATATATTTATACACACACACATTCACAGCCATGACGCTGCCGCAAGGCATATAAGGAAGACACGATTTGGAATCTAGGATATTTCGGTGGGCGGTTCAATACCTTGAAGAAAGAGGATTGAAACATCGAAAATTTACGCACTTTTTTCGGTTTAGTTTCTCTCTCACGATTACAACAGCACACGCGTATGTATAAATAGTAAGAAGGAGCACTTCGTCCATAAGGCGACTTAAATTATTCCATTTCAATAGTGAAACAGTATAACTCAGAAAAGAAATGCCGTGAATCCCACGGACGGCGGACGTTTCGGGGCCACGAGGTTTTCTTTAAACTTCAAGACCACTTTCAATTTCGTCACCTCGTAACTGCACTTCAAATGCGACGGCATCCTCATCAGTGTGTTCTTCGTTTCACGTCGGGAATAGTCTACGCACCGTTTCATTTGCATCAACGAACACAGAGCCTATTTATCGCAGTTTAGGGTCCCAAAATACGACCTCACCCACAAAGTTCGACATCTCTTTTACCATTTCTATCCTCCAAGTGCTACTTCACGATGCGTCCAGCAAATGGCTGCAAAACATCAATTTATAAATAATATGGTTGTTTAAGCATTCTTTCCGCCATGAATAAACAGTACAAACAGCGTCTCCACTCCCATAATACATTGGTATTTACATTTAATGAGATAATTACCCCTTCCTACTACGAAAATAAATCTTGTTCCTGCCCATTCTGACCCCTCCTGACTCCCTCCGGCACAGGGAAATGAACGAGGAACTTGCTTGACATATTTACCTGTTCGTGCCAAATTTAACGCGCACACCGCACAGGGCTCGTTACAAGCTGGATCCTACCCTCGCCTATAAAACCCACCTTATCGTTGAGTAATGGGATACTTATGGTTACCTATGCATTTATCTAATACTTCCAGAAAGACTCTCTAAAATAGGATCAACTAATATATCTTATGTCATTTTATAGATGAATATTCATTCTACATTTAAATGGTTTAAACAGTTTCACACTAGATCTCCTCCCTATAAGGAGCCCATTTCAATTTTCACTTTCCACCAACCGTCTTTATCAGTGGAGTCTACGTTCCAAATGCGTTTCTTGAATAAGATGCTTTCATATATATATATATATATATATATATATATATATATATATATATATATAAACTTATATATTTTTATGTATTTTAAATATTATATTATATAACTTATGTGAAAGTCTCACGGACGTGAATAATAATCTGTATGCCGTTAGCACTAGCGAACAAAAACACAGAACAACACAAAAAAGAAAACAAACACACTCAAGAAAGGGAAGGAAGGAACTGAAGTGGTCGCTGAAACAGGAGGATAGACGTATATTGGAGGCTTTTGAAATGTGGGTGTGGAGAAGAATGGAGAAGGTGAAATGGACCGAAAGGAAAACAAGTGAGGAAATACTGGAGATGGTGGGCGAGGTGAGGGGTTTGTTGAGAGAGAAATCCTATGGAGGCAGAAAAAATGGATGAAAGGCGTATTGAGCGGTAATGGAATGTTGAAGAAGGTAATAGAGGGGAGAATGTTGGGCAAGCGAGGTAAGGGCAGGAATAGGATAGGGATGTTGGACGGGATGAAGCGAGGAAAGAAGTACACATAGATGAAGAGGGACCTGATGTAGATTAGGTTGCTGGATTGGGTTTGTTTTGCAGTCACAAGATATTTTTTTGATAGTTGTGTCCATCCACAAACCTACCTTAACCGGTTGATTAACTTCAAAAATATAAAATACTGATACAGATTGTTAAAATATAGAAACAAAAAGAAAGAACACACATACGTAATTTTGACGTTTCGATGACACGACCGTCGTCATCTGATGATTGATTCGGATGATTCTGATGATGATGACTACAGTGCGGTCGAAACGACAAAACTGCATATGTGAGTGTCCTTACTTTGTGTTTCTACATTTTAAGAAAATATATCAGTGTTTTTTTTATTTGTGCGTCCACGAAGAGGTTTACATTTCGAATTTATATGTATAGATATTTATTTTTTCTGTATTTTGATGCATATGACCGAATGAATAGTTCAATGACGAATTTTTTTCAGCCCCATTCATAAATGTCATGCTTCTTTTTCCTAATGCGATATAATTCACGACGAATTACGTTCCATGTCCCTCGCGCAGTGCCTGGTCCAGTCGTGGTACTTGGCCGCCGACATGCAGATGTGCCTTCTGTCGCCCCTCCTCATCTACCCGCTGTGGAGGTGGCCCCGTAAGGGCGCGGTCCTGCTCATCCTTGCAACAGCCATCTCCGTGGCACTACCCTTCGCCACCACCTACGCCTACCAGCTTCCCGGATTCTACCACGTGGGGACGAGGTAAGTTATGCACATGCGTGGGAGGGAGGGAGGCCTGTCATCCAATCGAGACGCAGATCGGCGTCGCGACAAAAGTTGCCAATAACTTCAACTTTCACCCTCGCAACTGCGTGGCCGCGGAGTTGCGACGCTCGCCGTATGTAATTTGTTCATCTTTTATTTAAAAAAAAACAATTCACGTGTCATTGCCGTCATCCGTTTCCTCCCGACGCTGCTGCAGCCATGGAAACAATGAGTGCGTCGGCGACGGAAATAACGGAACGCAAAACTGGACGCATGAAAAAAGAAGCCTCAAGAACACCACCAGCCAAAGAAAGAAAAATTTCGTATAGAACTTGGCGTACTACAACAAATTTCAACTATTATTATTGAAATTATAAATTACTTTACCTTTTAATATGGAGCGTGGCTTTGTACGGCGCGGAAACATGGTCATTGAAGGAAGATGATAGGGTTGGATAGAAGGATTTGGGCATGTGAGTGTGGCGAAGTATAGAGAAGGTGAAGTGGACGGAAAGGAAAACAAACGGGGAAGGACGAAGGCCAAAAGGGTCAAAGTAGAAGGGACAAAAGGAGAAGAAGTGCACTAGGCAAAGAGGCTTTCACAAGGAGGAGGGAGTTGATAGCAGAGACCTTGAGTAAGGATGTTCAGAAAAGACTCGTCAAAACTTTGATATGGAGCGTGGAATTGTGCGGCGCGGAAACTTGGGCATTAAAGCAGGATGATAGGCAGTAGATTGTTGGCGGTTGAAATGTTGGTGTAGAGAAGAATGGAGAAAGTGAAGCGGACAAAAAGGAAAACAAACTAGGTGGGGGGGCAGTGGGGGTTAATGGGACAAATCTTAAGGATGGAGGAAAAATAGATTCCAAGCATTTTGATTGACAATGAGATGTTGAAGACTGTGATAGAGGGGAGAATTTTAGGCAAACGAGGAAGGAGCAGTAATAGGATAGGCGCATGATAGAGGGAATGAACGGGGGAAGAAAGTATTCGGAATTGAAGAGGGGCCTATTGTATTGTATTATTGTGCACGTTCGTGGCTTTTTCAAGAAAGTGACTTTATATATACATATAATATATATATATATATATATATATATATATATATATATATATATATATATATATATATATATATATATATATATATATATATATAGTCGTCTTTATTTTGGGGCGAGATTGAGACTATGGAGTCTCTTCTACCACCTAACCGCTAATCCCTAACCCTAATACCTAACCCCTAAAAGAGGCAGAACCGCTAATAATGCGAGCTTAGAGATTAATGACCAACCGTGAAAAACTTACCCTGATTTTTCCAAAATATGTCAAAATAATGAACGAAAAAATATAGGAAAATAAACAATCTTCCTTGTTTGCCTCGATTGGTGTCAATATTATGATGGACTTTGGACTTTCATTTCTACCCATTAAATTATTTGAAGTAACAAAGCTAACACATAATAATCGTTTCGACGAATTAATTCACGTTAAAAAAATAGAGTAGCCGGAAGGGATCGTACCTGCATTTCGTGTTAACCCATATTTAGTATTATTCACGTTCGGTTATTGGTTTCCAAGTAGAATAAAACTGCTTGTGAAATTTTTTGTTAAAGTCTAAAAACTTCCGCTACACGAAGCGTGTCATGCCTGTGTCCAAAATATATAAGGAATTCTGTCCGCATGGATTTTATTCTGTTGTTGTAGTGAAGACTTTTTCACCCGGGACGGATGCAGAGGCTGACCTTGAAAAAAATTCAATCAGACCCGCATCACAGTGAACTCACATAGTTGTGGGTGAGGACAGAACCCTTTAACCATGATTTAGACATAAGGTATGGTCACACGATGCAATTCGGCACAGTCGCGGTTTTATAAAACCTGCAATGGGGTATGAAAACTTTTATATTACCATTTAAATTTTGCCACGTTAGGGCAGATCTTGGATAGATCCTGGCACCACACACTACTGTACTTCTAAGCCCTCTTGGACATGACAGAAAATATCCATAAACGCTATACTTTATATAAGAATAATCAATAAAACATCTAATAGTATGCAGAGCAATCTATAGTCCTGCATGCTTCATACTTCCATAAATTGAATCCAAAATGCCTAAACCTTTTCTCTCTCTGCCTCGCTTTCCCAACAGTCTCCAATCTATGCACATCACCGTTTTCCGTATCCCATTGGCTCCTTTCATTATCTCCTGCATCCGCTTATCTTGTCTTCTTCGAATATCTCCCAACAGCCTTCTGTCTCGTCCTAACACGCCTAGAACCTCTTCATTTGTTTTCCTCTCCATCAATTTTATTTTCTCAACATCCACACCTGAAAATGCTCCAACCTAAGTTTAACTTTTGCTTAAGCGCCCTTGTTAACAAGACGGAGAGGAATAAAAATAATAAATCTTTACCCTATTAATAAGTTAATTTCCTAAGCATCCAGTATCCTTCCCTGGACCTCTCTTCCTCACTCAACGCTTTCACCTCCTTCCTTAAACGCCAGATAGTAACTCTCTGATTGCATATGTGCTCTCCTGCCATCTTATATCTGTTCTTGACATTTATTTTGTTAACTTTTTGTCATAGTTTATTGCTTTTACTTATTATTTTTCTTAGTGTATATTATATGTATTGTCTGTCAGTCAATGTAAAAGCCTTTGTGCCGTTTTTGGCTGCTTTGTTAAATGAATAAATAAAATAACTGAGCTAATGTAGATATCGCAATGCACCCTTCACAAAATAAATCTATGCCATTAACAACGGTAGATCTTCAGAATTTTTTTCAAGGGTGCAAACAATAATTTTAACAGCAATAATTATTTTGAATTATCATTAAACCAAAAATATTCAAAAAGGGATTGTTCATGCTACCACCCCCTCCCCCAAACCCGTGAATCCGCCCCTGATTTGCTGGGATAACTCATTTTCTCAGTTTTTAAGGTTGACTCATTTGACACAATTTCTTTAATGTCCCAGAATATTCGTTGCTGTCATTCGATTTAACATTAAGCCATTGTATAACGATTGATAAACTGAACACAAATAAAAGTAACGCCATCCTCGTTTTCCTATTTATTTTACAGCAATACGGCACTCAACGCGTACATGCAATACGTGTACATGGCCACCCACAACAGGATGTCGCCCTATCTGGTTGGACTTGCCCTCGGATGCCTTCTGCACAAGCTGAGGATGGTGAAAGTGACAATCAATCAGGTAAATCAATCAAAATTTTAAATTTTAATTTCAGCGTTTCATCAAACTTCGAATTAATCTCTGCCTCATCAAATATACAATCGCATCATTTAACAAAGACACTTCTACAAACCAAAAGATTTATTTAGCCATAAATACGACTTCGGCATGTACGAATTGTAAACTCGTAATTTGCAAATTCCATTTGTCAATATCGGTATAAGTGCTGATTCTGGTCTAGCAGTGTCAGTAATGCCAATATTACCCTGTCCTGTTCGTTTCCAAAATGACATAGTTAGTCACACTAATGTTGGTATACGCCATCATTATTTGATGGGAAAAGGTTTTAAAGAAGTCAGAGTAAAATTATGATAAAGATAACATGGTAATTGTGCAAGTCGTAATGGGATATGTAGACAGATAAGTATAAGAAAACCAGAGCGAATTGATCCTTATATTAATTACTACTAACCCTGATGACGTGAGCCAAAAGTCTAAAAAGATTTCATTACCCTGATATAATTTAGGATCAACAAAAAAAGAACTCTTGGAAAGGACTGAAAGACTCAGGACCAATGGTTAATAAAACTGCACATAAACTTTCAAAACTAAAAAAAACTTAAATGTTCGTTAACTGAACGTGAGGGTGGTGATTCAGTGGATAGAGAGCACTGGTCTACTGACTGAAGGGTCCGGGTTCGATTCCCGCGCTCGCCTCATGGCGCTCTCAGTGTAATTTTTTCGGGTACCGATTGCTAGATTTTTGTGGATTTGAATTATTCAAGGGTTCAGAAAATTATAAATATGTTTTTATGTATAAGGTCACGTATTCGTATAAATTCAAATGTCCTTTTTCCTCTAAAATTATATAATTTTGATTTATTTTAATCCACATCAGAAAAATAATACGGCTCTATAATGTGAGGATTGTAGCTCCACAAATACGATATAATTACACTCGCGCAACATGTCGTGCAGTGAAACAACAGAAGAAAAGAAACTGGAAAACACCTCTTAATCTAAACTTCAGCTAGTTTCTACATTTACATGGTACCTTGCATGCTACAGAAATGGTGTGTGGCAGGTGAGGCTTACACATCAGGTATACAACGTAAAAAATTAAGCTTTTCCTAATTTTTAGCTACAAAATATCATTTGTAAAATAATTCAAACTACGTAGGTCATGACAACTACAGGTACATGTATTGCAGTATTTTAGTGAACTATACATCTCTACGCACAAGAAAAGGAGAGAAAAATACATTTCCGTATTTTCCTAAATCCTACTGTTTGGACGGAAAAAAAATGACGAGCTAAATGAAGATTACATTGGCAAATAAAAAAAGGCTACCTCAAAAAACTGATTTATCAATGTTTTTCAGAAAGACTTATTGAACGACTCACGTATGTAACAGTTTTCAATCACACTTAAAAAAAAACATAAATCGTTAGGGCAGTGATGATTACACCTAAGAGTACGAAATCGTTCTCGTATTTGAACATCTTCAGGTTTGGTACGCTACGTGTACATTGCTTCAATTTCGAACGGAAAAAATCAGAAGTGAACAACCCAAATAGTCATATAATCTAATTCAGTTTTCATTCCACTTTAGGTTTCAGCCGGTATCGCCTGGGTAGCCTGCTTTGTGATGCTCTATGCCGTCATCTTCGGCCCTTATAACATGTTCCAGTTCAACCACCCGTACGATGTCATGGAAGCAAGTTTCTTCAGCGCTTTCCACCGTTTCGCCTGGGCCATCGCTGTTGGATGGCTCATTTTTGCGTGCAGTAATGGCTACGGAGGTGAGTCACGTCTACGAGATTATTGCACGAAGAGCAATAAGGTTTCATTTTACGCTTTACGTTCAGTCAGGGAAAAATCAACAATCTGATGAAATGGTATACGTGTAATTTGAAAAAGTAAAACAGATGGGGTTCAAACTAACAAATCCCATTTGTCAAGTACACGATCCCCACATTATAATTTTCCGAAAATTATTATTTCGGCATTTGCCTGTGAAAAATTATTTAATGCTATGACATGAGAATCGGTTCAACCCTGAACAAGAAAAGATACTCTTTGATTTAATAAAAGAAAAATTCAGATGGTTAGCATTGGTATTTTCAGTACTGGAGATGGTGGGGAAGGAGAGGGGTTTGTTGGGAGAAATCCTATGGAGGCAGGAAAAATGGATGAAAGGCGTATCGATCGACAATAGTGGGATGTTGAAGAAGGTAATAGAGGGGAGAATGTTGGGCAAGCGAGGAAAGGGCAGGAACAGAATAGGGATGTTGGACGGGATGAAGGGTGGAAAGAAGTACACAGAGATGAAGAGGGACCTGAGGTAGTTTAGGTTGCTGAATTGGGTTTTGGTTGGAGTTACAAATTATTGATTTGATAGTGGTGTCCATCCAAAAACCTACCTTAACCGGTAGATTACCTAATTTTTTATGTAGCGACAAAACACAAAGAAGATTCAAATCATTCAAAGACAATATACGATATCGATAAGGTATGCTTACAACCTCGCAGATTTTTGCTGATTTTGAAAATATCTTTCTTATATTATTCTTTCCCCAACTTCCCGTTCAGTTAATCATATCTTTAATGTCTCCTTTCACCAGTCCTGAGGACAAAATCGTGGCCGTTAAGTTATGTCATTCCAATTGGCTTGCGCGACCAAATTTCATAGCTGTCCGTCGAGAGTGTCGGATGTTATTCTAGTCAAAAATAAGTTTGGTGCTGGATCATTACATTAACTTGTGGTAATAATCTTCTGTACAAGGCAAGGCACTCCCAAGGAATATTATTCCCGAACGACGGGATTATAAGGGGTCACTAACATACTTTTAGTGTTCAATTGAAAATGGACATTGAAATGCATATTTTTTCAAGGATTACTTTGTGTCTGGTGTTCCTTTCCCTAGATTTAATTGCTACATTCATTAGAGCAACCCTCGATTTATTAAGTGCAATGGATATTAATTTTTTTTTCATTCGCAGGGTTCATTAATAAATTGCTGTCAGCGAAATTCTTTAAGCCTCTCAGTCGCCTGTCCTACTGCATTTTCCTTACGCATGTAGCTGTTCTGCTATTTGGCGCTTCAAGATCAAGAACCGCCATCTTTGTTGATGAATATGTACTGGTAAGTATTTTCACATTCCATTCTAGTCCCTCCTCTCCGAAATTTATACATTGTTCGCCAAATATAGTTTAGCATTTCATTTATTTATACTAGATTTCGAAAATCAGCACGACACAAAATGAATGATTTGGGTTTAAGATTTGAGACCTGCTGCAGACGCAGAGAATTGTAGTGCAAAATTGTTATAAAATGATAATTTGATATGATTAGAAACATGTTTTTTTGAATAAAAATGCTATATCACCGATATATATATTAATATATAAACAGAAAAAAGAATAACTTCGGACGAAAAACTCATAAAACACTGAAATAAATATTTCCTTAATTTGTTCACTTCTACATATTTTAAATCAATAGTTCTTAAGTTTATCGTTTTATTCTAAATGCATATTTAATTTCCAGTTCCACGACTACGCAGGCGATATATTCATCACATTAGTTGCGTCTGTGATCCTCCATATATGCTTCGAGGCGCCATTCCTGATTCTAGTGAAGCTACTTTTTGGAAAAGGTACGTATGGGGCGAGAGTTATATGGTAGCTAAAAGTTATTAAAACGAACTTTTATAAATATATATATATAAATAAAAAATACATATGCATGTATGTGGTCGCGGTAGTCCATGGGGTAGAGCGTTGGACTAATTACCGGAGGGTTCCGGGTTCGATTCTCGGTGCAAGGCACTCTGGGCACCTGCAGCTCCACCCAAGCTATGGGATTTCTCGGGAACCAGATCATCCTGGGAAACCATAACCGGCACAGTGAAAGGAACTGACCATGAAGTGTGAATTTCACACGCAGTATAGGGCTTAGTACTGGGTGAACTCTACCATCACCTACCAAACCGACAACTGTACTGTGTTTATGGTTACGTATATATATATATATATATATATATATATATATTCAAGTTATTCTCAAGAGAGGCATTCAAATGAAAACCGAGCAACATGCGAACACTGGTCACGAAAACCGTGCACACACGTCATGGACATGTAGTGTTCACCAAATATACATCAGACATGCAACGACGAATTTTGCGTACTCCAGCACCCTCAGCCAACAGAAAACGAATCCTACCACTCTGCTCCTCTTTGCTTGCCTCCATTTCTTTTGGAGGCGAGCATAGAAGAGCACATTAGAATTAATAGATGACTCATGTAGAGTTTTAACGAAAGATACGTTTCTCTTTAACCTTTTCATTACATTTACCAGTATTCTTCTAATAAATCCTAATTTTTTGTTAGCTTGTCCACTTATCGTATTCCCCGTACGAGCATATGCTTCACTCAGAAGAGGTCGTGAGTGAGGGTAATGCCTAAGTATTTAATCGAGTCTGCACTGTCCATTTCGGCATTCCTGATGCAGTAGGCTTTCGGGAGGGAAATGCTTTTTTTCCAAAAATTCATCGCCACGAACTTTTGAAGTTCAATTCTAATTGTCACGAGTCACATCAACGCTGCATCACATTAAGGTGATCTGATTAAGCTACTTCATCATTGGGATTACGGAGCTCTCTGCAAATCACCGCATTGCCGGCAAATAAGCGTATTTTACCATTAACTACGAATTTAATGCCGTCAACGTAAAGAAGGAATGAAAAGGAGGGCCGATAACACTTTTCTGAGGAACATCTGAAGTAATTTCTACTGAATAAGAGGTAACATCATGTGCGACTACCCTTTGTTAGCGACCATTTATGTTATCTTTAATCCAGCTCAAGATAGTGGTATTCAAGCCATAAGCTTCTTTTTGAATGGTTTGCTATGTAGTACCTTGCCGAAAGCTTTTTTAAAAACCGCGCCCACTGGAACATCACTCTCTCCCGAATAAAAAGTGCAGGTTGTTTATCACAGGATGTACCCTTTTGGAAACTGCAATGGTTTTTCATCAAGAACTCTTGAAATTGAAAAATAAACAACTTGGCTTTTCCACATAGAAAATTTTTTATTCACTACCTAGGTTTTATTATAGTATAACATCATACTATAACGAAACCTAGGTAGTGATTAAAACATTTTCTTTGCGGAAAAGCCAAGTTTTTTATTTTCAATTTCAACATGAAGATTTTCCACGCAAGTCACGCCAGAAAATGTTTTATTTTTTTGTGTAATAACTCTTGACTAATGATTACTCAACGTCCCTTTCATCAAATCCCACCTCCTAGTGACAGATTCTTTACCTAACGCAACTATTCCTCGTATGTCCATACAACTTTGATTATATTGATTGATAACATATCTAGGACGGGTAAAATGTTCCACATGCTAAAGTTTATTGGCTCCAATGTTAACAGGAAGCTTAGCTTTCGTCTTTCTCGAGAACCGTTTTCGTTTTAATTTATTCTCATCCCGTACCCATCGTACTGACTTCCTAATTCGAACAGCAATGTTCCACCTACACCTCATATACTTACATAATATGCCGAAAGCCACCCAAAGAACGTATGGAGAGGTGTATTAAGTCACCAGCTATGAATGAACACTCATTACAGACATCTAGACAGATATTAGTTCGAGCATGCAATCAAACAAAGTTAGCCACCATGTAAGAAGCTACTTACATGCAAAAATATCCAGTAACAGGACAATATTCAAATCATATCGGAAAAATGTTCAAACTGGTACATATAAAATGTATCCATAATAGTGACAGAATATAAACACTACCAATCTAATTATCCTCATTGTGCCTGCGATCATATCTATTTTGATCTCTAATCGAACGAGGAAAAAACGAAATGTTAAATGTATCCACTCTACAATATTTTGATCTACAATAGTGAAACGGGGTCTGTAACATGTCTTTTACACCCTCGGATAAGAGACCCGCCTCAAATTTACGCTGTGAAATTAATCCCTACGGTCGATTAGCGGTTCCCATCCTAATTCTTCCCATCGCGTCATGCACAGCTACGTAGTTCATTTAGCTCTGTTTCTGCTCTACGTTACACCTAATGCAATTCTAGAACTAAGTCTACTTCGCGAGGGCCCCATAAACTCGCAGTATGCTCTAGGTGGGGCCTAACTAACACAAAATAGCCTTTCAACTTCTCATCAGATTTACCAAGCATCCTACTCATGAATCTTAAATTTTTATTTGCTCTTGTGTAAATTTCACGAAGGAGTTTTTCCCACGGAATATCCTTAATTAACGTACTCTAATCTACACCTATACACTACCCCGCATGTCGTCGCAAGGGCATATGGCAGGGGTGTTGGATTTTTAGATCACTATCCATCCTATATCTACTCCAACACTTCCACAAACACATAGCATACCGAGATCCACATAAAAGGAACGTGGAAGGCTACGACTAACTACACCATCCATGTAATAATCCTTATACTCATTACAATTTATTATGCTGTTGGTAACTACTCCAATAACCACACTATGAAGACAAATAAGAAAACCCATTCGAAAGTGTGGGCTCACATTCAACGCAGTCATGAATTATCTATTAGAATTCGTTCTACCAATTCAGGATGGATGGTTCACAAATTAATTAGATGCATAAATGTATTTGTTTACACGACACACCACAACCCGTGCCAATGGCGAGTGGTGAGAAACGCTAGCCATGAAATAAGTTCAGGCAAAATGTAATTTGGGTGTCCCTAACTATTTTCGCCAATGTCTACCCATCTCTGTCACTTTGTTCACCATTAGAGTTGTTGTCGCGAGTGGTACGCGGTGAAAACAAATGATTGAAGCCATCCGTTCGGTCTTGAAAATTGAGTACTCACGAGTTACGAAATAATTTTCATATCTTTTACTCAACGGACATATTCATCACGTAAGAGTTCTCAGGCCCAACCAAAATCATTTATAGGAAAAGAAAAAATATATCATAATTTTTTCTGTTAGTTTTTCGTCAACAGTAGACGGAAGGGTAATCAACAAGGAATTGCATACATATTTTAGGTCATTTCGTTAGGCTAATTAATGCCACCACGTATCACCTGAGTTTGATTCGTCACGTCGGAATTCCCAGTGATGAAATCGATAGCCTGGGTCACTTTCGTAAGGCGAATTCGTGATATACGCCGTCGCCCGTTGAATTAGGACAACTATGGGAGCCGACATAAAAATAAAAACTCTTTCTCGGCAGGAATTAAGACTTTCGGCAAAAATTGACCTTTTTCTCCATTAGACTGAACGATTTTTGCTCGGGAGCGGATTCTTCCAATGTTTCCATACCCAAAACTTAAGCGGAGATTTTTTTTCCAACATACGTCTCCGTCGTGAGGGAGAGCGGCGAGAGAAAACATTTCATCTTTCGGGTAGCTTGAACGTCGAAGGAACAAATTAACAGTCAAGTTTTGGATGTTAATCACGGCAACCAAAGAAATATTTCCCCCGGCCTTGAAAAGATTTCTCTTAGGCCATCGTCACGTGGTAAAGTGAAGCTAATGACAAATGTTTTCTCTAAATATTCAAATATATATGGGGGTACATACTACCTTCGAACAAGCGTCGCACAAGTGTTCCCTCTTCCCCCGGGCAAACGTGCATACTATTCGGAAACCGTGAATGTATCCAGCAAACGCCGGCATGCAATAAAAAACTAAAGTCACTTGTTTAAATTACAGGGAATGAACCAAAAGTCTGTAGACAGTAATCGGAGCGTCAAGAATTGGGTTTAGGTGAAAAATTTTGGTTATCATAAACGAAATTTATTTCCGTGGATGCTTTTAATTCATTTAAGAAGGGTGGATGAAGGCAGAGAATAGACTTTGTACATGAATGAGGGTAGAAATTACGAAGAAACGAAGAAGGAAATAATATTAAGGCAATCAAAACAAAACACCTACTTGAGATAAGTAGACGAGGGTAGTCGTCAGAAAGGTCCCTAAATCTACATTTATTTAGAAGCATAACTTGAATTAAATCTGCTAATTTAATGGATTAGTGTTTTTTTTTAATTTTCATCTACATCTACTCAATATCCTATCGGGGCGTTACCAATACGCCCAATACGTCAGGGCGTGTGGCGGGGGGTGTTAGGTCAACACCCGTAATTTAGAAAGAAAAATAACCGCATGCAGAAGCCACAAATTTATAGTCCACAAACCAAACATGGTATACATTCATGCAAGAACCCTTTCACCCCACACGAAAACACACAAACTACTAACAAACATACACATGCACCTACATTTAAACCTAATACCTTTGAATTTTTATTTGAAACGTCCTGGTAAGCCTAACGGATCTCTTTTAAGAAATAGTTGAGGCTGATATTTTGTGGAGTTCCATAGTTATGCACAAGGAAGATTCAAAATACTTTGGATTTCCAGAGGAGAAACCTTGTGAAACGCAAAGTATTTTGATTTCTACTTGTGCATTATTAACGGATCTTCCTATTAAGGCAAAATTGGATTGGAGGCATTCGAGATATGGGTGTGGATAAGGAAGGAAAAGGAAAACAAACGAAGAAGTACTTGACATGGTAAAATAGGAGAGGATATGGATGGGATGAATTCAAAAGGTAGAGGAAAGATGGATTCAGAGCGTTCTGATTGGGAATGGGATGTTGAAGACTGTGATATTTAGAGGGGAGAGCGTTAGGCAAACGAGGAAGGGCAAAGATGGGGTAAACATGTTTGGCGAAATGGAGGAAGTTTTAGTGTGACTAGTAGTAGCTATTAGGGGAGGCGACCGACAACAGAGGTCATTTGTGCCAGAAGGAAGGGGGTGGGTAATCTGACAGGGTAGATTGCTGTAAGGGAATGGAGCAAGAGTGGAGAAAAACCTGGCCTAGAACGCAGACACTACTCTCAAAAAATGCACCAAGGGGTCCACCATTTAACGCCCCATCCGATGGACGGCGTACAGACTTAAAGTGCTCTCTACATAGCAATTCAATTTGGGATCGGGATAACACGGAAAATCCGTTCACCAACGGGTTTCGAACCCGGGTTCACGATAGAAAGTATACGGAATTGAAGCGGGGATTATTTTAGCATTGGATAATCGGTTTTTTATTGGGAGAAGCAAGGGGTGTACTGGTGTTTAGTCCTGCTCATTCAATACCTGCCTGGTGGATAACTTTAAAAAAAACTGATATTTTACCTAACTTTATCTGATTCCTCTATTACACTTCCACCTCAATCTACACAAAAATTCATCTCAAGTCAGTGTCTCGCAGAATCGTCCCGACTAACGCGAAACACAAGACGTCTCCCTCCTCGCCTTCCTTCAGCGCACTTTTTTATGAATGTACAAGTGCCGAATCATTTCCTATTTTTCCTCGAATCCGTTCATCCGACCAAGTGGTGAGTGAAGTCCCTTCCGCGCTCTCGTTATTCCAGGTCGCTCGGCGAGGAAGGCAGCGGCGGCCTCGGAGGAAAGCGGCAGAAGAGGCGGCAGCCAGACGGAGACGGAGAAAGTGAGGAGGTGATGGATTGGAAGGTGGACAAACCGGTGCCCACTTCATACCTCAAAAAAATAAACGCCGAGGGAATGCCCACGGTGGAGATTACTACCGAACGGAAATTTATGGTAGGGGAGAGGGCGGTAGGGGAGGGGGGATAGAAGGGGGATGGGAGGAGGAGGGCGTCACCGATCGTCCGGACGTGGTCCTCCCGGGAAACGGTCCCTCAACTCCCGAGGGAGAGAGCCTCCCAAAGTCCCCCACCTGTCCACTCCCTCGAACCTCAAACCCACCCACCCACACCTCTCTCTTCCCTTCACCCCGGGGGGGGAAGCGAGCAGCTCCCGCTGGCGAGCGCGCGCTCCGCAAGAGAGGAGGGGACTCATTCAGAAAATGCCATCATTTCTTTTCCCGTCGGGATACAGCGGCGACCATCCAGTCTTCGATCCAACTCGCAAGCGCCGAGGACATGGGGAAAGGAATGTCGTGGCCTCCAAGAGATAGTCGCGAGACAAAACGTTCGTCAACACAACACAGAAGTGAATTTCAAAAAACAACCCCCGGACGGATTTTGAACCGTTTGAATCTTCGACGGAAAAACAACATCCTTCCCTCTACCCAGTGCTCAGGAGAAATCAATGGGGAAAAGAAGTTAAATCGTACTCATCCATTTGGGAATACGCGCAGTTCGGCGCGGTGGCATCTGCAGATGAAAACGCACAACCAATACTTTTTAACAAGACATAGCAAACGTTCGCAAACAGTAGACAGTCACCGTCTTCCCCCAGATTTCCACGGACCAAAACGATTGTTTTATTTTTTTTCAGAACGGTTGTTGTATGTATGTATATAGTTGTGAGTGAGTGAAGTTCCTTGCTAATGTGAGTGAGAATGTGTGCTACACAATGCCTTGTCGAGAGAACGGCAGGCAGACGATGTTTTTATTTGCACGTCATTATATGTTCAATATCCAACGAGGCTAAAACTCGGGAACAAGTTGTTTTCCACAGGATGCAGTTCTCAAGTTTGTTTTTCACAAAGAGAATCTACGAAGTCATACTGTCTCTTCCGTCGGCAACGTTAAAGGGGATTTGGCCAAGTGAATCCTCGATTTGTGTGTCGTGCGATGATGCCGCTAGACACCCCTGTACCATCACCACCGTTGTCGAAGAGTCATGATCACTGTGTTTTATATTGGTGTAAATAAAGTTAATTATGCATTTTAAAAATGTTTGCAAATTATTTGGTACGACACTGGACAACTTTACAAGTCACACTGTGATGCCTCTCGCCGAGTGGGAAAACAAGGAGAGGAAGAAAAGGTTGCAGGTAAGTCTATTTCTCTTTCTCACGTTGCCTTTACCTAATTCAATGGTTGATTGCAAGTTAAGATCTAATTGATAATTTAAAAAATGCCCAGATAAAACTTAAAGTTCGAACTTCGCGGATTTGTTCGTGCATTTTGCCAGCATTAGTGACCGTTCGGTTTTGTTTTGCCCAAATTTCCAAAATACATATGTCGGTTTGTAACATGAGCAGTCTATGTTTCCATTGAAAGTTATTCGCTCATTTATAACGAATTTACATACATGATGATGGAGCTAAGATCATTGTGTAGTCTTCTAGAAGAGTCGTAGACTAAAAAATCAGATTATTATATTGGATTTTTTTCATTGGTCGATGCAATTATTAAAGAAAACAGATCAATTGGACAATCCTTGAGAAACGATTGTTTTCTTTAGCTACAAAACAGGAGCAAATTAAGGTCACGCGGCAAACACGTTGCATAGGACTGACTGCTACTCACGACGCCAGGGAACTGGCATCGGATGGGGAATAACGGAGGTCAATCAATCTTTGGAATGGAGCGCCAATCAACTACCCGATTAATGTCGTTTGCGGCTGGACTCCATTAAATAGTTGATTTCATTCTCAAAAACCAAAAGTATGTTGAACTCTGTCGCCTTGACTTTCACTTAACAGCGCGGGCAATGTTTAATGTCTTTCAACGAATGGTGAGAACGCAGAAACCAACATTTTCTTCTGTCCATCACACGACGAAACGAAACACCCACCCAACTAAGCGGAGAAATTAACACTGGCAGTATTTTCAAATTAGCGCGTTCGTGTGGCGAAACAACGAGGTTCCCTTTTCCATATGTTTTCGTGAACAATTTACCGGTAGGAATGATCAAGCAATGCTGGCGGCGTAATGGCTGAATCAAATATTCAGACTTGGTGGACATTTCTACATTTACGAGTGCATCTACACAATATCCCTCAAGGTCGTGTGACGGGTCCGCCGTAAAACGGAATAAAACCAAAACGACCAAAGCATTCAAAAGCATTGCAAAAGCAATTTACACCCACTGAGACAAATATGTTCATTTAGGTTGAATAGTAAGATATTGCGGATATTATCCAACAACTGAAGGAAATCTCTACTAACGGGGCTATTAATTTCCTACTTGCAAGGTTTCCTCGTCCAAAGTCTACTAATACGATCTCATTGTACATACACGACCTTACATAGATATTTTGGCCTTTAAATGCAAAATTACGATTTAAAAAATTCAACGGCCGACAAATGCAAGTGAGAGCGGCAACATTTATAGTAATTTGAAAAAAATAAATGTTTTTTGAGACGTGATTCAAAGCTCTACTAATTCTAATCATGGAGTTTAAAATGTATGTCTAACTAATTTGCAGGACAAAGTTAATTTTCTGTTTGGAACGATTTGTACACAGTATCATCAAAATCTTCCCTTGAAACTTTTTGAAAAATTAGAATTGTATATTTATCACCTTTTTCAATAATGGCAACATGAATTTTTTTTGCGTGTTCATTTTATTTTTTAAATTTTGAGTACTTATTTTGTAGTTTCAAGCTAAGATTTTACTGAAATTGGGTATTTTTCAAGCCCACACAGTTCGTGGACGAACCTTACAGTCGGAGCCTTAGTTTTACAATGACAGAATAAGGTACTTTGAGCGTTTCATTTCAGTTTGGTCACGTTTAATTTCTAGGACACTGAAAATCTGATATTTCAGTGATGGCAGTGATATAATTCTAGTGAGGTACATAGTACTCCGGCAATCAAACTCAGGAGCACTCCTTCAAATGACAATTGTGGAGCTGCCCAGCATGTTACTGAGTGACATTTGACTATTTTCCTCTCCATCACCTTCCCTCGACGTACTTGTGACCAGTGATCCCTTGTCTGTACTATTGGAATTTCCCCCCATTCCCCTGTGCAAACGTTGACCACGTTTTCCGGAAGATGGCGGGAAGCTTTGTGTTCCCCAAACGTCTTTCTTCACGGACGATGTGGGAAGGCTCAACGCTGCGGGACAACTCCCACCCCCTCGTGACGTTGCAAGTGTACCCATACTCCAACCCTCCCTAACCCTCGCTAGGGCTTTCCCACCCTTCCCCCCCTTGGAACCATAAAAGACAAGTGATCCCAAGTTTTTACCCCTTTTCACACCTCTTTGTGCTTCGATATTTTGCGCCCAGTCAACGACCGGGGGAAAATCCAGATCTCCTCCCCTTTCTCCACGGCCCTAGGACTATGGCACCACTCCGAGGGGACAACGAGACACCCACTCCATCCAGCCACGAGGTTTCCTCCGGACTTGTTTTTGTTCCCCACCCCTTTCTCCTCCCCCCCACCTCGTCACTCACGCGTCCTTCCACCTCCCCTCCCTCTATCCTCCATTTTCCACTACACACCAACCCCCCCCTTACTAACTTTTCAGCAGAAATACTAGACACTGAGTTATGACTGTCACCAGAAGATGATGTAGTTACATAGAAACCGGTCGTATTAAAATTTTATTTTGTGGAAAATTGCCAATTTTTATCAATCATGATATCCCACCTTATCACGCCTGAAACGTCTCTTACATTTGATTATGTTGAATTTCAATCAAGTAAAAGAATAGTTTGAAAAACAGGTTTTCAAAATGATTGCCAAAATTTCGGAGGCATTTATCCCTTATACGTATTGAGGAGAAATGAAATTATTTTTCGAAACAGATTCATGCCGAACCCTGAAAGTTTACTGTATTTTCAGCACTCCATTTACAAATTTCCAAGTACGGAGGAGACTAATAAACGGAACAAACAACTGAGTCACAGCCCTAAAATTCATTCACGATAAAAAACTAAAATGCTAAAAAAATATATATAATTTAGTAAATATAAAACACTTCGTGCACAGCATGAAATCAGTAAAATAAAACAAAATCCCCAAATTATGGGTGATATTGTGAACTCGTGTCCTTTGCAATGTCGTTGAAAACAACAATAAAATCACAGTTTCAATTAATGAATACACACTAGAGAAATCTCATCGCAATCATTCAATTTCCCTCTTCTACCGGTGGACCGTGCTCTGTGCCCGGCAGGCTTTAATACTGTCTCACACGTTCGATGCTGCACGTTCAAGACAATGGTGCTTTTGGCTACGAGTGTCAAAATTAGTCGAGTGTTCATTTTTTTCTCAGAAACTTCCACTCGAATCGAATTACATTATCTGAGTCGATGATATTGTACACCACAGATGGCAAGTAGACACCGATGACACTGGAACCACACAAACTCACACATGTATGATCGCACGCGCGCACACACACTCCCAACTTGAACAGTTCACGGCGTCGCCTCATAGGCACTGTTGCTGTACGCGTGCTGGATTGGAGACTCGTCCGACTCGGAGCACATTATCTCCTCCGAGCTGGTCCTCAAACCCTCTTCAACGGAAAATTCACCGCGAGCTGAGGGGAAGTCCACATCAAGTGTCTCATTTGACTGCAGAACATCCACGCATTCCTTTGGGATAACGGACCTTGGCGCCTTGGTCTCTGTCCGGAGTAAGGAAATGTGAGACATCAGTGCAGCTCATCATAGAGAAACCATACATTGAATTTCTATGGCCCTCTGCGTTCGAGATCGAGTCCATTTCGATCGAGATCGAGTCCATTTTGATTTAGATCAAGTCCATATCGATCGAGCTTATTTATCGAATCTATTCCGATCGATAACGAAAAATAATCAATTTTCTAATTTACTCGTTTTCGTCTTCAAGTGGGACTCTAAATTCATCCAAAGAGACATCCAAATCTTGAAAAAATAAACTAAAATCTTCAACAATATAAAGTGCAAAATCATCGGAACAGCCGTCACCTTATAGTTATCATAGTGAAAGAGTTATTTCGACATATGTTAAAGTATTTCGATCAATCGGACCGACAAACGAACACCCCAGTCGAACAGTCACACGAATAGATTCACAGTAGGGCCATCTCTGATTCGTTTCCAAACTCACATCCCTTCTGTTACGTCCACACTTTGTCTTTTTCATGCAATATTACGAAACAATTTGGGTCCAAACAATGCGTAATCTTGATTCTTAGCTTCTTCGCTAATTTTGTGAACATTTTGCCTCAATACGCTTTCACATAACGATTCAAGGTATATACTTTTTACACCGCAACTCGACATAGTGTGAGGTGAGCTACAGAAGATATCCAATCAATCTGCTGAATGGATTCCACATTAGAAAGCAGCTGGATTTGTTTTCCTACGATTGGTGGAAGAGGTCAATAAATGCCATCGAGGCATTAGAGAGCATGAAGTGTATGTTGTTTTACCCAAAATGATTCATACCATGTACAGAGAGTGTTTTTTTCATAACAGAGAGACCTAAAAAAATGTCATCTTTTCCAGAAAACAGACATCTCAAATGGGAAGATCATTTTTCTGGTGCAATTGTTCACCAAATATTTAAACAAAAATGGCAACTAAAAATATAACGTAACATTTGTTCTTTCAAAAACTGAATGTAACCAAAGAGTCCCTTTTTGTCATTGCTTCATTCTCAGCCTTGATAATAACAAAACACATGAGAAAGAACATTTTGTTCCACTCAAGAAAGCAATTTAAAACAATAATTGCTTAAGAGAGTAATAAGCATTAACCCAGCAAGAAAAAGGTCTAATTAATTTTCCAGTTCACGACCTCTTCTCTCCCAATCAACCAAGAAATAAATAAGCTTCTTTTCTTGGAAAACAACATGAATCACATCTATTTACAACAAAAAAATATCTCTTGGTAATGTCCTCCGTTTCAAATTTCCTATTATTATTATTTACGAAAACTAATCGTAGCTTTTCAAGTTTATCTAATGACATGATGCAGCGATTTTATTCTATTCACCGAAAAGTTCATAAAAAAAGGGAGAAAAATTACTTTTGTTTATGCAAAAATATTCCAAACAAATATTTGTATACTATTTTCAAATAACAACAAAACAAGAATAGACTTCTTCATCTAAAGCAGATCTATAGTAAGAATGCATACCGTTTATTTTGAAAAATTTAGGGACATTGATGTCAAATACTAATTCATTCAAAGAAGCTTGATTACAATTAATAAAAACATAAAGTTTAGTGCCACTCCAATGACGTGAATAACCAGAAATTTTTGTCAAGTTCAACTTTAGCTACAAGCCCCGTTAAACCCTATAAAACCCCTTAATTTTCTGTGTAATATAAGCCCCATCTCCACCTTAAGAGTTTCAGAACATAGATTGGCTCTCCTTCATTTATCCTCCTCGTCATTCACAGACTCCCTAGGGTGGTATTTTGATTCAGATCCTAATCTAACGTATAATACTATACATGTATCATTGAATGTTGGTTATAGGTTGGATGCTTTAGGGCCTTACCACAAGGTGTGTACTGGACTTACGTTTCGGGGCATGCACAAGTACTAGCTTGTTTGGACTTTATGGTTTTTCTTTGATGAATTGCCCATATTAATGCAGCTCAGTGGCTATAATCAGGAGGGAGATTGCTATTGATGGTGGAGTTTATCAAAGAAAAAGGAATGAACAAGTCAAGCGGCTGAATCTAAATATTTCCCTGAGGATTAAATTTGTTATAAATGTTGTATCAATATGGCACAAACAAACGAATATGATCTCAGTGAAGTGTAAATATTGTGACCTTTCAAACAGAGACAAACAAAAATGGGTGAAATATCAAACTATGGTATGCCATGGAACTATCTGGCACTTTGATTTAAACAGTGGGTTGGGTATTGTTGGACTTGTAATTAGGTAGGGTGAGAGGAGATAAGGAAGAAAGCCTAAATTGGATCAAGAGATTTTTACAGCAGAAGGGATGATAGAAGAGTGTAGGAGTTTTCTTTTTAATTTCATTAATTGGGTGCTTTTGGTACAAATAAAGGGATTAAGAGCTCTCCTTCCTGCTTTAAATTTACTAATCAAAATATCTACTGTAGTGACTGTAAATGTGACTATGTTATCCAAATAGATACACAAAAATCAACATACACGTATAAATGGTACCCAGCAAACCACTGCTGGTGTGAGTGGCAAGGGGTTATTACACACCAGCCTAAATTTAACCTAAAATACTTTTCCCCCTAGTGCAGCTGGACAACATTATTCTGATTATTTGTTAACTGTGGAAAAAATATATATTTTCAACCTATTGGTTCAACACTTGGTTACTCTAATTTCATTTACATGATCTCTCCTAGGTTAGTCAAATGGGGTTAACAATACTACATTTTCAACATCATCACTAAAGACACATCTTTCCAATTTATGCCAGAGATTTAATTTGTAATTTAACCTTCACTCTGTGAGTGATTCCCAATCTAGCTACTCTAATAATTTAATATACTACTTATTCATTATAACAATGTTTTACAAATCTCTCTCCCCTATACTGCATGCAATCCAATTTGGCAATCAATCTAACTTCATGGAAATCACATATACTCTCAGCATATTTCATACGAGAATTAACTAGCTAAAGATAACATTTCCCTGTATTCTTTTCATCACATTTCCTCAATAAATCCTAATTTTTGATAGCTTGTCCACATAGTTCACGTATATGTTTCACCCAGGAGAGGTCGTGAGTGAGGGTAACTCCTAAGTACTTAATCGATTCAATGGGGAATCACTCTCATTCCATAAATTCGTCACAACACACTTTTTTCAGTTTTATTCCGAATGCCAAGAGTCTCACCAATATTGCACTGCCTTAAGGTATTAGGCAGGGTATTTTATCCTCAGGATTATGGATATCTCCGTAAATTACTGCATCATCAGCAAATAAACATATATTACCATTGACCATGGAGTTAATGCTGTTAACGTACTCACCTCGCTTGACGAATGCCTTGGAGATTCCGATGAATGGAGACTCAAAGACGAGGCTGAGTGCAGTGGCGACGAATATGGTAATGATGAGGTTCCCAAAGAAGTCCCTCACCTGTAAAGATGAATTAATAAGGTTTAAGTCAAGAATCCAGAGGGGGTTTGTTCCAATTTGCCATCAAATGGATCAAATTTTATTACAACAATGGTTGCATCAGTCAAATAATGTCTTTTGACAATTTTGACAAGATCTTCCCTATAAATAAGAATGTGGTGGCTGGTCAAAAAAACATGACTTAAAAAAATTTTCAATTACATGGTTTCTGTGTAATTAAGTAAACGTTGTTCTTGCCTGCACCAGCAATTAAACCTCATACTTTAAGACAAGGTGATTTTCATTCTAATTTTTTTTGCAGAAAAATGAGGTGGGCAGTATTCTATGAGTCCTTTAAAAGTGGGAAATAAATAATTTTACCCCCAATCTCAGTAATATTATTTCTTTCTGCCCATACTTATGAAATGCTATAAAACAATGAACTAGGGAATAGTTTTCCACATAAATATTTCACATAGATGATCAGTGATACTTCATACAGCCAATGGTTGATATGCCAAAACTGAATTAATCGTTTTGAAAGTTTGTGAGGTGCAACATTAAACATTTGATGTAATTAAATTTAGGGAGTAACAAGTCACGATTATTGAGATAACACAAAATAAGTTGCTAGAAAATTAGTTTAAATATTACTTACTACTTCATTAATGCTGAAGTATACAGTAGCTCGAGTCGAACCAGCAAAGTATAAAATGACTACGTAATGAATGAGATATATACAATAGGTGAGCCTTCCCAATGGTGTCAACAATTTCCAAGAAAGTATGGTGTTTACTGGACCTATGAAAATTAAAGACGTTAACCATTAAATACTGGCTGGAATTGGCTAAACAAAATGTAAGATAAAAGAAGTCATATATGTTTTATTTTTAAAAAGATAAAATATAAAGATGCTCACTATTTGGATGTCAACCATCGAATATCGGATGTTTTACATATAATTCTCAGAAATAAAATTATTCCGAATAGGGCATAATATGACTGATATTAATACATTATGACAATGCAATAAACTGCAATAAGCATCAATTGGGACAGTTCTTTAAATGTTCTATCAATTTGAATATTCATCCATGTTCTTAGAAGATCCTAAAGGATGCCTTTACGCAACAAAATACATTCACAGTTAAAAATTAATGCAGGATTCCACAAACTATTGAAAATTAGACTAAATTTTACTTTTAAAATTTTGTGCCCAGGTACATCGCATTAAAACTTAAATTTGAAAGGTATATTTAGATCCATCGAAATATTTAAGGTAATTTTCTGATAATTATCTTGCTAACGTTATGAAAAGAGATATCGGCAAGTAATACAAAATACATCATAAGAAATACATCAAAAGAATATATTTAATTATACACTAACCAGCATAACCATGGCAGCAGGCAAAAATCACCCAACCAACCCCTATTGCCCAAACTGTTCGGTGAAGTCCGGCGTAGAAAGACGATTCCCACATGTTGTATGGGTGGTCCAACTGCATTAAGCCAAACACGCCAAATATGACAGCAAGGCAGGAGGTAATGGAAAGCATCCATCCTACAGCTACTAAATACTACTCAAGTCAAAAAGAAAGAAAATATCAAATTAATACTTTTAAAGAACACCAGAGAAAGCGATTTGATTAATTATTCACTTTTATTTTAAGTCCATAGATAAATAGTTAGATATATGTAAAGCAGAAAATCCATAAAATTATCATCACTAACATGCCATAATGCCATTTATTAATTTATTTAAAGGTCTTACCTTTGGAATTACCACCTTTTTGTCCTTATATTTATGGAGGAAGAACCCAAGACCCATTCCAACTAAATAGGGCCCTGCTCTCGCATAAGCCCTGGTGTATATGTTAGTAAATACACCAACCACATCCTCAGGGTGCCTAGGAAGAAAAATATGGCACAATTTGAGAGCGAGTAGAGGTAGAGGGGTTTATCACATTTAAGGAATATAAAGGGAATTCAAAAATCTACAAGTGCTAAGAAATACAACATCAAAATGTCAAACCATTTTGTAGAAGTATAATAAACAATGATACTGCCATTGAAATCCTTTTTTTT
This sequence comes from Hetaerina titia, assembly GCA_037158775.1. Taxonomy (NCBI): domain Eukaryota; kingdom Metazoa; phylum Arthropoda; class Insecta; order Odonata; family Calopterygidae; genus Hetaerina; species Hetaerina titia. The sequence continues at coordinate 28,610,035 of CM073775.1, read as the reverse complement.
ATTTATTCATTTGCTTTATTACGAGTGTAAAATGAACCATAATTCACACCATCTTTAATGAGTGTATTAAGCTGTCATTGATTTGAAGCAGATGTTAAATACAAAACATACATCTCTCAAGAGGCAATGGTCAAACCTGGCAATGTTATATATGATTACCAATACTAACTATGATTTTTAGGATTATTCATTCAAATTGTTAGGTAACTTTATATAGTTGGTATATTTCATCATTAACCAAACATGTACCACCATTTATTAAAAACTATATTAATTGTAATTTAAGCTGTATTTTTCACCAGCAGTAATGAGGTAAGGTGATATACCCACCCAAGTTTCAAGGAAATATCATATGCATAAGAAAACATGAACCAACAACGTACAGTATTAAAATAAGAGGTGAATATACAAGGACAGTCTAAGTGGTCCTTACTGAAGTGCGATTACCAGACTTTAATAGGATTGGTGCAGAAGTGTTTAAAGGGATTGAATTTTATTTCAAAATCTCCATGAGTACTTTCAAAAGACAAGGAATAGAATACATCTGGCATGCCAAGGGAGAAAACTAGGAAATATACCTCATTTTCAAGTCCAGCCAAATGAAATATCCATATATGGATTGCAAATCTCTTCTTAAATAATATCAACTATGCTCTTATCTCAAGGGAATGAGGGAAAGATACCCAATCCACATCCAAAAAGATGCAATTAAATGCAGAGAATTAAAAATTGGACCTAACATAGAGAAAATATACTTGATATATGTACAAGTATGTCTTCAGGGCATCTTGCGGTGAGGACAGATGGTTTCACCATACATGTAATGTTTCACCATACATTATTCTGATTAATAGTTTTAAACAGAGGCATGAATCCATGGAAGTGAAAGATCTCAACAGAAATATTCCTAAAAAATGTTATTGACAAATTATTGCAAGTTTCCACTAATTGACATTCATTTCTGACAAAGTTTCAATGTGCTACATGATCTTCCACTCCTGAGGCTACACATTTTTTTCTAAAACATTACAAATCCACTACCCAAACATAGCATTTCTAAATAAAACATAATACAAAGAAAAACCTTCTGGCTCACTAAACCAACCACTGCCATGAACAATGAGAGAATGTCATGCAGTTACTTTTATCCATTGGTGATGAGAAACTCAAAGAGGTACTCTGATTATAGACTCCACTGCACAGGATGACACTGAGGAACTAACTCTTATCCCACAATTGCATAAGATAATTTTTTCCAAGCAAGATTTTTGCACTATTTTTTGAGAATATTTGTACGTAAAATGCACTAGCAAAAACACTTATTGGTAACATTTTTGTGGAAGAACATCGTTTTTTTAACATTCACATTACTTATTGAAAATTGTGCATTCTCTGCAGAGTCAAAACTAGATGCCATTCGCTTTACAGAGGATGATGCCAATGAACCAGATCACAAGTGTTGCTACGCAGTGTTTCTACCTAAAGGTGAGTTTGTTTGCGCATATTTTTTGGTAAGCATTGCTTTAGCTCTTATTTTTGGCAGCATCAAACTAATTACATTAGCTATTTTTATTGAAGACACGTAGATCATATCAAGAAAGGTATCAATAAAATGAACAAATGTACTTTGTTACTGACCCATTTCACTAGTATACCAATTTAAACTCTGCAAACTTCTTTTTTTTCCTCTTCTGAAGAATTAAAAGAAACCTGCCTGCCAACCTGCCTGCCAACTGATTCATGTTAATATAGAAGTATGGCATAGACATACACATTCTGAGATATGTGATTTAACTGGAGAAACAAAGAGTTAAAATATGCCTGTAAAATACTACTAATGCACCTTTGTAAGACTGATTGAAGTAGTTAGATGTTATTTCAGGGTATATTATTGAAATTATTCAAAGGTTTTTAGGGTATTAAGATTCCAATATCCAGTAGTCAGGCTAACTAACAGCTCCTGCCATGAGCCCCTGTGGCAGCTTTCAGGCTTATCATTTGAATACATAGCAGTATCAGCAGGGTTTTTTTGACATCCTGAAGAATGACGTGTCTTTTTACAACAGATATTTTACAGTAATATCCTGATCCCTACTTGAGGTGCTTTGTGGAGAGCACTTTGAGTGAGTATGACGTACGTTGGATGGGACGTTGAGCTGTGGACCCCTTGGTGCCTTTCGACAAGAGTAGGCTAATGCCGACACCAGGTTTCTCTCCATCCTTCCTTTCCCAACCACCCCGAATGGCACAAGTGACCTTAGCTGTTGGTCACCTTCCATAAAAACTACTACGACTAGGAAGCAAAGAGATGCACAAAAAAAAGTTTCTATGGCAACCCTGAACCAAACACACAAAGGACCACTTATGGTTGCCTAATCATTAGGATGAAAATGTCACCTTCGAAACTAGTTATGAGTCATTAAACTCTTGAATAATTCTGTAATGGTTTGTTTTCATTGAAGTAACTTTCAAATTGAACTTCCTAATATTTACTTTGGAGATGAAAAGAATGAGAATCTCTCTTAAACACTGCCAGTTATCGTAAAGCAGCCTGTTTGTGATAAAAACCAACCCAATGATAAAGTAACCTGTAATGATACATTACCTATTTTAAATAAACTCCTTCCCTTGGAAGGTCCGTGGCACTCTCAAGACATTCCAAGGAACGGAGTACAACAAAAATACTTGTGAAAGGATTAATTAAGACACATTAATAAACTCCCCCAGTTTCAACTGCCATGTGCTCACATATGACAGTTGAAACTATAAAAATAAATGCTTTTAGAATGATAGTCACCAACAATTAAGACAACATAAATTCTTGTTTGTGGTTCTTTGGTGTCAAAATTAATTACACCAAACATACAATATTCAACAACAATCCCTAATTAAGAATGAATGAGAAAATTCATTTTGAAATTAATTTGATTTCTATTTAGCAGGATTTCTTATATTTTATTTAGATACCTTATATTTCTTATATATTTCTATTTAGCAGGATTAAGCAATAATGTCTCACAATAGAAGCTAAAATAACACAGGAGATTATTGTCAAGCTATACTGATAAATAAGCTCATTGAAAATATGTTAATGAAGACAGGAAAGAAAGGTGGATGCAAAGCATATTGAGTGGGAATCGATTGTTGAAGATTGTGATGTAGAGGGGATAATGTTGGGTAGACAAGGCAGATGCAGTAAAAGAATAGACAAGTTCAACAGAATGAAAGGAAGCAAGAACTATTAGGAATTGAAGAATTATTTAATGTAATCTAGGCTTTAGAGTGTTTATTAAGTGTTGTGTTACGTGGGGCTTAGAAATATTGCACTGCTTAGGTAGGAGATTCATGGAAGACCTATCTTGACTGGTAGACTACAGGTCTTAATAATAATGTTAATATATAATAAAATAATAGTGTGGACTGTTATCCCTCAAATGCTTCCTACTTTAATACTTCATTAAAAACTAACAAAGTAGTTTATAATGACAATTATTATTAGCAGCGTTCATCTTTCTAAATATTCTTGGATCGATTTATTGTTTGACCCCCACCCCCCTAAATCTTTTATTTATGTTTCAGTTTGTATCTTGAACCCCTTACCATTCCACCAGCCCACCCCACCCTCCCAGCTTGGCAAGCCCTGATCAGTTCCAATACCATGAGTAAGCAGCCATTATTTTCAAATATGAAGAGAAGTGATTTATGTCATTTAAATAGGTTACTTATTTATACCATACGTTGGAATACTAAATCCTCAAATTAATACGAAATAAAATCCTCTCAAAACAATTTCTAGCAAGAAAAATGTGCATCCTTACCGGTTGAAAAATATAGCTCCTGGTAACTTCATGTCTGCCGTGATGATAAAGGGCACTAACACAGCTATAAGTACGATTATAGGGAATAAATACAGTCGGAAACGTCGATATTTGTGCATCAGGAACAGGAAAATCGGAGACACCAAATAGAACTGAGTATCAACAGCCAAATACCATGAGTGGTCCATGCACTGAAAAAAAGAATTTATCTTCATTATGACCAAGATTTTTTACTGAGAGATAATAGTTAACTGAAGTATTTGATTATTATGTGTTTGTATATTCTTGAACCTTCCCATCCCATCCTTCCACTTCACTTAGTACGGTATAGTAGAGAGATTAAATAGCTGAAATCTTTAGGCCTTCACTCATTAAACATTGGCATTAATAAATGGCAAAAATCAACATTATATTAATTTGTTAACATTATTTTTATCATCTGCTGATACTAAATAACTATTTTAGATATAATTATGAAAAGCAGAACATACCTCAGCATGCAATGGCTATAACATATATTTAGAAATATCTGATTTACTAAAATACATGAAAACCATATTATGGGAAAACATGGTGAGGTACGACACAATTTTAATAAACACCATAATCACAGTATTCAACCCGAAGGCATGTGAATATTCACACATCAGGGCAGGGCATTTCCTTTCCCTGTGCCAGTTATGGTTTCCCAGTAAGATCTGGTTCCTGAAAAATCACATAGCTTGGGTGGAGCTGTAGGTGCCCAGAGTGCCTTGCCCAGGAATCGAATCTGGGATCCTCCGGTCAGTAGTCCAATGCTCGGTCAGTAGTCCAATGCTCTACCCCCTGGACTACCGCAACCCACACTTTTAATATTGTATTAAAAATAATGACCTGATATCAAGGGTAGATGAAATTTTTAAAAATTTCTTGTAAAATATTAATAATTAACCTGTAGAGCATGTGGCCAGAATTACATGTAAAAACTTTCAAAATTTTGGTGTGGTACAAAAGGCATTACAGGCTCAAATACTAATAAGCACCTCCTTACAGACCTTTTAGTTTAGCATGCCTTTAAGTACAAAAAATGACTGTACTGTACTTATTTTACATAATTTGTACACAATACATTTTACAAACTTTGCATTAATCATTGGTCTATAAAAAAATTTTAATCTCAAAATATGGACCACAATTTAATAAAATAATGGCTCTTGACTAACAAATAGAGTTATTATTAGTGTTGGGACCAAATGAACTTTGTACTTACTGGTTGATTAATGTTCACGTAGTTATTCACATAAAGCATATTTGTCCACCAATTTATTCTGCACATTTTTGTGTTGTTGCCAATGAGTATATCCCACACAGGTCCAGATCCAAGGCGATAAAATAATGTGGCGTAGAAAAATATCACTATTGCATATGGAGGCGTGAGACTGTGTGAAGAAAAAAAGAGAAAATGATAATTTTGCTAAACAATTGAATAATCACAACAAAAATATAAATTTACGATGACCATTGTGCTGAGAATGTGATTGGTCATGACAATAATCAAACAGTTATATCCTATCCATTCATTTCTTCATAAAGAAAATTTTAATGCCCAAAGGATGGTGGTTTTTTAAACTCCACCTGAGATCTGTTAGAACTTGAAAGGTTTTTATAATTTTGCTTTCTTTTAACGAAATACCTGAGCTTTGCACTCTTTATCAATGCATTATCTTTATTATTTACAATTATCTCTTTATTAAATTATTGTTTATGTGAATCTGATTTTGACTACATGAAATTCAAAAACATGAATGCCATAGAAATTATTTATTAATCATATAATTTAATCCAATATACTTATGTGCAACAAATATATTAAATCCATATTTCAAAGATTAAAATATTAGATGGTAATAAAAGAAGTGTTTTGGACAAAATTGAACAGAGTGGTGGGGAATTTAAGATAAGAATTGCATGAGGTAAAAAAACATTAACAGGTAAGAGTTGATAACAGGCAACATAAGTAAAGATTTTAAGAAAACAATAATGTTGTTTTTAATGTGGTGTGTAGTTTTGTATGGATCGGGAAATAGGTCCTTGAGGCATGAAGATAAGCTTAGATTGAAGGCTTTGATGATGTGAGTATGGAGAAGAACTGAGAAAATAAAATGGACAGGAAGGAAAGCAGATGAAGTTATAGGTATGGAAGTGAAGGAAAGACATGGCTGTCGAGAGACACTTGAAAAAGGCAGGACAACTGGATAATGGGAGGCTGAAGGTGGTAATAGAGTAGAATACTGGGGAAGTGAGGTGAGTGGAGGAAAAGAATAAGACATTTTGGATGGAGTCCATTCAATGGAACTATAGGAGCTATAAAGTTTAAAGAGCCAAAGAATTAGTTATTGTAATATGTAGTCTGAGGTCTAATGATATTTTGTGCAATGTTAGTTACCACACAGAAGTACAGCAGTGTACAGCCACCAGGTCCATCAGAAACCGGGAAAAAATGACCCCAAGAGTTGTATATCCTCATCTATGACATTTTTACCATATAAAAGAGACTTGTTTTACCCAGACACTATCAAGACCATTGTGGAGAGAGAAAATTTCATAAAAACATTTATCATAAATTTTCCATCCAAGGAACCATCACTAGGAAGATACTGGTTAAGGCGACGAGGCTGAATGTAGTTATTCTTAATCATCCCACATATGATTCGTTTGCCATTGAGTATCACCTGTAACTCAGTGCAGTGCAGTGTAAGATGGTGAAGTGGCTAGCATACTGGCTTCCCACCTAGAAAATTCAGGCTTGAATCATGAAGAAGGCAAATATTTTTCAGTAGTATCCCGATCCCTACTTGAGGTGCTTTGTGGAGAGCACTTTGAGTGAGTACAACATCCTTCGGATGGGACATTAAACTGCGTAACCCTTGGCAACTTTCGTAAAGAGTAGGCTAATACCAATGCCTGGTTCCTCTCCACTCTTCATCCTTTCCTGTCCATCGCAAATGGCACAAATGACCTCAACTATCAGTGACCTCCCCAAAAACTACTACTATGAGCTGAAGTACTCATACTAAGTCCTAAATACCATGATGCAAAATAACCTTAAACCCATTACTGCATGCTACATTAAAATCATTATGTAGCTCCACATACTTTATACCTCCTGTTAATTCCATCCATCGTACTTATTATTTTCCACCCTCTACATTGCTTTCCCACCATTCTATCCTCTACATAGCAGCCTTTAGCAACCCATTGACTCTCAGGATTTCCCATGTCCACTTGTCCTACCTTCTTCAAATATCACCCAATAGCCGTCTCTTCCCCTATCATACCTAGAGCTTCAGCATTTGTTTTCTTTGCTGTGCATCTATTTTTTTCCATTCAACAAATAGCAATGAAATCCACAAGTCATTAATAAAAATCTCTAATAAAAAGCTCAGTCCTATGGCTCTACCCCTCAAAAAATCCCCGTTTTTAAGTTTCTTACATTTTGTAAAGCACGTCTCTCATATTTAAGCAACCTTAATCATGCATTGTGAAGAAAAATAATAATCAATGTCAATAGAAAAAGTTTAAGTGGAAAATCACATAGCAATAAAATTCATCTATCAGTTAAATCAACAAATGCCCAATAACACCTTTGAACTAATTTTAAATTAATTGACACACATTAAGGCTTTAATTTTGGGAAAAGTCAACACCCAAAGAATTAGAGATTACTAAAAATTATCCTTGCTATTTCCATCAGAGAATAAACCAGAAAGCATCTTCTCTGTTGGGATACACCAAAAACACATGCTTAATCCATCTGTATACACTTTTAAGTGGCATTGAGTGATATCCTTCATGACTTTGCAGCTACTAACATGGAAGCAACATCAGGAGACAAGTTTTTCCTAGAAGACAAGCCCATTAAAAATACTCTCCATTGAGTTGACTTCATGAAGTATTTTGTGAGGGGATTATTCTGACTTTATCAAAACTTTCATCATAAAAACGAAGTTGGAGCTCTCACACAAAGGCTAAATGACCTTATGAAAAAAAATAAAAGTATAAATTATATTTATTTAATCTATTCTCACCGTAAAATTCTGTGTAGGTAGAACAAAATGGGGTTGAAAGGAAGGCCACTTTCTTGCTCCCGAAGAAACATAATAGCCAAAAGTAATCCGGAAATAAGAAAGAAGGTATCCACAGAAATAGATTCATTTAGGACCAACATCCTCATCCATTCCTTTGAAAACTGAAAAAAGAAAGTACACAAGTCAATTCAAAACATTAAACAAAATGCTTATTGACTTTTTTTTGCCTTTGCCCACTCTTTCAATATACCGCATACAATTATTTGGTGTTATACATTTCTGTCTAATTATTTCTACATCTTTTGCAATGATTTTGTAACTTGTGTCATGGGTTTAAAATTAACAAGTCTTAAAAAACTTCAATTTTTTAAGAAAACGGTATTTCTTTGCCAAAGTTTCAGGAGAAAAGAGACCGAGATAGATTCCACTTGTCTCTACACCATTATTCTGAGGAAATATTTACATAGTTTTAAGAAATATCGAATAAATTTGTCAGAAGGCAATCCAACATCATTCCAGTGTGTGCTACAGCAATGCTGTTTAGTTGCAAAGGATCATAAGAAGAACAGTAAAATAATTTGAATGGGTGATCTATCTTTCAAAAGGGCTGAGGTATCAACTAGAGAAATAACAAAAATTAGGATGATATCCACGAAATTAATTATTACTAAACAAGCCATTTTTTTATAAAATTCCTCAAATTAATGCCCCAGTGTTTTAATTACTCTGTCCATCAAAAGCAATGTTCTCAAACAAAATTTTATTTCACATTTTTGGGTCGCACAATCTCTATATATAATGTATAACCACATTTTTTGTTCCATCCACTGCACCACAAAAAAATTTTAACATCTAAATCATTAAACAATATTTCCACTGATATGGATAATTGCTTAAAATAAACTGCTAATGATGTACAGCTTCACAAAGTGAGCATAATATGCATATAATATGGAAAAAATGGATACAGACATGATGCAGAAATTTTGCACCAATATTCACTAATTTTGCACCATGATACAGAGAGAGAAAACTATACAGACAATTCACCAATACATATATATACATACACACACAAACGTATATGTGTGCATGTGTTTATATAAACACACACACAAATACAGGCTATTAGCAAGGTTATTTTATTACCTGACCAATATAACTGGGATTCGTAAGTGGCAGTATAGTTTTACTGTAGAAAGTGTGTCCAAACACGATCCAGCTGATACTGATAAATTTCAATCCAAATATGAAGTTCATTGTGCTGTCCCCTGAAGTTACAGCAATGAGCTTTGGCACATTGGTCAAGAGCGAAAAGGAGACTAACACTCTGCTTGCTGTCCCTGTAATCAAATATATTCATGCTTTCACATCATACACCCATCAATGACACTCACTAACCCAAAGGTCTCACACAATTAAACCTTCCAACTTTTATTCTATTTAAATATGACGTGCATTCAAGTACTAAGTTTCCTTCTTGAGACAGGGTAGACAGAAAGATGTGGTCAAGCTTAATGTATGCAAACAATCATTACAAATGTGAAACATAGTTGGCTGCACCGTACAGTGCATAGGGCTCATATTAATTCCGCTAGAGCAAGAATAATTTTTAATATTTAATATGGCATCGTTTAGGGCACAAGAAAAACCTGTTTAACATCCACTTTCTCCACCTGCATGTTTTAACACTTTAAGAAATTCCTGGTAATTGAATGGCGGGCATACACTGTTGATGATGTTATGATTGTATGTATAAAATGTGCATTAGTGGATGGATGACAGCAAAAAGACAAATGCCAAACATCATAATGTGGCAAATTCAAGCAGCCTCGAGGCCGCAAACCAGCTGGTTTTTCTAGTGGGTATTATGGGATCCATTCTGCAAAGCTTTCTCAGATCCCAACATCTATGTTAGGAAAAATGCCTACATACTACATAAGGAGATTATATTGAGTAATAAAAGTAGTTTCAGCTTATTGGTGTCCCAGTTGGTAAGAAAAAATAAATGACCTTAGAAATTGAATGCACATTGTAAACATGTTAATGTTAACAAACACAATAAATGAGGATGTTTTCACAAGTACCCAAGTGAGGACATAAAGTTAGAGATCACCTTCAAGTAATAATACACATAAAATCTATGAGAGCAAATTTAGAACCAGTTTCCACTTATCATATTTCCATGGAGTATTTATTAAATGAATTGCGCTGATCTCAATTCATATTATGTAAGCATATATGAACCGAATTCATACCATAAACACAGTAATCAACCCAAAGTCCAGTTTGTTAGGTGATGGTAGTTCACCCAGCACTAAGCCCAACGGCATGTGAAATTCACACATCAGGGTAAGGAGGCCAGTTCCTTTCCCTGTGCCGGTTATGGTTTCCCAGGAAGATCTGGTACCCGAAATATCATATAGCTTGGGTGGAGCTGCGTGTGCCTAGAGAGGCTTGCTTAGGAATAGAAACTGGTCTCTCTGGTCAGTAGTCCAATGCTGTAACCCTAGACTACCACCAGCCCCGGAAATTGTACATACATCAAATTGCATATATCCTGGGTTCGCCTTTTATGTGTTTTCCTATCCCCTTTCCTTATACCTATTTCTATGTTTGAATGAATATTTGTGCGCCGTATGGCGGGACTTCGTATTTGAATATATATATATATATATATATATATATATATATGCAAACAGAACACAGAATCGCTCAAAAAAAGAAACTCACACATCGGAGTACACGTGTATATTTTTTAATTTTATCAAGTAATCTACCGGAAGGTAAGTTTTTGGATGGACGCAACTACCAAATAAATATTTTATAACTCCAAATAAAACCCAATCCAGCAACCTAATCTAGATCAGGTCCCTCTTCATCTCTGTGTACTTCCTTCATCCCATCCAACATCCCTATCCTCTTCCTGACCTTTCCTCATTTGCCTAACATTCTCCCCTCTATTACCTTCTTCAACATCCCACTATTGCCTCTTAATACGCCTTTCATCCATTGTTCCTACCTCCATAGGATATCTTCCCACAATCCCATCTCCTCACCCACCATCTCCAGTACTTCCTCATTTGTTTTCCTTTCGGTCCATTTCCCCTTTTTCATCCCTCTTTATACCCACATTTCAAAAGCCTCCAATCTACATCTATCATCCTGCTTCAGTGACCACGTTTAAGCACCATGCATAACTACGCTTCTTACCATAGTTTTAACAAGTCTTCACTTAACATCCTTACTCAACATTTCTATCATCAAATTTTTTCTCCTTGTGAAAGCTTCTTTGCCTAGCGTGATTCTTCTCCTTACTTGGTTTCCTTATCCTTTTTCCGTTAACGGTTCCTATAGTTTCTTGTGCGGATTCCGATATTCTTTGCTTGATACATTCCCATTTTTCTTCGTCAGTACACAGCTCTTTACCATCATCCATCATTTTCTCTACAGCCTGCTGATATTCAATGCTTCTACATTCCATTTCCTAACCCGCCGCCCTTACCTTATCTTCTTGAAACAGATGTTACATTTCATAACAACTAAATTATGGTCAGAGTCTGCATCCGCTCCTGGGAAACTGTGTGAATTTATCATACTGTTTCTAAACCTGTACCTAACGATAATATAATCTAACTGATACCTTCTGAGTCACCTGGCATTTTCCATGTATACCTACGCCTTTTGTGGTGTCTAAACCATGTGTTGGTGATGACTAACCCCTGTCTCCTGCAGACTTCAATTGCTTTCTCCCGGCAGTCATTCCTGGTGCCTAACCCATAGTCCCCAACCTCATCACCATATCTTCCTTCGCCTACCGCCGCATTCAAATCCCCCATCACTATCAAATTTTTCCCTGCAGGAACAAGCAATTATATCCTCTGACTGAATATCCCATCAACTTCTTCCTCCTAATGAATCCTTAGTGGCATGTACCAAGTTCGTCGGTTCTGCTTTAACCTCTACTAGTAATATTCTATCGGTTGCTTGCTCTGTGTTGATTACGTATCTTCCTACTTCTTTATAATTATTTATTATGGCAACAATTCGTTGGCCCTCATTCCTGCCACGGTATATCATTCTGTAACTATCACTCCAGTGATTCCCGCTATTCTTCCATTTCACCTAGCATAAACCTGAAACGTCTTTATTTTCTTTTTTCATCTATCGCTTAATATTCTCTAATTTTCCTGTCCTAACATTCCAGTTCCTATTCTATCTAATTTGGTCTTCTTCTTCTGCTTCTTCTGTCCTGCTGTTGTCGATTTTCCTTCGCAAGGGTTTTGTGATATGACGACCGCGGAAGCCTCGCCTTTCCCGCTGCCAAGCACGACACACGGCTGATTGGGCTGAGTCCAGTAGTTGTCAGGACTCATTCCCTATACTGTCCATTATTATATTCTTGGGATTGGTAATTGAGGTTGTTTCCCGATTCCTTCCTCAATAGTGTTTTTAACGTGATACCATCACTTAATGGCCGCCCCATTGGGGTCAGATGCCTTTGCAGCCACCTCACTGAGGAACAGACGCTGCATGGACCACCTTTCGTCTGGCTCCAAACCTTCGACCTGGCATGGGTGACCCTACCAGGAGCAATTATTATTACTCCCGCCAGCACAGCTTTAGGGGTCATCAGAATGCACAAGCCCTTCCATTACATCAAGGTTGACCATGGGAGGGTGATTTCTATGTCATACATTTAACTTTATATATATGTACATATACATATATAAATGTAAAAATCTATTCATATAAAATAAATAAAGCGAAAATTAGATATTCATAATTTTCTTAAATGTACTAACCGCTCATTTCCTTCCGTTTCTTCCTCATAAATCCTTCATAGCATGTGCTAACAACAACTAAGACTCCAAACACCAAAAGAGTCAACCTGTTTGAGGGAAGCACAAACGAAAAACTATAAGTTTTGCACAGCAAATTGCATAAATTGTTTACTCATGCATAGAATCCTAAATTACTATGAATATGATTTATTTGTTACGTAATATGATTTTACTATGAAAACTTGTGATGTGAGGAGTCAAGGGACGAAATAATACAAAATGATAAAATTTTATCTATCCAAAAATTACTCATATGGTAAAGGAAAAGTTTAAGCAATGTCGTCGAAGGTTGTCGTCGTTCACGATTGTTTTGTAAAGGGGCGATTATTTTTTTAACCTGTCTTACATCCGTGTGGTGTTATTCCTTGGGGTAATGGCAATAAGATACTCTTACATTAAAGCTTAAAAATAACCAACAAATGTTAATCCTTCCTCTTAATTTTCATTTTCTACCAGAAATGACAGCTCAATCCTTCAGCAATGCCACAATTTGAAATCATGATTAGATGGCAGTGACTTTAACCGATGCAATAACAATCAATACCTTCTAAAGTATGTAAAATGTTAATAATTAAACTCATATATCAGTTTTTCCCCATCTTAGCGAAAGATTTTATTAAACGCATCTAAGTACGTAATTGATAAAAATTAGTACAACACGTTATGACTCTAGAATTATTCAAACCTATAATTTTCGTCCAGATCACAGAAAAAAATGCTGATCCCACGCTGAAATATTCTTTAACGTGGGAACGTGGGTATTAGATGAATGCATATAGTACTTTACTATAAAAACGTTTTTAAATCCAAAAGTCACGAAATCTTTACATTTTCCTGATAACCAAACCCTTGAGGACTCATATTCACAAACAAAACACGCGTGTACTTCAAAACTTAAAACTTTCCCCTCCAACTTACAGAGCAGCGATATCACCCCCATGCATAGGTTGTTCCTTCCTCCAAGTCTTACACTCGAACACATTCACGATAGCCCTCGCCTGGGTGTAAGGCTCCATCGTTCGGTTGAAGAAACCCTGAAGAGCCTGCGTCTTACCAGCCGGGGAACACGAGGGCGATGCGCAGAAAGTTAGCAGGTAATTTTCCACCCCTTCGTCGCCCTAATCACATTTTGAAGAAAAGGCATCCTATTAAATCGATTGAGCCAAATCTCCTTTATTTCTAAATTACTATATATTGATCCGTTGGAAGTAGTCTTAATTCATAGGAATCTGAATTTCCTCACCGTTCCGGATCCTGAGATTGCTTCACTTCCAGCTTCTGGTCCGATGAGTGTGACATTGGCCACGCAATACTTTCCGACGATGTCCAGGAAATCGGATGTGGGCGAGAAAGATTTGCATCCTTCGAACTCTCCCAACAGCGGTGGGAATGCATCCTTGAGGCCCTCCCGAAGGTCTGAGGAATCCTCGAGCACTGTCAAATAAATCATTTATAGTAAATTGCCTCAGAATGGTAATCATAAGATATTTTGGCAATCATTATATGGCTCTCATAATGAAATTTGTTTTCTCCAGCGTAACTTTATGGAATTTGCATAACATATTGAAAAGAAATTATTCATTTCGTAATTCCACATTCTTCCAAAAGTGTTTGGAATCACTAAGTGAATAATTTCATTTTAATCTCTCATAATAAGTTTCGAGACCTTTGAACACTCGTATTCTTCGAAATATAATTAAGCCATGGAGTTAGAGGAATAGACTCCGGATCTGTTTGCGAGTAAAAATTTGGGAATATAAGAAACTTTTTCTTACAAAAAAATAAAGTTTAAGTAGTTGGAAACATTCTTTAAATAATTTTGAATTTGACCAATGAAGAAAAAACGAGTTCTTAAAACATTATTGACATATAGAGATAAAGACAAAGAACTTCGAAATAATTATCATGGGAGTAAACGAAGAAGACGAAGACAGCATCGAAACCAACGGGACGCAACTGTAAATTGACCGTCACCCATGTGAAGTCGGACATGATCTATACTATATAGTACATTTGTCATTGGTGAACCTATGAAAGATAGCCTACTCATTGTTACGATTCGGTATGCAAATAATGATTTTGTTCTAGCAAGGCAACTAAATTTATCCAGAGGAAAAGATTAAGATTTCACAGTCTTCATTTCCAAACATGAATACTTAGTATTACATGACCCCTTGATCTTATGATAGCTTTCATACTTATCAAATCAAATTCAAAGTGATAAGGAGGCACTGAAGAATGTTATGCATTATATAATATATTTATTTATTAAGACATATTATATATATATATATTATACATATTATATATAATATATATATATATATATATATATATATATATATATATATATATATATATATAATATATATATATATATATATATAAACTTGGAAAAGACGCTCTCCGGCGACGAACAAACACACAAACACTAACACAAAAAACACCACACACATAGAAACATAAAAGAAGGACACTTACATTGGATATTTACGTTTCGACGGCACGGCCGTCGTCATCAGAATCTGATGACGACAGCCGTGCCGTCGAAACGTAAATATCCAATGTAAGTGTCCTTCTTTTATGTTTCTATGTGTGTGGTGTTTTTTGTGTTAGTGTTTGTGTGTTTATATATATATATATATATATATATATATATATATATATATATATATATATATATATATATATATATATATATATATATATATATATATATATGAAAAAGTAAGGAAGACGATTTGTGTGTGTATTTTTTAACGCACGAGATATCGAGGCATTGGACACACTGACAAATTTATTTTTGTAACTGCTCCTATCATTGGGTTTTTGACGGAAGATCCACTTCGAATTTCATTTGCTTTTTATCTAATCATTCCTAGAAGTCAGCTGATGAATAGTAAATACTAGCCGGTCCAGCCATCGACGTGGTTATGCTAAAAAAATACGTTCGAATATTATTTGTTTGTTATCACTCCGAATGTATCTGTTGACCTTTCTGCTTCTGATATCAAAAGAAAAAAGGCTTGCTTTCAGGCAGGACCAGCAGAGTTAACGTAGAAACGTCCATGCCCTGGGAGGGATTCAAAACAGCATCCTTTAGTGAAAAGCATGTTTTAACAAGCCTCTCTTCATCTTCGTGTACTTCCTTCATCCCTTCATTCTAAAAACATCCCTATCCAATCCATGCCCCTTCCTCACTTTCCAAACATTCTCCCCTAAAATTAGAGTCTTCAACTTCCCACTGCCCATCAATATGCTTCCCATCCATGTATTCAGTCTCTCTATGATTTCTCCCAGAAATCCCCTCTCCTTCCCCATCATACCTAGCACTTCCTCATTTGTTTTCCTTTCTCTCCACTTCACCTTCTCCATCCTTCCCCACACCCATATTTCAAAAAACCTCCAATCTACGTCTATCCTCCTGCTTAAATGACCAATATTCCGCGCCGTACATGACTACACCGTATCAAAGTTTTGACGAGCCTTTTCGTAACATTCATATGCAATGTCGCTGCCAACTTTGCCTAATGTTATTCCTTTCCTCATGTAATTGAGACGTGAGTTGAATCTCTACCGAGTTGCAATCCAGAATCAACTCCCATTACCGCCATGTAATAACAACGTCATAACAATGACTTTCGTTCTCACAACTACGACTTCTGCCATCTTGCTGTAGTACAAGGCGGTAAAAACAAACATTTGTAGCAGTGTCATTTGCGCAGTGCCCACTCGCAGCACTGGTGGTGAATTTCAGAACGCACTCAATATCTCAATATCGATGAAAAATATCGATACATTAAAATAAATATCGATTGTATCGAGCTTGATAACTATCGTTTCAAGTTTTAAATTATATATATATATATATATATATATATAATTTTGGGTCGCGGTGGTCTAGCGGGTAGAGCGTTGGACTACTGACCGGAGGGTCCTGGGTTCGATTCCCGGGCAAGGCACTTTGGGCACCTGCAGCTCCACCCAAGCTAGTTGATTTTTCGGGTACCAGATCTTTCTGGGAAACCATAACCGGCACAGGGAAAGGAACTGGCCCCCCTACCCTGATGTGTGAATATTCACACGCCGTCGGGCTTGGTACATGGGTGAGCTCTACCATCACCTACTAAACCGACCTTCGGGTTGATTACTGTGTTTATGGTTTTTATATATATAATTTATATAAAGGACACTCACACTGTAGATGATTTAAGCTTTCAGCCTACTCCGAGGACTTCTTCAGGTCTGACCTGAAGAAGGCCTCGGAGTAGGCCGAAAGCTTAAATCATCTACAGTGTGAGTGTCCTTTTACGTGTTATCTGTTTTATTCTGTGTTCTATTGTGCCGTCCAAAAGTTATATATATCTTAATCCATTTTACTTGAGCACATATATTTGACCAAATTACACAAGCTATGATTAAAATTAATTCATTGGATACAACGTAGCATCAGTTACTTCATAGGAAAAGAATCTAGCATCGATTTATTTATTTACGATACATTAAAAAAAAGGAAATTCTAAGTTAAACTTCCGAGGACGGCCTGCACGCGAGATCAGTCTGCACATGAGTACATACGGTAGCAGTTGTTCGTCAATGCATGTAGCTGACGGTAAGCTCTAAATTAAAAATAAATTTTTCCGGCATCACATGTTCCCCGTGCCCTATCCCACGGCCGAGGTCGCGAAGCACGCGAACGAACCTTCGATCGTCCATCAATGAACAAGGCGAGCACACGAGTGCGTGGAACAAGCAATCGCATGTCGCCATTTAACATCAACAGGCTGAGTGACGGGATTGATGAGACACTCGTGCTCAAACGGCAACGGATCGCTTTTAGGGTCATGGTCACGAAGTCACGGGTAGGGAGAGTTGGCGCCGGCGCCTTTCCCTCCCCTCCTGTGGGCACGCACGGCACTGCGTATGCAAAAGCGAACTGCATTTGTAGGCTATTATATGACAAAATACTTGGCGCAATCACGAGAATCTGGGCCAAGGGGGGAAAAAACTACCCCAGCTCTGTAGCCTTGAATGTCTTTAAGACATTGAAAGTCAACATAAACGAATGATTTTACGTTGCTTAAACTATCAGTGATGGAGTATTTTAAATTATTTAAGCTTCTTACGTGCCCACGTTTTGAATAATCAATAATATTGTTAAAATAATATCGATAGAAATAAATAAAGAATGGAGACTCGTGTAGTCATTTACAAATCGACGGATTTTGTATCTAAATTAAATTAAACTGATTAGCAGAGCTATTCGTCAGTAGAATGTCCATCTTCTTTACGTTTGGTTAATATTTAGTGTCAGTATTTTTAGCACCTCGCAAGCTACCAGTAGGGTATGTGGCAGGGGGTGATTACACACCAAACTACTTTTGACCAATAATACTCATCCCTCCTCACTCACTCCTACTCATCCCTCACCATAGCGCGGTCGGACAACGTTATTCTAATCACTTATCATTCGTAGGAAAAAATTACATCTTTAATCTATCTATGCTACACTTAATCTGTCTAATTTTATTGACGTGATCTCTCCTACCGTAGTACGGTGGGGGTAATAATACATTTTCAGCATCACTGCTAAAGAGAAGTCCTTACAATTTATGCAAGAGATTCAATCTGTAATTTAACATTCGCTCCATTTGAGGGATTCTCATCCTAGCTGCTCTGGAGATACGCTACTAAGTTTATCATGACGACGTTTTACAAATCAATCTCCTCTACGCTGCACGCGATCCAATTCGGCAATCAATCCAACTTCGTGAGGATCCCAAATACTTGCAGCATATTCTAAATGAGGTCTACCCAGCGACAGATAACATCTCTCTTTGACCTTGCCATCACATTTATCCCAGTACTCTTATAATAAATCCTAATTTGTTGTTAGCTTGTCCACATATTCCCCGTATATGTTTCACCCTGGAGAGGTCGTCTCGGTAATGCACTGATTACTCACAAAACTTGCGACGATGATAGTCCGAGTGTATTAAAACGCACTTGGTCCTCATAAATTTGGCAAATCAACCTCTACAATTGGAAGACTAAGGGAAATAAACTAGACTAAGAAAAAGACTAAGAAAATATCGCCTCTGGATAAAAATATACTGAAAACTTCGTATTAAAAGCAGTGTGTATCTTTCATTTCTGTTGTGTCTACATTGAATTGGCTGAAAGGTCCTTGGACTTCGACAGCTTAAAGTCCTTAACTGTTTTCCAACGATTAAACGCCAATATAACGAATGTTATCACTTCTCTCACACTTCTCGGCGTCGGTGACTGTGTACAGATTTTTGGAAATGTAAGTGCATGAGGATGACCGTTTCATATTGCATGTGTGCTGAAATGCTTCAATTAAAGTGATAATTAAGTGATTCGATAAAATTCAAAGACGACTTGTTACTTCTTTTCGTACATTGTCAAAGAAGATGCTCAAACGCTCGTAGAAAAAATAGCACGGTATTCTCTCGAAACATGAATACAACGGGTAAGTCAAATAATTTCGTACGGCTTTGCAGTTAAATTTTTCTACCGAGGGATTCATTGGGTCCCCACACCATAACGTTAGATTAAACCATACGGATAAAATTAGATCAACTTAAATGTATAGTCCATCCTAGCACAATCTGTGATCAAAAACTTTTTAAAAAACAAAGTCTAGTACCCCAAAAACCATTATTTTTTATTATTAATTTTAATACGAGACGTTTTTAATAAGAGAACACATCTCATTCAGCTGGTATTACGTAATAAAACATGATATCCTATCACTCCATGCTACATGCACACCCTCCCTTTTAGCGATTTTCAGGGTATAATTCATCTACATCTACATAAACACCCTGCGAGCCACCAAAAAGGTGTGTGGCAGGGGGTGTAGCACCATGTGGGAAGGGTTCATTTCAATTCAATGCAGATTCCATTAAGAAAATTTCCCGCCCAGGGTAATCATGATGGCCTTCCCATACTGACCCTCTTACAGGATTACAATACAACAATTTCAGAGTGTGAAAATCATTCGCCTCGACCGGGATTCGAACTTGGGTCCCTCGATTTTAGCCAGGCGGGGCGACCTCTTACACTACGAAATCTTGGGGACTTTACAGAAACAAGATGTTGTGAGGAAATACCGTCAGTACAATGTCACAGGCATTCGCAGTCGTACGCGATGCGCCACAGTCCACGAGGTTAAAGCCAACTTTAAACACTAGGGGTCACTAAACACCTTTGACACATTCCAAGAAACTGCTGGAGATGCCGCAACCGTAAATTTTGACGGAGTCATCTGCTAATATGCACTACAATGCAACAATTTCAGAGTGTAAAATATAAAGCACTTGACCGAACATCCGATAGATTAGGGTTCGATTCCCGGTCGAGGTGAATGATTTTTACACTCACTGAAATTGTAGCATTGTAATGCATATTAGCTGATGACTCCGTCAAATTTACTGTCGCGGGATCTCACGCAGTTTCTTGAAACTCTTACAGGATGTTGCGCCTAAGTTTTTTAATGATATGATTTACTTCATGCGTCCCTTACGCACAGAAAGGAAAGAATACCACGGTCAGGAAAAATAAGGGTGAGATAAGACGGCTGCTGAGGGAAATCCAAAGAAGGGAGGGGGCATATGATATATCTAACCTTTTGTGTTATGATGTCATGACTCATAAACTTGGTTTTTGAGGAAAGGGGATAAAAATTGATTCGAGACCTTTTGAGTTATTGGTGTGAAATGGAATGAAGAAAATGAAAAGTACGGAAAGGAAAACCAATAAGAAAATTCTTGGCATAATGGGGGAATATGTACCCTAAGCTAAGGTACCCTGCTGCCAATAAAAATATAAATGTGTGCTTTTATTAGTCACATTTGAAAGCATAGGACAAGATGTCATGGGAATTAAAATAACAGTATAAGCGAACGGTTAACCTATCTCCGATTGGAAGAGGACGCCATTTTGTTTTTCTACTACGTACAGTTGAAATTTATAGGGCATGATATTTCTGCACATAATTTCGACTCGTGTTATTTTAGGGAATATTTCCATCAAAATAACTCTAAGAGGGATCCTTATAAACCCTGAGTGTGTGTGTGTGTGTGTGTGAATGTGATTCACGAGAGTGACTGTTATTTCTTAACACACCCTAGTGATCGAGTGGTTGTAAGTTTTTTTTATTATTTATTTTGGCTTTTGTGTGTGATTGAGGTATACGTGGGTCACTGCTTCTCAAACACACCCAAGTGACCTAGTGTGTGTTCCCTATTTCTCCCCTCACTTGTGTTTTTTTAGCCTTCTTTTCTTCTTCTTCTTCTTTTTCCTTATCACATAGTGCCAATCAAGTTTACGGTCTCGGCCTTTTTTTGTTTACATTTATTTACGACCTTAGCTACGTTCATTGTACATTAATATTAAAATAACTCTAGTTTTTGGTAATATTTTCTTACATTAATGCAGATTTTATGTAAAGCGTGGGCAAGAGGGTAAATATTTATTCGTGATTTTTATCTAATCATTCATATTCGAACTTTGTGTGAAATACTCGAAGCAAAATGTATTTCCATATTGGACTATGTATTTACTTCGTTGAGAATCAATATTTTATCGCAACTATGAGAATGTTAATTCAAGCAGTGAAACACCCAAGTATCGATGCGAAGATGTAGTTGCCAAAGCTACCATTTCAGCGCTCGTGGATAATATTCCATTTTGCACTATTAAACGGACATAATATCGCTATTAATTTCGCAACAGCGTTCGAAGAAATCTATGCCATCCATTATAAGGCATCACTGTGTATTAGAGGGTTATATAACTTACGTCAATAAAACAATTAGGTCATATTTTCCAAAGGTTTCGGCCATGCTGTTTTTTTTCTAATTTCTCCGAGATTTAGGTCAATGAATCAAAGCCTTCAAAAGGATTATTTTCACATGTCGTCATGAT
Organism: Hetaerina titia; assembly: GCA_037158775.1. Taxonomy (NCBI): domain Eukaryota; kingdom Metazoa; phylum Arthropoda; class Insecta; order Odonata; family Calopterygidae; genus Hetaerina; species Hetaerina titia. Next base: position 28,588,354 of record CM073775.1, on the reverse strand, counting down.
TTTAATACGTTAGTGACGTGCTTGGCTGTAGTAACTCAGATATCTCACATACTTTAAAACTATCCCCTCCAGTCCCTAAGTATTTTTTTTCTCCCCAATAGTATTTCATTTCGACATCAAAGACCTTCAGCGAACTTCGCAGAACTATGAACTCCGCGCTTCTACGATAATATCAAGAGTGACATCGGGGATGCATTGGAAAAGAATGTTTAATTGAATGATTGATCACCGTGTGATTTACATATCCATCACCCGACCAAAAACAATAAGCAGATTCCACTTCAGGAGAGTCTATGAATTAATTAATGGACAGCATTAACGAGCATGAAAGCGCGCCATGTAACGAATGCTGTCATGATAAACTGCGTAACGCATCAAGATTATTAAAGGAACTAGGTTGGGGATCACTCACGGAGCGAAGGTTAAATTACAGATTAAATCTCTTGCATAAATTGGAAGGAGGTCTCTAAAGCAAAGATCTTGAGCATGTATTATTGGCTTATCTTACTGCGGTACGAGAAAAAATGTCAATAAAATTTTAGAGACTCGGTGTAGAACTGATTTAAGGTGTCATTTTTCCCCACAAATGATAAAGGATCAGAATAACTGTATCTGACCGCACTCGGAAGGGAAAAAAGTATTTTTCTTTTAATTTTGAGTAGCCTAGTACCTTGTCTTCATCTCATCTAGCATTAGTTGCCGTCCCCCTTGTTGCGAACAGCTCGTCACGCATGCGTAGAAAAGTATTTCACATTTGAATACCGTTTAGCACCTACCTACAACTAATATGGCGCATATTAGGAGCTAACAGTTTAGAAAAGCTTGATTTTTTTACGTTGTACTCCCTGCGTTGAGTGCCTCCCTGCAGCACACCCTAGTGGTGAATTACACGGTACAATGCAGCTGTAGAAAAGTTACCAAAAATTTGTTAAGGCCCTGTGCTTATTACGCATATATACTCGAAGTTCTCGCTCATGAAGAGCCAACATTATTTTCCAAAATGCATGACGGCATTGATAGAAAACATCAAGACTTGAATATGATCGTTAATTTATTTCATAAATGCGGCATAGAAGCCTGCTTGGTATATCATCGAATTACTGACCGGAGGCCCCTTAATTAAAATCGGGGGAATGCCTTCGAATAGCACCTATCCGAAATCCGAAGCGGTACGATTTTCTGAGTACCTGAACTTCATCGGTGAGAAACCAGATGATGGCATACAAAATAAATGAGGAGAATACCAGGAGCGAATTCCACCCTACCAAATCATCCTTGACGCTATTTACCTTAGTAGTAAACCTGAAAATAATAGAACTGGAACTGTGACTGGGACAACATTCCTCTCAAGCAATCAGAGTGCTCTAATCATTTTAAAATATATGTTTAGCACGGTCCCTAGGAATTATTCATTTCTAAGTAAAGAGGAAATTTCTCATTCCTTTTGGTATTTATCCGTGATTTCTGCTTGCCTCCAAAGCCCAAATTCTTCCTGCCTCCTTCCCCCTTTCCCATGGTCTTCAACATACCATTACATTTCAATATTCCACTATTTAACGAATTTATTTACAGTGGTGTTTATGTTTATATCACACGGGCCAGAATATGCTGAAATCTTTGGACAATGAAGATGAATAAAAAGAGAAGTTTCAGGCGTGATATAGTGGAATATCATTATTAATTACAATTGGCAATTTTCCACAAAATAACATTTTTTAATACGACCGGTTTCGATGTAACTACATCATCTTCAGGTCCCAGACCTGAAGATGATGTAGTTACATAGAAACCGGTCGTATTTAAAAAATTTATTTTGTGGAAAATTGCCATTTGTAATTAACCATGAAGATGAAGACTTATTTGACAGTTAATAATTCTTTCATTTATTAATAACTGATTAATTGGGGTTATTTACGTCGCTTCAAAAAACTGTTTGTTGACACCAACTGGTAATCCTTGGGAGGATAAAGTTTTAGTTTTGTTTAGTACCCTGCTAGCCACCACTAGGGTGTGTGGCAGGGGGTGATTACACACCAGACTACCCTTGACCCAAAAACCTTTTCCTCCTATCGTTATCGGACGTGATTCCGATCCCTTATCAAGAAAAATGACATCTTAAATCTATCTTTTCTGCACTTTCCTTCTGAAATTATTGACATGATCTCTCCTAACGTAGTTCGATAGGGCTAACGACACCTTTTAAACAATATTGCTAAAGAGACATCCTTCTAATTTTTTATCGTAACAGCGTTTTAGAAATCCAGCTCATCCACGCCGCACGTGATCCACGCCGGCAATTAACCCAACTTTGTGAGGATCCCCTATACTAGCAGCATATTTTTAATGAGGCTTAACCATCGAAAGATAATATTTCTATCTAAACTCTTCATCACATTTCACCAACACACTTCTTATAAATCCTATTTTTTCTTAGCTTGTCCATATATTCCCCGTATGTGTTTCACCTTGGAGAGGTCGTGAGTGAGGCTAATACCTAATTACTCGTCTTTAATCGAGTTTAGACTTTCAATTTTGGTGTTCCTGATACAATAGTGAATGAAATCGAAAACTCAAAAGACTTTTATGGCATGTCTATGGTAAGAAGTGTAGTGACAATGCCAGTAACACAAATCCTAAATGGGAAAAAGCCAGTTTATTCGCAGATAGCCAACCTACCCAATTCAACGGTATCAGGACTAATCTTATGAAATGTATCTTGAGGGGTTATGAAAAAAACTATGTAGATTTCACCGAGCGTTATCGCGATACTACCGCTTTCATTACATTCCGTATGTGAAAACATCAAGTAGGTACACGTACATGAAGATGTCGCTTATGTTTCACATGCACTCAAACCGGTCATGTCGCAATAAATCTGGGAGAAATCTAGACATGTTTTCTTTCAATTCTTCAATCAACCTACCCTTAACCAGATGGTCACTCACGTCCAACTGCAAATACCTCGCAACGTAAACAGTGCGCCACTAGTTAGAGTGCAATTTTCCACGTAGAGATTCCGTGGAATCATCTGAAGTGTGCTCGAGAAGAATACAATAAGGGACAAGCAGAATAAAGCAATCACCGAAGCCTTTTATAAAATAATGTAACCGTCAAATACAAAAAGAATCATCAAAAGAATGCCCAGTTTTCCGCATGCCACAAGCAGTGTTTTTCATTACCATTAAGCCATCGAGGAAAACGAAATTGCAATCTCGATGTCGGCAAGCTAGTACTGTGGCTTTCAACAGGTGGACTATTTGAATTTCCAACATCTTTAACTGGCGTGTAAGGTTTAATGTTTACATATGAGGTTGATTTACATTGATCCATTTTTTTTGGAACAGGCAAAAATCGAAGACGAGCCAAAACACGCCCAAGCAAAACAGCTGTCAACAATTGACTGAACATTCAAAATGGTCTAACTTTTACGCATAAGTGAAAGACATAAGTACCAACATAACGCCACAAAAAAATGGAAAATCAAATGTACGTAACCCGCGGAAAATCAAAATTCGCGATACTTTTCGAACAGACATCGTACAGTCGTACACCGTGGGAGGTGACGTAATGAGAAAATTGAATCGGCCCAGCAGCTAGCTATTCCACTGAGTAACGCACCCTCTTCGGCCACTGCGAAGGTTAACCGGCGCTTAATCCCGCTTTCAGTACCCGATTCGGAAATGATCTCCTCTCGTAATTATGTTTCTAAGAGGGCACGAGGGCCGTCGAAGTACTTCAGGAATCCAATCATGAGTATAATTTGGAAGATTTCTATCTTCCTCCTATCCTCATGCTCGCATTTGCATAAACTTGGTTAAATAGTTGGTCCTCTAAAATAAATTGGTCCTGAATATTCCATTTTCTATGGTGTTCATCTACGTATGGATCAGACACATGGAAATTTGGAAAAGCGGGCCAGAAAATAATAGAAACCTTAGACACTCTGTGTTGAAGAGGATAATTCCGAAGATGTCATCTACGTTTAGATCAGATACATGGAAATTTGGAAAAGTAGACCAGAACATAATATAAAACTTAATATAATAGAAATTTGGTGTTGAAGAGGATAATGCTGAAGATTAAATGGAAGGACAGAGTAAGGAACGAGAAAGTACATGTATTGAAGCGCAGAAGAATTAAGTACCATATGGAGAGAATACTATATTACGGCAAAGAAGAACTATAGATGGATTGGGAACAAACCTTGAGGCACAATGGATTAGTTGAGAACATTATAGAAGGGAAAATTGAAGGGAAGACTAAGAGACAAATGAAGGACGTAAAACAAGTAAGCTATAATAGGGTGTGAGGGAATTGAAACGGAATAGAAAGAAGAATTGAGGGGCGCAGTAAAACAAAACTGAGGATTGAAATTTCTGATGTCAGTGGTGGAATCATCGTATGCGTCATGCAGAGCTGTTGGGAATTTGAAGCGACCGCCGAAATTCCTCTCCCCACCACTTTCTTCGGTTCGATGGACGGCTACATTTTCCTCCCTTCCCCCGCTGGCTGCCTTACGAGGAAAACAAGAACGTCACGACCCTCGGTCTATTTAGAAAATCGCCACGCTGCCACTTTCATCAATGGAAGTGGCTATTTTTACGCTTATTCAATCTCAATGACCCATTGAAAACAGCTCAGTGTTTACGCACAGCCGTCATATTAGAAGAGCGGTTGTACGAGACACGTCTTATCTAATCAGTCAGTTGTCGCGCTGAGGTCTAATTAATATTCGTCCTAATCTTTTGGCTCTTTGTTGAGAAATAATGAACTTCTCGTGTGCGTTTACTAATAATTGTCTCAAAAGTAATTCATTTCGGGCGGTTGAATAGAAAGAAAGATTTAAAGTCAAAATGCTACCATTCATGCACATTAACACTGTGATCATATTTTTTGTACAACGATTATATACATTCAATTGAAGTAATCGACCGTAATTGAAGTACGCATTTCGCATGTTCTCTCCACTCACACCGTGTGCATATTTGGTGCATGTTGATATTAATTTTCCCTTTCCTGTTTGCCTTGAGGAAATTTGGATTTTTAATCGTTGCTGAAGGTTATGTATTCTTCATCGCCCTATGAATGCACTGGTTTTTCCAGTGTCATTATTGTAAAGAACGTAATTTAATGAGAGACTGTTGATTAATGGCAATGACTCATTTGAGAATGATTGAGGTCATGGTGTTAAGGACCGTCCACGGGGTTAAGAATTACAAACAAAATGAATCTTCTCAACGCGAACATCTAAGCTACGAATTAAAGATAAAAACGTGCTTTGCGAAAGTTTATGCGACCGAAATTGCTCGTAAATTAGAATGTTTAAGTTGATCTTTCGCGGAATCCGTCAATACATTGGGCATAATGAAGAATATTAATTGAATTTTAAAAATAACCTATCTGAAAATACTGGTTCCATAAAATACTATTTATTTTATTTATGCGTGTGTGGTCTGAAAAGTTTCCGACTCAGAAAATTTTAAAAAAATCTCTTGTATCTTTGTTAGTTCAGAAACTTTTCAGAAAACCCTTGTAGCTAAAAGCGGAGGCCGAGTATCTTTGCATGGGAATTTAAGGGTCCAGACAAACATTCGCATCTGGCATGGTCAAATATCCAAAATGGTATAGTCCATCACATTCGACATCGGGTTTATTCCGAAAGACAAACGCCTTCTTTTCTCACTTTCGATTCCATTCGTGGGCTACTATCCGGAAATGGAACTCCGAGGCTTATTATCCCGTAACTGACTCAAAGTGACCACTTCCATTCGACAATTAACAACTAATTACTTTAGTGCTCTTAATCGATCGATGATGAAACGACATTTATTGCATATACTCGTATGCTTTCTCGCTCTGGGAAAATATAAACTTGTATCAAGTTTGGCGCATCCGCTTCGTTGTGATCGACATTGCCCTCCGTGACAATGAAAAACTCGTCCATGTCCGTCGAACAAATTGAAAGAACATATTTCCCCGCCTGTTGACTGTGATGTCTACCCGAACGCTTTTAAGAGACGACAGCCACCTTGGAAAACCCAAAGAGAATTGTTGAAATTTAATATCATATGCACGAGTCATCTCACAAATCAAATCTAAGACTCCAGACCCCCTTCGAGCAATTGTTATTAAAACAAAGTTTTCATATTTTCTCAATTATGCTGACAGGTTATTCAATTACATAAATTGAAGGAATCATCATAGCTCTACTCGGTTCTGCTCTGTGGTAGATCTCGTCCATCACCCCTATCCACTCTGGTCCCAGGCCAATTTCGCGGTCTACTTGTTTTCCTCTCCTCTTCATATCATCTATAAATTTCTGTCTCCTCCTTATTCCTGTTCCCCCTCAACCATTCCTCTGGTATTGCTGGTATCCCATTTTCTCTTATCACATGTCCAATTCCTTTTCTGAATAGCGTTCACAAGTATTCCAGCCTTGCTAACGTTTAATAAATCCTCTTCATTTCCTATTTTGTCCAAAAAATCTCATTACTTCCAACATCCTCCACGCCCACATCTCAAGAGAATCGGTCCTTTCCTTTTCTCCCTGGCTTCTCCAGTATTCATGTTTCACGTACGTACATTAGAACATCACACACAGAGCGTTTGCCAAATTTCTTCTAGTTTCAGATGACTGCGCAATGAGATTTTCCTCCTTTAAAGGATACCTTTCCCACGCCGAGCCTAGTTTTAATCTCAAACTCATTCTTCCGATTTTAGGTCAACACACACACTTGATAACTTTACCTTAGGACCAGCACTATCCTTCCTTCATCAGCCATGGCATTCATATCTTTTCTGTCGTTTATTCTCTAATTACAGAGTACGATATTTGAATTGTGTAAAATCACTATTCAATTCAAGAACGGCCTCTGAATTGGGAGAGAAAAAGTTGATTTAATCAAAGATACTTGTGTTAGTATCAGACTTTTGACAAGAGTTACCACGCATTTAAAAATTCAGAGGAAAGCAAGAAAATTTTCGATACGAACTTTATTTTGCGTAGAACTAGATAATAGCATGTCATCAATTCCTTCTTCCATATGAAAAGTTCTTTGTGTAACGAAATTCTTCTCCGGCGTCCTTACCACTTCTTCTACCTTCACCCAATTTCTCAAGTACCAACGACTTTCGGACTACCGTTTTTAGTTCTATCAAAAATAATTGTATTTCCGCGAAATCGTAGTTGCTTTGCCCACATATAGTACTGATTATAGCCACAAAATATTGTGAAGATACCTGAAGATGACGCCTAAGTATTCTTTAGCACTAGTTTTTCCTGAAATGAAAGTTTTTTTGGAAAATTAGCTGACATTCCTCTTGTGTTCAAGAAGAATTTCCACGAAATACGAATTGGTACCGCCGATTCAAATTTTAAGACTTTCATCGCGAATCATAGGTTTTCCTGCATCTTCGACGCAGTTCAACACGTTAATTCAGGAACATGCGCTGAATTCGGGAGGGCTCATGAGTGCGCCCGCGTCAAAAGAAAATAATACTGCTATTCGCTAAATGGTGCCGCCCATTTCACGCAACTTTTTTTCGAGACTGGATAATCGGCGGAAAATTCAACTAATACCCACCCCTTCACCACCACCCCCCTTCTCCCTTCTACCCCCACCCTCAGCCCAGCGGTCCAGAAGAAATCCGACGACTTTTCCCTCCGTTGAGCTATCGTTTCACCCCCCTCTCCCCATGGGCGACGACGACCCAACCCTCCTCTGCCCATTTCCCCACTCTCTTGCCTCCATCCCCGCCCACGTATCCGCCCTCCGAAGGAACCAAACGAGTCTTGGAAGGAAAGTCTTAATGACTTATTAATCCAGGTCAGAGTATTCTTTTTTTTCCCCAACACACCCACACACAAACGCATACTTGTGTACTAAACCCTTCCCCCGACGTATGTCCCCTCAAATCAGCGAAACGACGCAAACCCGAGAGTCAGTCCACGGCCGTGAACGCAGAAATATAGTCCAACACGCTCTCCTATCCAGTGAGGCGCGGGACCCGATGACCTTTGACTTACTGACGAGTGACCTCTCCTCGCTGGCCTAGGTCGTGAACAATCTTGGATATTCTCATAACTCGCGTGCCTCATCCTCGTCAATTACACCAGTCCATCTTTTGTAAAGGTAGTCTTTGGATGTAAACCGTTTAAGATGGTTTTCGACGAACGCAAGACTGGCTACCACCACACTTCTACGTCGAACAAGAAACAGCCGAAAACCCCGCACTAAAATAAGATCGCCCTCCTATTCCGCAAGAATTTTATTTCCCTCGACCCCTTCCAGCGTGCCTATCCTCTTATTCTTTCCCCTACCTATCCTGCCCTATAATCACACCTCTATATCGCTATCCACAACGTCCATCATCAACAAAAAAAGCTAAGCCTCCTTTGGATTTCTCCCATCACTCCTTGGGACATTCTCCTTCGTCGCCATGCCTAGTAATCCTTCATTCGTTTCCTTTTGCGTCCATTTTACCTTTTTCAATTCTACAGACCAACAATTTCAAAAAACGCACTCCACGCCTATTACCTTGCCTCTGCGAACAAATGCCCACATCGTACTAAACCTCTCTCCATATCCAAGTGTTTGCGAACCTTTTCTCAAAATCCATACTTAACGATCCTCATCATCATCAGTCTTTCAATCCTAGGATTGGTTTACTGCAGCCCTCCATTCTACTCTATTTAATGTCTGTCAATTCCCTCAATCCCTGATACCTTTTCTGTTTTAAGTCTTTCTTAATATGTCCTATGTACCAGTACATGTCTCTTGGTCTTCCTCGTGCGATCTTTCCTTCTATTTTTCCTTCTATTATATTCCTAATCAATCCATTGTGCCTCAATGTGTGTCCAATCCATCTATTTCTTCTTTACCATAGAGTTATCCATATGGTTCTATCCTCTTCTGCTCTTCTATATACTTCCTCGTTCCTCACTTTGTCTGTCCATTTAATCTTCAGCATTCTCCTCCAGCACCATGTTTCAGAGGCTACTATTCTTTGCTGGTCCACTTTTCCAATGTCCCAAGTCTCGGAACCGTAGAGTGCCATGCTCCACACGAAAGTCTTGACGAATTGTTTCCTTGTTTCCAGCCTGAGGTTCTTTGAACATATTAATTGCCTCTTCTTCATGAATGCGTTCTTAGCTTGGACTATTCTTCGCTTGATATCGGTCGAACTTCATCCATCCCATGTTATGCTGCTGCCCAAGTAGATGAAGGATTCCACTTGTTCTAGTTTCACCCCTCGAGTTGTGATATCAGCATTCAGCTTCTTTCTTCCGCACACAAGGATTTCCGTTTTCTTCTTGTTGATGTTCATATTATATTCTCCCAGGACTTTATCTATAGCACTTAGTGTTGCTTGCAGGTCCTCTCGCGTTTCCGCCACTACTGCAATGTCATCTGCAAACCGGAGCATGTTGATTTCCTCTCCATTTACCTTCGACTCCTTTGATACCCAATTCTTGTGTTTCTTTTATTGCCTCTTCCAGGTATACGTTGAATATGGCTGGTGATAGGTTGCATCCTTGTCTTACTCCTTTGTTTATTTTGGCTTCTGTTTTTCTCCCGTTTTTCGTTTGCATTCTTGTAACCTGATTCTTGAATAGGTTATGGATAATTCTTCTGTCGTTGTAATCCAGTCCAAGCGCTTCTAGTATCTTGAACATCTTGTTCCATTCGAAGTTGTCGAAGGCCTTCTCTAATTCCACGAATGCCACGTATAATGGCTTATTTAATTAACTCAGCGGCCCTACCGTTATATAAATCCTTAACTCTGCATCCTAGCTTCCCCCCCTCATTCTGCCAAACATTCCCATGCTTTCCCTATTCCAACCTCGCTTCCCAAACATTTTCCCCTCCATCAGTCTTCAGCATCCCATCTCCAATCAGAATTCTCTGAATCCATCTGCCTTGCCTCCTTTGGAATCCTCCCTACAATTCACTCTCCTCCCCTTTCATCATGCCTTGCACTTCCTCGTTTGTTTTCCGTTCTGTCCACTTCATCTTTCCCATCCTTCTCCACATCAACATTGCAAAATCCTCCAAATCTATGGACCTATCATCCAGCTCCAACGACCATATTTCGGAGCAAGACCACACTTCATATTTAAGTTTTAATGAGCCTTTCCTTAACGTCCTTACTCAACGCCCCTGTCACCAATTCCCCCCTCCTTTCGAAATCTGTTTTGCTCCACGCGATTCTTCTTATTAAGTCCCAACTTCTTCTACCATGGTCCAAAAAATTACCCAAGGAGTTGATCTGTTTCACCTGATATAGTTTTTCCCCTTCCATTTAAACGTTTAACATAACCTTCCCATTTCTCAAATAATTACTTCAATGTTTAAAAATTAATAAATTTCGCTAATTTTTATATCTTCCCATGTTTGTAGGTTGTAATTAGTCTCGGGAGGCAAGAGCCTGTTGGGGTCCATCTGTACCACTTGGGATAAGAACGGCACCCAGAGCTGCGTATGAAGGGAGAAGGGTGGGGAGGGAGAGTAGGATGCCCATTGTAGGCACCAAGAAATTACATAGCAAGCGGCGCCAGCGAAATAAATACAATGCACTTCCGGAGGACGGGCAGGAGAATATGAAGACGGCTGCATAATTAGTCCACGTCTTCGGAAAATGCTTTTGATGATACGAGTTTGAAAAGGAGCTACAGCATTAGCAAATGGAGGCAGATCCAAGGGTGGAGGATATCATGGAACCCATGCCTCCACCCCTTTGGGAGGTACATTTATGGTTTCAATAAATCAAAAATAAATGCTAATCAAGCATCCTAAACTAAATTTGAATACATGCCGTTCCCCGGAAATTAAATCATGTATTTAGTATGTAGTGCGTTGAGGTATATAAAAAGTGCATCTAAATACAACGAGTAGTATACTATATAATGCCACTAAGGTTACCCTAACGGAATTATGCACTGAAATTCCGGAAATTTACCCAGTAAAAATAATTTGCCATTACTGAAATTTGAACTCTGATCCCTCGACGTCCGACAGTCCGACGTTATAACGGTTAAAAAGCACTCGGTCGTTCGCTTTGCAATTTAGAAGAAATTATTGCAACCGAAAGAAATAAAACGGGAACCTTGGAGGGATTATTCCCCCTTAGGATCGCCACTTGCCCAGCATCGATAGATGGATGGATGCTTGCACTTTACAGAGAGCAACTTATTCTCTAAACTGGGCATTGAAATAGAAATAGGATAACCATGAAAGAAAAGGACGTTTCGAGATTTTTAAAGCTTGGAAAATAACTAATTGAAAGTTCTGAGCTAGTTATCCGAAAAAAAGTTTGGGAATTACTAGAATGATTTCATTAAATTCGTCCAAGATCCCTTTCCCTTTCGTCCAAACCTTTTCCCAAGAGCTATTGTATATATAACTGTGGAGCACAGGCAACCAAAAAATCAATTAATAACTACTTTTTTCAGAAGTTACAGCAAAGAAAAAGAATGAGTAAGTTAACACCACGGTTCCCTCCCCGTTGGATAATAAAAACCGGAATAGTTACAGAAAAAGGAAGAGTATTTTTCCTTACTTCCAATGGTCCAAGAACTCATTCACTTGGCAAATTGTAAGCATTCTACTCCCGTTTAAGCACATCTCAAAGAAAAAAAATCAACGATGAAAATGAGCAATCCTCCTTTCATGAAAATTGGAAAAAATATTACCAAGGACTTTTTCTCGTCCTACTTTCTTCCTATGGCGAGCATACCGATAAATAAATTAATACATCAGTCTCCAAGTTGTTTGCCACAGTCTCGTGCCACGAAATGAATTCTAGTGCATTAAATAAATTATTATTATTGGTATTCTACCCGTTGAGGTAGGTTTTCGATTGAAACTGACTATACGGTAAAACGCGAACGGTAAACTTGTTTCTTCTAACAAAACACAAATCTGACATCCGACACTACAGCAAGAGTCTCTTGAATTGCGTATGCTTCATTCCACCCTTTATTAACTCCCACATGTGCCTATCCCTTTATCCTCCCTTTCCTCGCTTACCTAACGTTCTCCTCTCTCTATATATAACAGTCTTTAACACTCCATCACCAATCAAAACACACTGAATCCATATTTCCGGCCTTTTTTGGATTTCCCCAAACATTCCCTTCTCTTCCCTCTTAAGCACTTCTTAGCTTATTTTCCTATCTGTCCATTTCACCTTTTCCATCCTTCTCCTCACCTACTTTATCTGTTTTCTTATCACGTTTTATCAATTTTATTTGAATTTGTTATTTTATATATGTGAATATATAAAATTAAAACTTAAAATAAAATTTTTAAAACAAAAAAATAATTAGAATAATATTACAAAATGTTTGCAATGGTGCTGCCGTGAACCCGGAAAGGTCGCTTATTTGAGCGAATGTATTTTTTGATTAATCAGTTCACTTAGGCAATATGGAAAATAACTCCAGTCAGTGAACTCTAAAAATTAAGTGAAAATTTATAAAGAATTGACAGTGAACACAACGTTAAAAGCATGTTGGAAGTAGTAGTAGTGGTTAGGATGGATTTAATTGGACTTTGCCGACTGCTAAGGTCATTTGGCACCTCTCTCTATCAAAAAACAGATGGAGAAAAGGAAAATCAGATTTGTTAGACCTGTTCATCCAGATATAACTCCCCAGAAAATATTAGGAAGAAAAGGAAGAGGGAGGCCAAGAAATAAATTTACAGATGATGAGTAACAACCTACAATGAACTGAAAAGAATGGCAATGGAGAGAGACCAATGGTTGCAACGACAAGGCTCCCCCTTTAGAAGAAGATGATGACTATCCAAAAGAGAAAGCATGCCACAAATTTATCGTATTACACAAGCATTTGACATTTTAAGCATGACAAAAGATTTTGCACTATCGGAAAGTAAATAAAAATATATTATGACAATGAATTTTGTGCTTCTCACCCTGAGGACCCGGGTTCAAATCCAGGAGACAAACAAGTATTTTTCAGTGGTATCCCTACTTGAGGTGCTTTGTGGAAGGTACTTTGAGTGAGTACGCCGTCCGACGGATGGGACGTTAAACTGTATGACCCCTTGGCGCCTTTCGTTAGGAGTAGGCTAAGGCCGACGCCGGGTTTCTCTCCACCCTTCATCCTTTCCTTTCCATTCTCAATAGCGCAAATGACCTTAGCTGACGGTCGCCTCCCATACAATACTACTACAAACTATGAATTTTGTTCTGCAAACCAAATATCTTGTTAAGAGCATTCGACGTAAATATATTAATCTGGTAAAGGTACAGGCAAATATAATACAAGTTCTAGCCTTTAATTGCGAATACCCGTATTAAATTTTGGAAAAATAAAAAGTATTATGCGGTAATTATATTCCAATCTGTTGACTTAGGATCTCGGTACTAGTAAAACCAATAAGCGCTTTTCTGTGTCCCCTTTATGTCTCAGTCCTCTCGGGAGGCCCTTGCAAGTAAGCCTCAACAACAAACATCAACCTGGGCACACATTTACTGCCTTCGTGCGAAACACCATGAGTTTTTTTACTAATTTATTCATTTAAACTCCAAACTTGTCCCCGTCCAAGTGCACCAACTCTTTTTGACTTGGATCCTTTCAAATAAAAGAGAAAAACTCGTTCCGACGAGCAGTCAACAGCTACTGCCAAAGCACATGTCGAATGCAACGAACGCCTCCACGCCAGACAAAGAAAACCTTGGCACAATTTTACTCCAGCGCATTGAGAAGAGCAAATAAGTTAAACCTCTGAATTCCTTCTTTCACGTATTCTCCCACACCCTCGTTCTCAAAAAGATCGTTTGACATACGGCAGTATATGCACCCATTCGGAAGAGGCCTACCGGTATGTACGTATCTATAGTGAACGTTTTGAGAGGCACTCGAGTATGGCCTTTTTTTTTACAGGGCAGATGGCGCTAATGTCTCGCCCAAACCGATAAGGAACAGTTCAATCACTCACGACACCACCATATTTTTTCAAGCGGTCAAATACACAGTGAAATATCATTTAAATCAGAGCACGACTCTGCGAAGTTTTTGAGATCCGAGAATATTTTCAGCGAACACGAAAAAAACTTTGTAACCACTCAGGTTAAAGGGATCTTATGTATTAGATTCAATGGAAAAACATATATTCGCATATTTATTTGCAATATTTCCCTATTTACCTCCCGGTACCCCTGATAATTCGTACGCATTGGCTAAATGGAGAGGAGCAGATTGAAAATCTGTAAGTGGACTCGTACAATTTAAGCTGCGAAATATTCAGAAGAAATACACGTATACATAACCTTCTGGAGTCACTGCGATAGCCCATGGATAGGAACTACGTTTAGGAATTCCACCCACTGTATTAGAATTTTAATGTGATTGACTCACTTGAACTATATTATACTTGGTAAAGTATAAATTACATTGTGATAGTGTAAAATTATAAAAAATCTCCAATAACCCTCACCTCCTCTGTTTATCTTTACCGTTATTGGCGCACTAGTTGGTTTTATAAAAAAAATAACTTCATTTATGATCATTTTTCCCAGGTCATGTTCATTAACAAATAATTATTGAATAAGTATGAAATGAAATAGGTTTTTTTCTATTTCAGACCAACTTATTTCGCCATTCATGTCAATGTTTCATTAATAATTTTGAGTTCTTAAAAACCTGTGGGTATATTCTGAAAAGATGTACACTCAAAAACACTACCACGCGTCATCGTTCACGGAGGAATTTAAATATATCCTGGGAACCCCTTCAATAGAGATAAAGCTTTCAACTAAATAGGAAGAAAAATAATGTGAATTTCAACGCATCACACATCTCCAATTTTCCCCACAATGATTCCAGTTTCGATGGACAAATATAAAAAACTCGTCAATCGGCCACTTCCACGTCGGGTTTTTCTTTCCTGGTGCAGATTTTACATCGCCGCGGGCAATCCTCAAGCAGCCTCCGGTCCCCGAGCACTCATTACTATGACTTTGACAGAAAAACCTTTACATTCAATGAGTGCAATTGTATTCCTCCCCTCAAACTTACCCTAGATTATCCTTCGTCTCCCCTCGAACTTTCCGAGAACTCGATTCCATTTCCCCCACAGTTTCTTAACTAAAAGTTTTCAAATAAATCATTAGCGCTTTCTTTGTGAGAGAGCACGTACAAAACAAAACCAGCCAGAGATTAGGTATATTGTACTTGTATACGCTGATGCTAAAATGACGGATTAAAACTTATGACAAAATAAACACGTTCTAAGGATAGCTTTTAATATATACACACGCGACAGCACTGAAAACAATATTAATCTCAGTTGATTTTTATGAAACGCCATAACTTCTATATTTCATTCGTTTAAATTTCTTCCGGAATAAATACGCTAGAAATTCTCATTTATTCTCTCATCACTAGCTAACAGATCGAAATCTATTTCGTACAAGTGCCCACGAATTTTTGGAAAAAATTTTATCGCGTCTATTTGCATGCAAATATTCTCACGTATTCCTCTATGTAAATCGGGACTTCTGTTTGTCTCTCTCTCTGAGCCGAGATAGATTCATCTGCTTGGCCATTCATTCGAATTTCACCAAAAATATTAACTTCTCTCCCATTTATACAGGTACCACTAAGGAGGAAGACGTAAAGAAATGGCGATATTTCCGAAGTCTTCGTTTACCTTTGCAATCCACCTAAATCATATAGGAGAAGCATTCAATCACTCGCGTGAAATCATGCATGTGCATCGACGATAACAAAAGTTCCAATTTTGAAGTACCATCGCCGCACTTTCCGAAGACATTTCATTCCATTCTACTGTCGTTCTTGTCGATATTTTACAGGTGGGAATGGTTAAAAAAAAAACTAGTTGACAATAAAAAATTGAGGGGGGGTGGAGAGCGTAAGTTTTCCCGTTAACCCCAGGGTGGGGGAAGGGGTCAAGCGAGAGTGTCTCTTTTCTTACTTTGACGCGCCCAAGGGGGCAGGAGGTCCACGGAGTAGACATAGGCGACGGAATCCGTCAAGCAGTCGTCGGAGGTGACGTTGCGGGGAAGCGGCTGAAACGGCGGGCCGGCTATGCCCCCACCCTCGGGCACCCACGCCGGTTCGTCCCAAGGGTCGAAGTCACTGGCGTCGGCTCCGGACGCCACGAGAAGGCCCATCAGGATACCCCAAACCGGGAAGGATGTCCGGAACCCACGCATAGTCTTCCGAAGATTCACAACACGAACCTCGTGGACCTAATCGTCGAGCGTTGTTGGTCGGCATGCCACAGAGCACCACTGACCCAACCGGCGCACCAAGGGGAGAATAAATACTGTCCCCCGCCTCCCCCTGTCTCATCGTCTTATCGGAAAGGGAGTGAGTGGAAGGGGGCGGGGGAGAGAGCGGGGGGGGGGGGGCGAAGGGGAGAGTGCGAGAGTGAGATTTTACGCGGAGGGGTGGATTGAATGGTGCAAGTGGAGGGGGAGGGAGGTGGGATGAAGAGGGGACCACTGTTGTGAGGAATGGCCGGCATTTTCGTGAGCGGATTCCCATCAAGGAGACTCCTCCCCACTCCACACTCCCCTTTAGAAAAAAACGCTCACGAGATAAACATGAGAGGGAAGGGCAGAGGATAAGGAAGGAACGGCCTTGCACTCGCTTCAATCTCCTTCACCGGTAAAACTCGATAAACAATCCGGCCGACCAATCCACGAGTGAGGGAAAAGATCGGAGATGACATTTTTTTCGGGAAGAGAGAAAACAAAAGGCCACCAGAAAGGGTTGAACGTCCCCAAACACTCAAGGCGATCGAGTCGCACGTTTTGAGTTTGATCGATGGATCGAGGCACACGCCGCCGTTTTGGACGCGCCAACACGATCTGGATCAACAGCGGACGGGGTGTAAGGACACCCCCCGATCCGACCGCGGGCAGTGAGGGCACGTGTGCCCAATCCCTTAAGGAATCTCCGACACTCCACTCCGTCCCTCTTCCCGTCATGATGCTCTAGCGAGAGCGGACCCGTTTCCAGGAGCGCCATTCGCCGAGAGACCTCGCAACAAAACAACCCAGGACCCCCGTCCCCCTCACCCTGTTTCCCCAGCAACCGCCCCACCGCCCCATCCACACTCCACAGCAGAGCGGCGGCGAAATGGGTCGCGGTGACGAAACGTCCTCCCCTGAGGCACAGCCGCGGATGAGGGCTTCTGCGCGCGGGGGCCGGAGTGGCTGTCGCAATTCGCCGGCCGAGAGAAGCGGAGGGGTTAGAAGAGGGAGGGGGGTTGGTCTTCACGTGCGAGTCTTCGCCGGAGGAAGAAGTCCCCCTCACGGCATTGGCAAGGCCACACTGCCCAGGAGGGCCATAGGCCCACGGAGGTTGCGGAGAGTTGAAGGGAAAGGTTCCGCTCGCGAGTACCATCCCACACACCTTTACAAACAGTAGTCTTTAAGCCACCCCGTCTCTGTGGGTTGAGTCTGCAACTGATACGAAACGATTCACATTAGGCAACTAACGTGTCCGCGTGTAACCATTCGAGATTTTGAGGCGTGGGTTGGAAGGTTCGCAAAGTCTTGTCTCGCCGAGTGGAAACCATCGGAAGAGAGGAGAGTGATTTGAGACCCGACGGTATTTCGTTAATTTTCGATCACTCCCCCGAAATAAATCCGACCCATCAACTGAGTCATGGGTGCAGAATCACAAAAAGTACAGCAAATAAATCAGACGTAACCACACATACTTTCAAAGTTCACTTGTCGGACTACTGACCGGAGAGCTCTCGTTCGATTCCTTGGAATACCTCTCTCGGCACTCTCAGCTCCACCTAAGCTGTGTGATTTTTCGGCTAACAAATCTTCTTGCTAAATCATGGGTGGCACAGGGAAAGGAACTGGCAACCCATACCCTAATGTGTAAATTTCACACGCATTATCTAGTACTTAGACGAACTCTACCCTTCGCTATCAAGCCCACCTGTGGGCTGATGATTGTGCTTCTTTTTTATAGTGAATATTTATACTCGAATATATATATTATTTTCGCACATAGAAATAGACATTTTCCTATCCCCTTTCCTTATATGTCTATTTCTGCGAAAATAATATTTGTTCGCCGTATGGCGGGATTTTCAAGTTTTAATATGTGTTTGGCCAATGTGGCTCGTATCTTCTTCTGGCTATGCGTGCCATGAAACGCACCGTTCCTATCCTTTAAAATATCGTATGAATGCTTTTCTACTATCCTTTCCCCTTCTTGTGTGCCGTCTATTTCTCCTTTGGTGGGTGAAACAGCTCCATAACGCCATCTCTCGGGCAACAGCTATCGGAGCACTTCGGCGCTTTATAAGATCGCAGATCTCAACATAAATCAGGTTTTCTTATTAGCTCAACTGGTAGAACATCCGTCCGGAAAGTGGAAGATCCGTGGTTCAAATCCCTGACAAGGAAATATTTTTACATTTGTGATCTGCTCAAAACCGCCTTCCCCACCTTTCCTGTGTTGGTCTTTTATGTGTTTTCCTATCCCCTTTCCTTATATGTCTATTTTATGTGCGAAAATAATATTTGTTCGCCGTATGGCGGGATTTTCAATATATACGAGGGTCATCCGGAAAGTAGTACCCGTTCGTGCCGCATGAAGTGCTGACGACGCGAGTAGCCGCTGGACGAGGTCAGATAGCTTCAGTGGCTTGTCTGCCTTCTCTGAGCCAAGTTGCGTGACGCTAGCATTGCCTGTGTTGTTTCTGTGATTGTTTACAATGTTTAAAAAAATTGAGAACGCCGCCAGTTGTGAAGTGAGGGCAGTGATTAAATTCCTCAATGCAAGAAACGTTCGCCCATGTGATATTCATCGCCAATTAAAGGAGGTGTATGGAGACAATGTAATGGACGAGTCGTCTGTTCGGCGGTGGTGTCGCAACTTCAACATGGGGAGGGGGAACACACACGACGATGAGCGTTCGGGGAGACCGTCTGTCATTACAGACCAACTGGTGAGCTCAGTTGACGAATTCGTGAGGAACGATCGGCGCGTCACAATTGATGACATCTGTGAGCATTTTCCCAATGTTTCTCGAACAATTGTTCATGAAATTGTTAAACACCATCTGCATTATGCAAAAATTTGTGCAAGATGGGTCCCTCGCATGCTTACAGATGAGCACAAAACCAAGCGCATGCAGCTGGGATAACACAAAAACTTTTGCAGCAATTCAAATGGGAAACTTTCGACCATCCACCGTATAGCCCGGACTTGGCCCCTTCAGATTTTCATCTCTTTACAAAGCTTAAAGACTTTTTGGCAGGAAAAAGATTTGACAGCGAAGAAGAACTTAAAGAAGGAGTGACCCTGTATCTCAATGAGCTGGCGGCGAAGGACTATGCAGCAGGAATACAGAAACTTGTCACACGTTATGACAAATGCCTTAATTTGCTTGGAGATTATGTTGAGAAGTAGTTTAAAGTATCCTCTTTCAAATAAAATTTTTTATGTTTGTTAATATTTACTTTTGTGTCTTTATTTCACGAACGGGTACTACTTTCCGGATGACCCTCGTATATATATTGAAAATCCCGCCATACGGCGAACAAATATTATTTTCGCACATAAAATATATATATATATATATATATATATATATAAGTATATATACTTATATATATATACATACTTGAATATATTATATATATACTAGGCAGCCTTATATATATAAGGCTGACGAGGACATGAATGAACTTTTGGAATTAGATTGTATACATCTTGATGTACAATGTATTAGTGAGCAACATAATAGAAGGGCAAACTGAGGGAAAAATCTTACGAATTAGACTGAGAGACAAGTACAAAGGAGAAATTTAGAAGTGCGTAAAACAGAGCAGCTTTCATGGGGTGTGAGGGAACTAACACTTCATAAGGAAGAATGGAGCCCTGTATTAAATCAATCTTTCGATCGGAATACTACGCACGAGTGATGGTGATGAAAAAGCTAGTGTTCCTACACCCCCCGCCACACGCCCCGTTTTGGCTTGTGGGGTATTAACCAAATGTAGAATCGACAATTTGAAAGACAGTTGAGGAGGTTAAGACTTCGTAAATTCAAATTTGATGATTGGAAAGTAACGAATGATATTCGCTCACATTAAATATTTTTATGCAGTAGTAGTTTTTAGGGGAGGCGACCGACAGCTAAGGCCATTTGCGCTATTATGGATGGACAGGAAAGGATGAAGGGTGGAGAGAAACCCGGCGTCGGCATTAGCCTACTCTTGTCGAAAGTCGCCAAGGAGTCCACAGTTCAACGTCCCATCCGACGGACGTCGTACTCACTCAAAGTACTCTCCACAAACACCTCAAGTAGGAATTGGGATACCACTGAAAAATATTTGTTGTCTCCAGGGTTCGAACCCGGGCCCTCGCCGTGGGAAGCCAGTACGTTAGCCACCGCACCATCTCGATCCTAAATGTGTTTATTTATCATCTACTTTCACCACACTGACACATCTTCAGGATTGATCCCGAGCTGACTGCAGGCTGACTTTTACGTAGAACGTCTTGCAAAGTCGTATTGGAATTCGCAAGCATTGTGCCGGGATGTCATAATTGTCTGGAGAAAACAACTAACAAGATTCACGGGCAGAATGCAGTGATATTTTTACAGGGTATTGGTCGCCCCTCTACGGTTTGGGGGACGGATCTGGTGATCAAGTATTTCAGTCCGATCAGTCGAGTGTCGTGTAATGCACCCACCTATTTCTATATTAGTGTGTTGAGATCCTCTACTCATATACTGAGAGAATTAACATTGATAGATTGGTATCGGAATGGCGAAAACTGAAATAACGTTCAATTGCAAGCGGTAAAACCGAGACAGAAAAACAAGAAAAATATACGGACGTAGTCTAAGGAGATGACAATGGTGGAATTTCCCCTCATAAATCTTCTAGTCTCCCTTAAAGAGCCGTGAAAGAATTTTAAATTTCGTTCCAACTCAAAAATCATTGTAAATATCTGCAGTGCACTTTCATATTTATAAAATTACGCATTGATCAATCTCATTCTTAACGACCTTGATAACACCCAACCGTTTTCTTGGCATCATGTAGAACGAGAGAAGAAATATGCTCAAATATTACATGACAGTTCGTAAAATAACTGCAGTGTGTCACATTTCCTACCGTTTCTGTGGGGCCGGAGTTCGTAAGATACATATCTATGTGATAGTAGAATTTCTTCTAACTTTTAAGCTATAATTTGTCACGTTATTGGATGAATTTTCACTACATTTTTAGATGCATTTCCACGTTATTTTACAGTAAATTTATTTACATGATTGTAAGTTAAAAAGGTTTTATGCATGAATATATACGCCACTGTGGGTATGGGTTTGCATGTATATGTTGGTTTTGAATGTAGTTTTATGCTCTTTTACGATTGGTGACCTAACACCCCCCGCCACACGCCCTTGCGGCGGTTTACGAGGTATTATGTAAATGTAGATGTTAGATAACTGCTGAAAATTTGATATTTCTACGGCAATAACTTTATATAAAATGTTTCAGCATAATATTTAAATCGCAGATTTATTGAAAGAATACTTTTATCAATACCAGGGGAAGAAAATGAGGGAAGAAAGAGGCTCGACATACATGTTCTTTTAACGTTGTTTGGCGATGGTAATTCACGGCATTGAGCAAGCCACATTTTTACTTGACTAATTCTGAAATAAGCTGTCTCGTCTTGTTGTAATAAAAGCATCATGCTTGAATGTATATAATTTCTGCGCCGATAACAGTAGGAGTGGGGTATTCCAGTGAATGACGTGTTTTCCTTATCATCTAGAAAAATCCTGATAGTTATGAGTTAGGTTTTCTCATCTTTCACGCAGGTAACAACTTGTTTGTTCGTTCTGACGCATCGTATTGTTCAAGTATCGTGGCTATTTCTTTTACATATTTGCGCGGAATGACCAAGTGACCTCAAGGCGAATTTGTTCCTGAGGGAATAAAGCCATTCTGCTTTCATTTAGTTTTCAATATAAATGTCAATAAAGTGTTTTAGTACGTGGTTGTCAAAATTTCGAATGCCTTTTCATTTAATCTCCGCTTTTTTCCGACAAAAACGGTTAAAATCGTTACACTAAATAAAAGTAACATATTTAGACAACAATTTTTAAGTATTCTACTTTTCATGGAGAACGTGGTTGAAGGTAGAGCGCCTGGTTACTGACCGAAGGGCTCCTGTTCAAATTCTCCGGGACGTTACAGGGCACCCTCAGCTTCACCCAAGGTGTGAGTGATTTTTCGGAAGTAAGATCTTCCAGGGAAACCTTAGACGACACAGGAAAAACTTTCAGTCATTTAATACAGTTATATACACATATGTATATATGTATGTACATATATTAAAGGAATTAAGTTTTTCCCTATGCCGTCTAAGGTTGGCGTCGAAACGTTAGAACTATATATGTGGGTGTCCTTTCTTTGTATTTCTGTGTTTTAAAAATCTTAATCACTGCTTATGTGTGTCTGTATATATATACACACACACACACATTCAAACATAAAATCCCGCCATATGGTGAACATATGTTCATTCACATGGAAATAGATATAAGGAAAAGGGATAGGAACACATATAAAGGACGGACAGGAGAGGTGGGGACGCCGGCATTGAGCAGATCACAAGTGTAACCTTGACCGGGTCTTGAACACCGGATATTTCCACTTGCCGGGCGAATGCTCTAACCACTTGAGCTATCGAGGAAACTTACTTTACACTGAAATCTGCGGCATTAGATGTAGCCAAATATCCCGATTCTTTGGCAATGATATGGCGTCAGGGAGCTGTTTCTCCCACCAAAGGAGAAACACACAACGCGCACAAGATTAAAGGCAGTAGGTAAGCAATCATGAGGCATAATTAAGGATAGGAACAGTGCGTTTCGTGGCACGCATAGCCAGAAGAAAGAGATGAGCCACATTGGCCAAACACACATTCAAACACGAAATCGGTTGGAGCATCCGCCCGGCAAGTGGCAATATCCGGTGTTCAAGTCCCGGTCAGGGAAATATTTTTACACTAGTGATCTGCTCGATTCCGCCTTCCCCACCTTTCCTGTGTTCGTCCTTTACGTGTGTGTTCCTTTCCCCTTTTCCTTATATCTATTTCCATGTGAATGAATATATATATATATATATATATATATATATATATATATATATATATATATATATATATATATATATATCGATGATGTAGAAGCACTCACGAGATCAATATAACATTTGTACGGGACAAAAGAACACAAAATACAATAGATACTCGTAGCACGTAAAAGGACACTCATTGTAGATTGTTTGAGCTTTCGGCCTACTCCGAGGATTTCTTCAGGTCAGACTCGTATATGTTTGTGTATATATATCCAAGTGAGATGGAAGGAATATATAGGAACACTGTATGGTAGAGAACTTAGGCCGACAAGGTTAGACATAGAAAAGGAACATGACGTAGAACAAGATAGCTTAGGTCCAGGCATACTCGACGATGAAATAGAAAGGGCATTAAGGGAGATGAAACCATATAAGTCCGTGGGAGTAGACACCATTCCTGTGGAACTATTGAAATGTTTAGGAAAATGTGGGAAGAAGACTCTATATGGACTGATTCGTAGTATCTATGAGGATAGAATCTGGCCGGAAGATTTGTGAGGTCAGTGTTAGTTCCTATTCCGAAAAAGGTACGTCATGTGAGGACTACAGAACAATAATTTTGATATCCCACGCAGCTAAAGTTGTTCTCAGGATCATCAACAAAAGGATAGAGGAGGAGAATAGGCGTAGATTGGAGACTTTTGAAATGTGGGTGTGGAGAAGAATGGAGTGAAATGGACCGAAAGGAAAACAAATGAGGTAGTACTAGCCCCTACTACTCTACCCCCTGGACTCCCGCGACCCATATATGCATATGTATAAATTATTTTTAGGTTAAAATACTGAATTTGACATTTTTAACGATCAACTGAAATGTTTGCAGAAAAAAGCCCTTAAAGTTTTAAGCCGAAATTAATTTATATTTGTATTGTACAACCTTTTAATGTTATTGCTTGTATTGTTTTAGTCATAGCTCACCCATTTGGAGTTATTTGTCCATGTTAAAGAATTTATTGCTATTGTTCGCCTCGTTAGTTTTCATTCAAATTTGCATGCATAACGTGAGAATTTCAACAACGTAGATTTTCCCTTCGCCGATGTACATTTTGATCGTAAGATTTCAATTTACCTCAAGCATATATCCACATATAAAACCCATAAAATGCTCTATGTTCAACCAACGTCGCATTAAGGGAAGCAGGCGTCGGAAGGAATCAAGAAAGGAGGAATAGTGGAATGGAAAGACTGACAGTGAACAGAATTGATTGGAGGCTTCCCACCAGGCAGTCCTAGAGCTAATTGTCTATGACGGTGCCGGACAGTCGCTCCGTTGACCATTAATGGGACTATCCATATGGCGGTGAAAGGCATTCCGATGGTACGCGTCGTTTATCGAGTGCTGTTTGATGTCATCGGACTTTCTCAAGCCCTCCACTCCCTTTTGTCACACTTTACCTCCATCCCTCCTATTTTTTTGTGCATGGGAGGCATTAGGAATAATCATCGTCTCTGGTGTAACTAATAATTAATCATTTTTAAAATGTAATCTATCACTTAAGATTAGAGGCAGATTAACTACCGCTAGATTTCTAAGCATTGCCTAACAAGACACAATATGATAACCTATCGCACAAAAAACACCCTTTAATTCTTTATGTTTTTTGCCTCCTTTCATTCCGTTCAACAAGTCTATCCCTTCCTTCCCCTTACCTCGTTATCCTAACGTTTTCATTTCTATCGATGTCTACAGCATCTCACCGCCAATTAAAATGCTCTGAATACGTATTCCTTGCCTCCATTTGATTTCTCCCAAAAATCCCTTCTCCTCCCCACAATATCTAGCACTTCCTCATTTGTTTTCCTTTCAGTCCCCTTAATCGCCTTCATCCTTCTCCACACCGACATTTCAACGGCCTCTATTCTACACCTATCACTCTGCTTCAATGACCAAGTTTCCACGCCGCACAAAGCCAAGACCCAAATCATTTTTTTGTTAATATTTTCCTTACACCCTTCCTCAACGTCCCTGTTATCAACGTACTCCTCCTTGTAAAAGCTTCTTCATCTTGCTTAAGTAATATGTCGATCATCTTCATACAAAACACTTCAATTATGATGGGTGAACAACAGTTCCATCTTCTCTAGTTAAGGTTCTCCAATTTAACGTTTAACTTGCCTTCATCTTTCTCAAAAACCTTTTGTCAGCTTGATTTTCATCTAATGCCTACCACACAGGTTTTCTGATGCCCTCAGCAATGATTGTAGTACAAGTACTGTACATTTTATACAGTACTTTATACAGTACTCTATACAGTACTTTTCTTGTAATTTAAGACTTAATCATTCCAATGATCGAGTGTGTATATGTATATTTGTATGCATGTTTTTGTATACATACACACACGTAAACATACACACATATTATATATGCATATAAATATGTAGAAATAGAAAAATATATACATGTGCGTGTGTCTTCTATTTTATATATATATATATATATATATATATATATATATATATATATATATGCATATATATACATATAAACATATGTATAATCTTGAAAATGACGCTCTCCGGCGACGCACAAACACACAAACACTAAGATAATAAATATTGCACATAAATAGATATATATAAATATATTGTTAAGTTTTTCTAATGCACTAAACAAGTATTGTAAAACATAATTTAACTCACAAAATACTCACATATGCATACATATACTATTGCAAAATTGAATTATGACGCCCGATGAGAAGGCGTAGTCCGATTCCGCGATAATGAATTCTTGGCGGGACCAGACCCAATTTGCCACCGCCAGACTTCTTTTTGCTCACAAGAATAAAAAGAAGCTTGAAATGCGACCATTTTGGAACGCTGGAGATCGTTAAATAGGCCGTAACGAGGTTCTCGCCCACGCCTTCCAGGAAGCGTACCGCGACTGGCAGAGGCGATAGAATCGAGTGGAAGCACAAGGGTGCTATTTTAGAAGAATTTTAGTAATGTGTACTAGGTAATCAATTTTCCTAATTTGAGAAACTACAAATGTTACTACCAAACATAGGAATCAGCCCGGTATTGCACCATTCGATCGAAGTATTTTTTTCTCCAACCGGCTCCGTCAATCTCAACTTTTGAGAATTTTTTCGAGCATGTTTCATCAGATCGCTCGACTCGTCATGGCTAGCGGTACCCTGACGAACGCGGACGTCTCGAATTTGGAGCAATAAGCTAAGGTAAAGAATTTTCCTGCAGAATTATTACGAGCGAGGAGAGATTGTTTTAGAGTACGTGGGCCCATCGTGGCCCCAATCTAGAGTGGAGAGGGGTCATTCTGGCGCGACGGGACGTGACGATGGGGAAATAAGGGGGGTTTTAAATGCCAGAAACAGTCGAACGCCATCTATGGACGACGCCTTATTAACACCCCGCTCCATATCGGCATGTTGGATAACCAATAAATTGAAAATAAGGGAAGTGAAGCCAATTAAATACGGACTTTAAAATATACCAATTTTTCCCTGGCACGATGGGAATCCAGAATCAGCATTAGCCTACTCTGTAAATGAATGGCGCCAAAGGGTTACAATGTCTATAGTCCCTACTGACGGTCGGTGTACTTCACTCGAATTCTTTTAAGTGCGCTTCACAAAGCATCCGATGCAGATATAAGGATATCACTGAAAACTGGGACTCGGGAATTCGAACCCGGGTTCTCAAGGTGGGAAGCCATTACACCAGCCACGAAAAACCCAGGATTGAACAGCTTTATATATACGTGTATATATTATTATTAGGCAATCTACCGGTTAAGGTAGGTTTATGCATGGACACAACTATCAAATAAATAATTTGTAACTCCAAACAAAACACAATCCAGCAACCTACTCTACATCAGGTCCCTCTTCATCTCTGAGTACTTCCTTCCTCCCTTCATCCCGTCCAACATCCCTATCATGTTCCTGCCCTTTCCTCGCTTGATCAACATTCTCCACTCAATTACCTTCTTCAACATCCCACTGCCGCTCAATACGCCTTAAATCCATTTTTCCTGCCTCCATATACATATATAAATATATATATATATATACTTATATATACACACTAATTCTCACACAAAATCCCGCCATATGGCGAACAAATATTCATTCACAAGGAAATAGATACAAGGTAAGGGATAGGAGCACATACGAGTATGAAGGACGAGTACAGAAGAGGTGGGGAAGGCGGAATCAGGCAAATCACAAGCTCCGCCTTCCCCATCTCTCCTATGTTCGTCCTTTATTTGTGTTCCTATCCCTTTTCCTTTTATCTATTTCCTTGTGAATGAAAAAAAATATATTATACATATTAATGTTCCAACAGGAAAGAAATAAATTATATATATTTATATTTCTATATAAATATATATGTGTATATATATACATTATATATATATATATATATATATATATATATATATATATATATATATATAGGGAGGGAGAGAGCAGGTTTTATTGTCATCTATCTTTCATTCAAGGACTCCGTCAACTCATTTCCAAATAGGTCCACAATTACATAATCAGAGCCACGCGTGACTTCTGGCGTGCAACCTCCAGACACCCACGCACCCAAGTTTCGGTCCACCAGGCACGGTGAATTCGCGTATTCGTTCGCTGATGACGATCCATAATTTTACATCATCTCTTGGTTTCATCAGGACTATTGCACATTAATGCATTACCTATACACAAAATACTAAGAACGTAGAATCCTGGAAGTTGGCCGGGATTGTTTGTCTTCTTTTGAGTTTTTCTGCGGCTTCTGGGTGGAGTCTCTTGAGCATATTAATCGGCCGTAATTAGCAATCCGAAGGTTGACTATGTCCACTGCAGCACTCCAGTGCTTTCACTTCCCCGAGAGCCCGTTAATTTCTTCAAAAGTCCCTTCCTCCGCATCATCATGCATTCCCTTCACCAAGAATTCCATTCTTGGTCTTCCACAGAATCCATCTCCGCCCATTTTTCATTCTAAGTAATGTTTTCTTACTGTTAGTAGGTCGTGTTGTGCCTCGAAAGGGGAGATGAGGAAACTTCGGCCAGAAGTCCGGATACGATCCGCAAAACGATCTTTTCCAGGTCCGGGAAAGTGTCACAAATGCCTTCCCACCCCGATAGGGTCCGGGTTCGAATCCCGGTCCTGGAATGATTTCTTCCTGAGCTATCCTGATCCCTACTTACGGAGCGGAGTGGAGCGAGCACCTCAAGTTGACTAAGCCATCCGCCTAACTGGACGTTAAACGGTTATGACCCCTTGTCGCCTTTCATTTAGAGTTGCCGGCGCCGGGTTTCTCTCTCCGGCCTTTCTCCTCCACTTCCGTGAATATTCTTCCTCCCAAATTAACTAAAAATCTCCCTAATGGCGCAAATTACGTTACTTGTCAGCTGCCTCTCCATTTAACTACAAGCGTCACGGAATTCCACATTTAAAAATAGCATAAAGCGGCCCTGCAATTATGCACGTAGATACCAGAGGATCACAGCCGCCACATTCGTTCGAGAATTTTTTAAAGAATCTAGTTACTTGCACACCAAACCTAATACATTCCAAAAGGCGTGAATTAAAAGCTAACACCTGAAGAGCATTGTGAATAACACAAGCACTAAGAATAACAAGGAATAAAGAGTGAATTACCAAGAGATTTCTCTAACTCTGAGCATCCGTGAGTTCTTCTCTCACCACATGCCTCAATGGCGTTCCAAGTGCGCACGACCGATCTCACAGCGAGAATTTTCCACGGATATAAGTGCAATAGTATCCTAAAGTTTACAGCCGGTCAATGGCGTACCGATAATCCAGGAAAGCTGAAGACAATTGTTAAGTTGGCAACCAAAGGCTGGTAGTCACAACACTCATTGCGACGAGAAATTATCCCACACCAGGCCTTCCAACCAATGGATTCGAACAGAATGACTTCGACATTTTCCGCACTTAATCATGACCATCATTATTTTTTTAATTCTACAATGTGAGGAAGACTTTGGAGGGGCGTAGACTGAACAATTATACGTTTCTTTGCCTCTCCTTACAAAAAATAATCAGGCATCCGACAACACAATAAAACCCATCAATTCCCCATATTTATCTCGTATCTTTATTCAGTGTCTATAATATCTATCCTATTCCTAGCCCTTCCTCACTTACCAAACGTTTTCCCCTTTATTAAATGAAGAGCACAGTGTGTTTTTCCACTGTTCTTAATTTTGGGACTACCAAATGACCTGATGATGACGCCTAAGAGTTGAAACTATTAGTACCAAAATAAATAACAGTAGAAAAATACATTATGTTCCTCATTTAATGAACATGAACTTTCACAAAGTTGAGTCAGAAACATTCGGTTTCCCCTCTGTTATCACTGTTTTCAATATCTTTATTATTCAGTAAATTCTTCGCTTCCACATTTCCTGTCCCCTTTGGCTTTCTCCCAAAAATCCTCTCTCCTCCCATTTCACCATACCTATTACGTCTTCATTTGTTTTCACTTCTGTCCACTTCACCTTTTCCATAATCTTTAATATCCACATTTCAAAAGCCTCCAATCTACTACGCATATCATGCTGCTTCAACGACCATGTTTCCGAGCCGCAAAAAGCCACTTTGAACCTCAAAGTTTTAATGAGCCTTTTCTTAACATCTTTACTCAATGTCACTGCCATCGATTCCCTCCTTATGAAATCTTCTTTACCCTACGCAATTCTTCTTGTCCCTACTACTTTGACCAGCTTGCCTCAACACACTTGCGAGATAAGTAAACTGTTCCTCTAGTTTATGAACTCTCTTTTTAATATTTGATTTAGTTTTTCCTTATCTCTAAACCCGCATAGATTTTGTGATGTTTACATTTATTCTCATCCCATACCTCTGACTTCTATATGCACTCAGTAATGTTTCCAGCCCCTACGAAGACTGGCGAATTAAAGCTTGATCATTCGTACACCTGATTTTACGAATTCCTCGCCGACTCTCATTCCTAGCTCCAGTTGTTACCATGTCTCTTAAATCATTTCCTCATCAAATACGAGTCTATTAAAAACAGGAGTGATGATATAGACATCTGTCTCGCCCCTCTGGCTAACAATCATCATCCCGACTCACCATCTGACAGTCGCCTCTCGTCCCTTACAATTTCTTTCCCCTTCCGTCCATTTTATTTTTCAGGGAAATTTATTTTTCTATTAGTTGTGGTGAACAATTTATTTATGCCTGTAAAATATCAAGATTCACAACCCAAATATTTTGCATTTTACAAGAAAAATAGGATATTTTTGGCTGCCATCTTGAAAAAAAAAAAATATTGCTATAAGTTTAAGCATACTATATTTGAAGCTACGTACATTTTATATTCACAATTGAGTGTCGTCTCCTTCCCAGGAATATGTGTTACAACAACTAAGCATTTTCATGCTGATTAATTACGAAATATTTTCGATGATAAGTTTGTATTGCCCACATCCCGTTAATGAATGTTTAAGAGCATAACATACATAAGTGGATACATGTTGGTGTTTACGTATAGTTGATATAATGGATGTTTGAAAACATATCTAATACCACTGCCAGTGATTTAATAGACTCCTAAAACGCCTTTGAATACAATTTTTTCCTTTGACGGAATAGTACAAAGCAGCAAAGAGAAGAACGTACAGGGTTCGTCCGGAAAATAAGTGTCATTGTCTCATGGTCTTTGTTGACAAAAGGGGAGTCGTCCACCACGAATTTGTACCTGAACGACAAACTGTAAATGCTGCATTTTACGTCCAAGTGCTCGACAGGTTTCGAAAACGAGTCGCCAGCGTCCGCCCAGCGATCAAAAACATCTGGCGGCTGCATCACGACAATGCGCCGTCTCACACCGCGCTTGTCGTGTCGGACTTCTTGGCCAAGCACGGCGTGGCAACGCTGCCGCACCCGCCCTACAGCCCGGACTTCATTCTGTTCCCGAAGATAAAGAGGAGTTTGAAAGGAACGCGATACGGGACTTTGGACACCGTCAAAGAGGCCGTGACGACGTGTCTTCGAGAGGTTCCCGATGATGCCTTCGCGGGAGCGTTCCAGGAATGGGAACGCCGCTGGAACAAGTGTATCGACTCACAAGGGTCCTATTTTGAGGAATATTAGCTTAAGATATGTAAAAGTGTAATACATTTTTTTCCTGAGCTCAGTACACTTATTTTCCGGACGAATCCTGTAGTTTTTCTAAGTACTCGACCTCCATTTTATGAGTTACAAAGTATCCATTGTTTACCAAATCCATGGCCTTTCATCGTTGATCAAAAATGTTTACATAAGGGATTCAACAACAATGAACGCCATTTCACTCGAAACCGAACGAACTGTATGTTTCGACTATTTCGTAATAAATTCAGCTGAGAAGTATTATCCCTGAATGCTTCCATTTAAGGGAGCACACGGTAAAGCTGCCTCCTCCTATCATACCGTAAGGGTTTAACAAAAAAACCTCATCATCAACTGCGGACCGCAAAACAGAGTGAGAATCGTCCTACTTTCAGATTTCAGCTGAATCACCGCTAACCGTATTACTTGCCCGTTAACGGATGAAGGTAGAATACATTGAGGCAGCCTGAGATAGTCAAATGTATGGCTGAAGAATTGAAAGTCTAGCGATGAGAAAGTGAAGGAGAAGTACTATTTTTCTTAAGCAATACTCCACATAGAGTACACGGCGACCATGTGGGATCCATCTTAAAAAGATATACATTGCATGAATAAAAAATATATAAAGAAGAACCGCCAGTTTCGGGAAAAAATCGTTCCATGAAGCATTACAACTCCAGCACTTGTGATCAATTTAATTCCACCTTCCCCCTATTCCTGTGCTCGTCCTTTATTTGTGTTCCTAACCCTTGTCCTTATATCTATTTCCATTTGAATGAATATTTGTTCGCCATATGGCGGGATTTCGTGTTTGAATATGTGTTTATATAATTATATATATATATATATATATATATATATATATATATATATATATATATATATATATATCTGTAATTTAAATGGAATTACACTAGTAGACAAAGACAGAAACATATATAAAAGAGAAACTCACTGGGTGTCGAATTTTCGGTGGTCTAATCACCTTTCTTAAGAGGAGGGAGGAACGGAACGTCCGTTCCCTTCCTTCCTCCTCTTGCTATTATAATTTGCTATCGTATAATATTTATCACTATCAATAATCTCTTATTATTTTTTCTAGTCCATAATGAATACTGAATGGATTCACCACGAATCGTACCACAATTTCTACTCTCACCACTAAGGATAGCAAACCAAATAAATAACAAACTCGCGCATATTATTGTTGTCCCGCTTTTCATTCCTGCCAACAGTATGACTCGATTGGAAAGTAATGTGCGCATTAAGGAAAGTCTACTGTCATGTCTTTAGCCAGTTGAGTATCAAAGCACGGGGTCCTCTGGAATATATTGATCTCTCCTCCGTAATGTATTATGGTTTATTCATATTGAATAAAATGACGTCCCGGAGGAAACTCGTTAAATCTTGGCATGAACAATTGAAGCAGACCACGCGCTGCTGAACGGAAGTCGCTCCTCTTTTCACATTCCCCTTCCGGTCCACACCTCAAGCGTATGGCCACCGAGGAGTTCACGACCCCGCTTTGCCAATTCAACGCTGCCAGCGAGGAGGGAAGACCAAGAACCGGGACCGGTGAAGTGATTTGAGGGGTTTGAGAAAAAGAACTGTCTTTCTGGTGCTTCTTTTTAGCCGAAAGCTGAGTGTAAAAGAAACATTACATCGCACCACGTTCGATTCCCAAGCGAGATCCGAACCCGGGATAGTCGGGGAATTTTATGCCAACAAAATAACGTGAGCCGTGGAGTGTAAATAAGTATTTCGTCGCTGAGGACCGATGATAGCCGCGAAAGCACTATCGCTATATAAGCTATACCGCGCTAAGTTGAGAAAATTATTTTTATTTTTTCATCCTTAGCAGCCCAGTGTGTTGCCCATGTAGCTTTATTTATTGTCCTGCTTGTTACCCACAACACAACTCCTCTCGCATGCGTAGGGATGTGTATCTCACTAAGATACCTTAGATCATTTACCTATAGTAATCATGATCTTTGAATTATTTTTCGAAATATATTGTCAATAAAATTCAAGCAAAACTTAACACTTGATGTTTGATCACACCCTGCCACACATCCTAGCGGTGGCTTGTGGGGTTCTAAGTAGAATAAGATAGAATATAAAAAATATTTGTATAGAATTATGGGTTGATGGTGATTGATTTAGTGGAATACAAGGAATTTAACCGACATTTCATATCAGTGCTATTAAAACACAGCAATACTGGCATACGCATTATCAATCATTATTTAACTGTGTAGTAATTTATAACTTTTTCCAATTTTAATTAAAATGAATAGGATCGTGTACTCTTATCACTTATCAACCAAACTCAGTGTTGGCAAATAAAATTTGCACTAGTTTCCTAACAAATTACATTATTTTCGATTTGCACCTACACAACATATCACAAGCTGTTTTGAGGGCATATGGCAAGGGTTGTTAGAATACATATATATATATATATATATATAAACTTGGAAAAGACGCTCTCCGGCGACGCACAAACACACAAACACTAACACAAAAAACACTACACACATAGAAACATAAAAGAAGGACACTTACATTGGATATTTACGTTTCGACGGCACGGCCGTCGTCATCAGATTCTGATGACGACGGCCGTGCCGTCGAAACGTAAATATCCAACGTAAGTGTCCTTCTTTTATGTTTCTATGTGTGTAGTGTTTTTTGTGTTAGTGTTTGTGTGTTTATATATATATATATATATATATTTATTTATTTATATTTATATCCTGTATATCGAGTGGTTCGAACGGTACCTAAAATGCTAATGCAAAAATTAAAAATAACAGTACAGCAATTGACATGTTTTGA
Organism: Hetaerina titia; assembly: GCA_037158775.1. Classification (NCBI taxonomy): domain Eukaryota; kingdom Metazoa; phylum Arthropoda; class Insecta; order Odonata; family Calopterygidae; genus Hetaerina; species Hetaerina titia. Next base: position 28,554,220 of record CM073775.1, on the reverse strand, counting down.
ACAACTTTCAATAAGTTAGAAGGGAGTTTCATACAACATCATTTTACATCACTTGTTCCTTCGCGTGCGCTACTAATGAACAACTCCTGCACTGTGTTTGAATTGAAGACCGCTTGATATGCTATGGTAAGCATCCGCTGACATGAGATCGAAAAGGGAAATATACGTCATTACACCACGTTTTCCGCCCGCCGTATCCAATGTCATCAATAATGAAATCAACCCCTCTTCGAGTATAACGTCGACACTCATTCAAGAGGAAGAGTAAAATTGAAACGATCGACCCACCGTCGCCCTTCGCATTGAGGATGCGAGGCAAACGCTTGATGGGCCGCACTCTCGCCACTAATACGCAGAAGGCCTTCGAGGTAGCCGCCTAACAATTGCGCGCATGAACACACCCATCGAGACTGTGCAATCGTCAATTGCGCGGCCATTCCCCTCGACACGAGCGCGAGCACGTGGGACAAGGCCAAGTTGACGTGCGCTGTGAATCCCGCTGAAGACAAGGATGCAATCAACTCGCCGATCGATCTTGGAGGTGACCGTTCATGGACATTTCCCTGAAGTTACAAAAACAGCGCAATCACGTTGCACGAATCGATTGAGCACGTGGTCGCGTAGCTCACTGAGAATTTCATTAGATCTCTATTGGACGCAAAATACCACCGGGATCTACATTGTCATGCCCGGGGTTGTTGTCCTTTCATTGTTGTTCGAAGGCCAATACACTTTACTCCCCCGGAAGATAGCAATGGCGTATCAAACGCGCACGCTTCCCCTAACCCACTCTTGGATTAGCCTCGACAGTCCGCTTAGTTCTTTGATCTTTCACTTTTTCAAGGTCTCGCCATGTTTCGTGTTTTGTAATCGGCGAAACGATTGATGATATCACAATAAATAAGCTGGCATTCATCAAACGTTTAGCTGGAGAATGAGTGCGGCGATGGAATGGAGGCGTGCCATTTTTATTTAGTAAGACCCCATATAGAGTGTGGGGCGAGCATATAGTATCCGTCTCGCACAACACTGATTACAGAAATGAAAAAGGTGAAGAGAAGATTCGTGAAATATCCGTGCGAAAGAAAACAAAGCGTCACATGTTCACCAAAATAAACGTGAGGAAACCTTTAGATATGCGAATCCAGAGAGATAAATAAAATTTATTGCAAAGATTTCAATCGTGTAGTTTTAAAACCAGCATAATGGATATAGCCCCCCATTTCCACAATATATAATATATAAAACACGCAAAATAATGTTCACATTGTAGATTGTTTGAGCTTTCGACGATGTCTGAGGCCTTCTTCAGGTCAGACTGTGAGTGTTTAGCCTGAAGATGGCCTCAAAGATGGTCGAGAGCTCAAGCAATCTACAATGTGTCCTTTTACGTGTTATCTATTTTATTTTGTGTTCCATTGTGCCGTCCAAATGTTATATTATATATATATATATATATATATATATAATGAAACTCACTAAATAGTCACAGCAAACACGGAAACCAAAACACACAAAAGAGGGACTCACTAGTTCTCGAATTTTCGGTGGTGAAAACACCTTTCTCAAGAGGAATTAGGAACAGAACTCCATTGAGTTTCATTGTGCACGTTCGTGGCTTTTCCGGGAAAGTGAATATATATATATATATATATATATTATTATGTGGTAATCTACCGTTTAAGGTAGGTTTTTGGATGGACACAACTATCAAGTAAACATTTTGTGACTCCCCACCTAGCAAACTAATCTATATCAGGTCCCTCTTCATCTCGGTGTACTTCTTTCCTCCCTTCATCCCGTCCAATATCCCTATCCTGTTCCTGCCTTTACCTCGCTTGCCCAACATTCTCCCCTCTACTACCTTCTTCAACATTCCACTACCGCTCAATACGCCTTTCATCCATTTTTCCTGCCTCCATAGGATTTCTCTCAACAAACCCCTTTCCTCCCCCACCATTTCTAGTACTTCCTCATTTGTTTTCCTTTCGGTCCATTTCACCTTCTCCATTCTTCTCCACACCCACATTTCAAAAGCCTCCAATCTACATCTATCCTCCTGCTTCAGTGACCACGTTTCCGCCGCTCCATATCAGAGTTTTTACGAGTCTTGTCTTAACATTCCTACTCAACGTCCCCGTCATCAACTCCCTCCTCCTTGAGAAAGCCTCCTTGCCTAGCGCAGCCTTGCTTGCTTAGCCTTTTTCTATCTGGAAAATCGCATAACTTTTGTTATATTAATATTGATTCTCATCCCATATTTATCGCACTGAACCTCCAATTCACTCAGCAATGCTTGCAACCCCTTGGCTGACTGAGCAACTAATGCTTGGTCATCAGCAAACCTAACCGATTTTACGAATTCCCCTCCGACTTTCATTCCTACCTCCAGTTCTTCCCATGCCTCTTTAATCATTTCCTCCACATATACGTTGAACAGCACCGGTGACAATGGGCAACCCTGCCTTACACCTCTTCCTAACGCTTCGTCCTTCATGTCGTGCTTACTTTCCCATTCATTTCCTTCATCTCTATTTTCTATGCTGAATGACACCATATTTGTTCGCCGTATGGCGGGACTCTTCAGTGTCTCTTAATATATATATATATGTGTGTCTCTATCAAACGCTTATATATATATATATATATATATATATATATATATATATATATATATATATATATATATATATATATATACACACACACACACATATATATATATATTAAAACACGAAATCCCGCCATACGGCGAACAAATATTCATTCACATAAAAATAGAGATAAGGAAATGAATGGGAAAGTAACACACATGAAGGACGAACACAAGAGAGGTGAGGAAGACGGATTTGAGCAGATCACAAATATAAAAATATTTTCCTCGACCAGGACTTGAACACCGGATCTCTCCATTTGCCGGGCGGATGCTCTAACCACTTGAGCTATCGAGAAAATGTACTTTACACTGAAATCATATATATATATAACGTGATGTAATGGTTCAGCTCCCCAATCACGTAAGTAGGACAGCCAATTATTACAAAATAACGAGGAGACTGCCGAAGAGCTAGATTCAACCATTCGTTTTTCCCACGCACTATTCGCGACAACTGAAGGGGAAAACCATTCACAGAAATGGGTAGGCACTGACGAAAATAGTTAAGAACAAATAAGTTACATTCCTTCTCAACTTACTTCATGGCTGGCGTCCTAACGATCTCCGCCACACGCCCTTAGATCGGGTGGGAGGTACCGTCTAGGTAAGGGTGTATCCTGTGAATAAGGGCCCTCATTAGCCTTATTAGTGTAATCAGTGGCAGTAGTTGCTAACAGTAAATTACTCATAGAGTGTATAAGATGAATGGTGGGTGTACTGTTGCCCACCTTCCATGTATCCTATAAGTGGATCACGGAGTGCAATGTGTTTGTGGAAATATTGGACCTTGCGGTAAATTCTATATCCTCAACATTCATTATCTGTGCCCAGTTTACTGTTTGTTCCTGTCAAATTCCTCCCACATAATTTCTATTGAATGAGCCCATTGAAACCCTTCTTCCATACTCTCTTCATTAGTTCTGCAAGGCTATCTATTCCCAAAACCTTCTTCGAATTAGTTTCCTTGAAAGCCTTTTCTATCTCACAATCAACTTATTTTTGGTCCTAAGCTTTCCTTATCGACATCATATGCTATTTCTAAATCCGAACTGATTAGCCTTGGCCTAGGATGATAGCTATTATCTTGAGCATACGTACGACATTTGGGCCAACTGCATTTATCAAAAAATAGAAAATCCTCAATAAAAAAATGAAATACTATTTGTCTCCCTATCTCCACCATTCCTTACATATCTCCTACGCTATGTTTCTCCCCATCTCCAATTGAAATTTAACAGAAAAATCGTATCTTCATATCAAGCAATTATTTCGGCGGACATAAAAAAGAGAATGATCTATAAAAAATCTTTTTTCTTTCCCGACTCAACCTTAACTATACGCCTTGTACGGAGCTGATTCCTCACCCTATTCGTCGGACCTATATTTTCAAGTTGCTACCTTGAAAAACGATTTAATCAATCGATAGGCAGAAATAGAGAAATAAAAAAAATCTTTAAAAATCCTCATTGAGTCCATTAGAGCTGCAATAAAGACTATCTAGAGCGGATGAAGACAAGAAAATACGAATATACGTAGATTTACATTTTACAGAAAATTGTAAGTGAATGTCGTAGAAAAAAAAAACAAGAATTTATCAAAAGATATCATTTATCACAAGTGGATTGAAGATGAATTGTGAAGGCTAGGAGTGAAAAGTCTCACTGAAGAGGATGGATAAGTTTAGAATCGACTTAGAGAACTGCAGGGAACCAAACCTGATTGCAACCGTACGCTACGAAGATCTCAGATTCAATTAACTTCATTCAGCATGTTTCAATGTGATCATTTGATTGTAAAGAAATATGATAATATATTCCATACGAATATATTACATTGTTTCAAACCATTAGCTAATTTTTTGGGATTAAAATCATTTTTACACGAGCTATTTTCTGTGGGGTAACTATTTTCCCGCGCCAATGATCGGGGTACATTCATTAACTCCTTAGTATTCCAAATACCGCGGATAACAATCGCGAAGAGTGACAGGTAACGTAAAACAGGGCAGGCGAATGAACGGTGACTGTGATTTAAACTGCCTCGATATTAGGACCGAAATAGCGATAGTAATATTCGCCATTTTAACGCGTGAGATCTTAACGCCATGGCCATCGATCAGGGAAAATCACTGTAAACAAGCAAAGACGAGTCAGGAAAAATATTAGTTGAGCCATGAATTTCTAAGAGAGATGGAAGGAATAAAGAGATCTGTGCGGTAAAAGCGATAGGCCAGCAAGGTTAGAAATAGAGTATAACATAGATGAGGTTAGCTTAGGTCTCGAGATAGAAAGGGATTTGAAATTAAATAAGGCCGTGGGGGTAGACTACAAAAAAATTCAAGTTTTAGGGAAATTTGTGAGGAAGAGTTTTATGAACTAATTCGTACCATTTGTGAGAGAGAAATTTGGTCGGAAGTCTTTGTAAGATCAGTGTTAGTTTCTCTCCCAAACAAGGCAGAGATTATGTCATGTGAATACTACAAAACAATAAGAGGACAGAGAGCAGGGCAAATGAAAATGTAGGAGATAATAAGTTTGGTATCGAAAAGGGGAGAGGCACGTGTGCTGCCGTAGCAGTAATGAGGTCACTGAGAAATAGGAACATAGAATACAATCAGGATGAATTTGCTGTTTCGTGGCTATCGAAAAGACGTTTGATAGAGTGAATTGGGTAGAATTGATGAATTTATTGCAGAAAATAGGCGTAGACTGGCGAGATAGGAGACTAATCCGCAACCTGTACATGCCTCGGACTGCTCAGTTGCGAGTGTGGGAAGGAGATTCCAGATGGGAAATGTTAGGAATAGGAGTAAGGTAGGGTTGTCCGTTATCGCCGGTGCTGGTCAACGCATCATGAAATATCATAAGGTATTCCGGACGAAAAGTCACTTTTAATCTCTGCATCGAAAAAATTATAAGGATGAGTTTTCCACGACCATATTTCGCGGTAAGAGGAAAACCGAGTGCGCAATTGAGCAGAGTTCATTGAACTACACCACTTTAGAACGCTCTTTAAAAGTTAGACAATGCACTTTAATATAGACGTGTAATCTAGGGTGTCACAGTCACTAAGTCAGTGGGGCAAATAGATAAATAATCTCACATTCAGCAAGATAGTATTATCGGAAAATCCATTTAGGTGGACAATTGTGGCAATCACAGATAACCGGAAGGTAGTGCGTTCACCTCTGTCTGTATTGCATCAGCTTTGACGAGATTCAAAATAACACTCACCAAGTACAATTTTCGCTAAATGTTACGGGAATTATTAACATTGCGTTAAATGAAATTACGCTCCGGAAATAAGAAATATTGGGTTGCTCAACCCGGATGTGATACACTGTGACTGCATCGCAATCACAGTGTAATTGACTAAGTCTTCCTCTTTCCCGAAAACTACATAACCTTTGTTTTATTTGTATTTTTCCTCATCCCATTCCTATCGTACTGATTTTCCAATGTGTTCAGCAACGTGGATAAGTTAAAAACTAAAGTTTGATCATCAGGAAATCTAACTGATTTTATGAACTCCCCACTGACGTATATTCCTATGCCCAGTTTTCACCAAATAGAAGACTAGACTATCAATAAAAAGCCTCCACAAAGAGAAATTTTCGCCGCAGAAGATGTCCAGAAGTGTCATTAATATTATTTGAAAATTTGATGAAAGAGTTTATCTTTTGGAAGGGAAATTTGAAAAGGAAAGGGGATATCTCCTAAACGCAGCGCGAGGCCAATCGGCAATGTTTACGCTAAGATTGATGGTTTTCGGCGTAACTTTGTGAAATCGATTCATATTGGAAATTAAAGAATGATAACTTTGTGATTCCACAGAAAATTTATTACGATACGACAACCCGGGTTTCGACGTTCAACGTCATCTTCTAAGATCATAAAGAAATGCAACTCACTCCGGGATTTTAAATAGAGGCAGTTCGTTGAGTAAATACTTATTTTATTGGGACAACACTCTTCATCCTAACTGAATGCACAACAATAACTTTTTAAGCTAAGTAATAATAGGAATAATGAGCCGTAAAGGAACAACAGATGTTAAAGAGGAGTATGATGCATACATTATACGGACACTGAATGGGTTCGACAACAATCTTGGCTCAAAATAAATAAATAAATAAATCAAATTGAAAAATGAACAACTTGGCTTATCCACATAGGACATTTTTATTCCCTACCTAGGCTTCGTTATGGTATGACATATTCAGGTAAAAATACAAGTTTCGCTATAGAATAACGAAACCCAGATAGTAAATAAAAATTTTCTATGTGGAAAAGCCAAGTTGTTTATTTTTCAATTTCAATACGAAGATTTTCCACCAAGTCACGCAAGAAACTGTTTTATTTAAATAAATCAAAATAAATTTTTTTACAAGCATTTGGACTGAATGAAAACATTGATAGACGAAGGAAGGCCACGGGCGTTTGATCAGGAATACGACGCAGTTAGGGACAAAGGCGAGTTCTATAGTTCTTCTACGGGGGCTAACTGGAATTGCTTTAATTCATAAGCGCGTGTATCCTAGATATTCCATTTCAAAATAACCTGAAAAATACTTATTGGGAACATCCTTAAATTAGAAGTACGTCATCAAAATCGACCAGAGAAGGGGGGACTCAACTCCTTTGACTTCCCACCGACTTGGTACATTTTTAAAAATGTATTTCTCTGTGCTTGAATAAATAAAGCGTGAAACTTCATCTCAACACCAAATTTATCCAACCATATGGATCACGCGATCTGGACTTCGAGAGAGCTTCGAATCCTTTTCCCGGCTTTCGAGGTGAGGTGCATTCCGGGGTGAATAAGTTTGTTTCTTGGCTGGAAAGGGAAAAGGTATCTATTTAAAACTGCAAAGAGTTTTTCTAAATTCAACCGCTAAGCCGTGTTTCAAGTTTTATTTTAAGAAACGCCCCTGCAAACCTAAAATGTAAAACAATCACCTAAATGCTTCGGAATTCTTATTTTTTGTGCGTTACATATTACACCCGTACTAATACTATGTAAGGAGTTGAGCGGCAGAAGGGACTCTCTAGTCTCAATATCGCCCAAATAAAGACATTTTATTCCCTTATCATCATCTGTAGTATATTAGTAGTTATTAGTGAATGCGACCGACAGATGAGTTCATTTACGTCAATAGGGGGATTGGAGGGTCTTTTGGTTGAGGTATGATTTTCAAAGAATGGGATAGAAGGTCTTATCCGTCGCTGGTATTAGCCTGAAACCCGAACCCCCTTTGTTGAACGCTGTAGCTGGAGCAACAACCCGACCCCATTACGCATTATATAACTTCTTCCTTTAATGTCATTCGCGAAGGCCATAGATCTCTTGTCTATCGCTTTTTCTACACAAGCCGTCTTTATGACTCAGATTTACGCAGGAGAATAATTTGAACCGGTGTCCTAGTAGTAGATCTCAAACTCCAATTTCATATCTCGCATTTTAAGTGGTTCGCAATTAGGGTGTTTGCCTAAGCGTATATACATAACTTTATATATATATATATATATATATATATATATATATATATATATGTATATAACACACACACACACACACATGAGAGAAGAAGATGGAAAAATGTAAACACAGAGTTAGGCAAAATGAAGTACAAAGAGTTAAACAATAAATTGAGAAGGGCCACAAATAAAGCAAAAGAAGAATGGTGGAAATAGCAATGCGAGGATATGGAAAGTTTACAGAAGAAGGGTGAAATTGGTGCTCTATACAGCAAGGTTAAGTTATTGTCGGGAAGTAAGAAGGCAGGATCTATGCTAACAGTTAAAGATAAATGGGGTAAGATAATAGTTGAACCAGGAAAAATCCAAGAGAGATGGAAGGAATATATAGAAACACTGTATGGTAAAGAACTTAGGCCGACAATGTTAGACATAGAAAAGGAACATGACGTAGAAGAAGATAGCTTAGGTCCAGGCATACTCGACGATGAAATAGAAAGGGCATTAAAGGAGATGAAAGCAATTAAGGCTGTGGGGGTGGACAATATTCCTGTAGAAATGTTTAAATGGTTAGGAAAAGGTGGGAAGAAGGCCATATATGGACTGATTCGTAGTATCTATGAGGAAGGAATCTGGCCGGAAGATTTTGTGAGATCGGTGTTAGTTCCTATTCCAAAAAAGGCAAAGGCTTCGTCATGTGAGGATTACAGAACAATAAGTTTGATATCCCACGCAGCTAAAGTTATTCTCAGGATCATCAACAAAAGGATAGAGAGTAAGGCAAATGATTACTTAGGGGATGATCAGTTTGGGTTTAGGAAAGGAAGAGGTACGCGTGATGCCATTGCAGTAATGAGATCACTAGTCGAGAGGAATATAGAATACAATTAGGACGTTTTTACCTGTTTTGTAGATTTCGAAAAAGCGTTTGATAGAGTGAAATGGGACAAATTAATGCGTGTATTGCAGAAAATAGGAATGGATTGGAGGGACAGGAGACTGATCCGCAACCTGTACATGTCTCAGACTGCTCAGGTGCGAGTGGGGAACGGAGAGTCCGGATGGGCCGTGTTAGGATGGGCATTGTTGAGTGAATTGGAGGTTCAGTGCGATAAATATGGGATGAGAATCAATATTAATAAAACAAAGGTTATGCGATTTTCCAGAAAGAAAAAGGCTAAGCTAAATATTAAAATAGGCGGGGAAAAAATAGAGCAGGTAGAACAGTTTACATATCTCGGAAGTGTTTTGGACCAATACGGTCAAAGTGGCAGGGACGTAAGGAGAAGAATTGCGCTAGGCAAGGAGGCGTTCTCAAGGAGGAGGGAGTTGATGACGGGGACGTTGAGTAGGGATGTTAAGACAAGACTCGTAAAAACTCTGATATGGAGCGTAGCTATGTACGGCGCGGAAACGTGGTCGCTGAAGCAGGAGGATAGACGTAGATTGGAGGCTTTTGAAATGTGGGTGTAAAGGAGAATGGAGAAGGTGAAATGGACCGAAAGGAAAACAAATGAGGAAGTACTAGAAATGGTGGGGAAGGAGAGGGGTTTATTGAGAGAAATCCTATGGAGGCAGGAAAAATGGATGAAAGGCGTATTGAGCGGTAGTGGAATGTTGAAGAGGGTAATAGAGGGGAGAATGTTGGGCAAGCGAGGTAAGGGTAGGAACAGGATAGGGATGTTGGACGGGATGAAGGGAGGAAAGAAGTACACCGAGATGAAGAGGGACCTGATATAGATTAGTTTGCTAGGTGGGGAGTCACAAAATGTTTATTTGATAGTTGTGTCCATCCAAAAACCTACCTTAACCGGTAGATTACCTAATAATATATATATATATATATCCCGGATAAGGAAATATTTTTATTTTCGTGATCTGCTCAAAAACCGCCTTCCCCACATGTCCTGTGTTCGCCTTTTATGTGTTTTCCTATTCCCTTTCCTTATACCTATTTCTGTTTGAATATATATATATACACTTAGGCAAAACACCCTAATATATATATATATATATATATATATATATATATATATATATATATATATATATATATATATATATATATTAGGGCTGAACCAAGCCCACTGATTTCATCCAATGCTGCCTACATTTTCCCTCCCCCACCTTTTCCGCTTACTATTGGTCCCTTATATATATATATATATATATATATATATTATATATATATACACATTCAAACGCGAAATCCCGCCATACCGCGAACAAATATTACCTCACACATAGAAAAAGATATAAGAAAAGGGGATAGGAAAAATATTTTTAAGTTTGTGATCTGCTCAAATCCGCCTTCCCCACCTTTCCTGTGTTCGTCTTTTATGTTTTCCTATCCCCTTTCCTAATATCTATTTCTATGTGTGAAGTAATATATATATATTCAAAAATATATATTATATAAATTTTTATATAAAAAATATAAAACATAAATTATATAAAAATTAATATATATAAATAAATTTATATTTTTACAAATTTTGATAGTTTATATTAATATGCGGTTCGCGGTGTTCTAGTGGGTAGAGCGTTGGACTATTGACCGGAGGGTCCCGGGTTCGAATCCCGGGTAAGGCACTTTGGGCACCTGAAGCTCCACCCAAGCTAGTTGATTTTTTGGGTACCAGATCTTCCTCGGAAACCATAACCGGAACTGGCCCCCCTGCCCTGATGTGCGAATATTCACACGCCGGCGGGCTTGGTACATGGGTGAGCTCTACCATCACCTACTAAACCGACCTTCGGGTTGATTATTGTGTTTATGGTTTTTTTATATTAACATAATATATTATTATAATTTTTCCTATGTACATGTCTCTTGGTCTTCCTCGTGGAATCTTCCCTTCTATTTTTCCTTCTATTATATTCCTAGTCAATCCATTGTGCCTCAATGTGTGTCCAATGCATCTATTTCTACTTAGCCGTAGAGTTCTCCATATGGTTCTATCCTCTTCTGCTCTTCTATATACTTCCTCGTTCCTCATTTTTTCTGTCCATTTAATCTTCAGCATTCTCCTCCAGCACCATGTTTCAAAGGCATCTATTCTTCGCTGGTCCACTTTTCCAATGTTCCAAGTCTCGGAACTATAGAGTGCCATGCTCCACTCGAAAGTCTTGACGAATTGTTTCCTTTTTTCCAGCCTTAGGTTCTTTGAACATAGTAATGGCCTCTTCTTCATGAATGCGTTCTTAGCTTGGGCTATTCTTCGCTTGATATTGGTCGAACCTCTTCCATCCCATGTTATACTGCTGCCCAAGTAGATGAAGGATTCCACTTGCTCTAGTTTCACCCCTTGAACTGTGATATCTGCATTCAGCTTCTCTCTTCCGCACACAAGGATTTTAGTTTTCTTCTTGTTGATGTTCACATTATTTTCCCCAGTACTTGATCCATAGTATTTAGAGGTACTTGCAGGTTCTCTTGCGTTTCCGCCACTACTATGATGTCATCCTGATGTGTAGATTTTACACGCATCAGGCTTAATACTGGGTGAACTCTATAATTACCTACCAAACCGACCTTCGGGTTGATTAATGTATTTAAGTATATACCAGCCCCGTAAAAGTATATTTGGAGATATCAAATCACAGTAATTAACCATAAAATCTGTATTCAATTGTTTCAAGTTCAACTTTTCGGAAGTTCATGTTCATTAAATAAAGAAAACAATGTATTTTTCCACTGTTAGTACGAAAATTAAAAACAGTGGAAAAATACATTGTTTTCTTCATTTAATAACCATAAAAGGTGTTTGAATTATACCTGAGAGTATAAATGTCTCTCATAAGATGTCATATATCAATAGAAGGATATGAAAATATCTTATACACATTTAAAATGTATAAAAGACAATTTTTTTACCTTTTGTAGAGGTCCTTGAAATTACATAAGATGCTGTTGTCCTTGGCTGATTATATTTCAATGTCCCTTCTGTGGTTTCCTATAAAAATGTGTTCAAAGAAAAGCTATATGCTATACAATTATGGATTATATATATAATGTGCATATACCAGTCAACCTTGGCGTATATAACACCAGATGCATACTGCAATGACAACACTGAAGAACAGTGACAACACAACAACAGAAATGCCCAGGCATGTGGTTAAACAATCTCAATGCCATTAGAGCGATAATCATGACAATGGATATATAATTACTACATTTTATACTAAGTATTTTCAGGTCATCTATATGCATGTAGAATGACTGTCAGACATAGTGCAAAATGAATGTTTTGAAGTTTTTGTGACAGGGAAATGGCATCAGAAATAACCCACAGGTGGATTTGCATCAATGAAATTTAAGTAAGACACCGAATGCTAACATAATTTTATGTTCATGAATTCAATACAAATCAAAAATATTACTTACACACACACGAATGAGGAAGTACTGAAATTATATTTTGTGACATTAGTCTATCGACAAAATGTGTTTTGAGCGTAGAAAAATGCTACAAAAGTAAGTGTCGACCTCATTGTAATTTGAATTGTGAGATCGCACCTCAGTTTTAATATTGCAAGCCCTACAAGAAAAATAGATACTCACCAAGTGACCAGATGAAAGTTATATTTATATGAATTAACATTGCACTTAGATGCCGTTGTTTCAATCTCGTGGTAACGCAGCATCGCTTTGCCCCTTGGGTACCCACAATTCTCGCGAGACCACTCACAGATGAAGCTCGAATCAGACCGAAATATTAAATGAATATGAGCTATGAAACTGGCTTAACAATTATTAGTAGTATTCGGGAAAGTAAAACATTTTCAGCATTAACACTATGTTAAAATTGAGCTACTTTTCTTTGATTAATTAATTTTGCTACGAAAAAGGATGCGCCAGAACTGCTCATGCGAGTGAGTCGTTCTTCCCCTTGCATTTGATCCGCTCATGGGAAAAGAATTGCTCGAAAGTGCCGCGGTTTGGGAGACTGGGGAGACCAACGAAAGAGATAATTGAAAGGGAATCTGATTAACGAAGTCCACCTTGCTTATCAGATCGTCCAATTTTGTAGCCCAAAGGCCTCACTTTCTCCCCTAAGCTCCTTAAACTCCACTAAATATGCTCAAGGTAATACTATTTCAGATTAACTTCTCATAAAACTTTTTGAAACAGCTGATTGCAAATTAATGGTAAAGGACCTGAGCTAAAACATTCAAGATTTTTGTGAGAACCTGAGAATTCGTGATTTTTCAGTGACATATACTCATATATTCATATTCTGTGACATATATTCATCATTAAAATTTTACTGATATAGGGTTTCCTTTGTTTGTTATAATTCGCATTATGCCGAAATTAGATTAACACAAATGGGTATATTCTGGCGGTATTCACGGTGAAATATTGTCGCAAAATTGACTGCCGAAGGAATTCTCGCGGTGCTCTATGGCTCTTTCAAAATGTCTGTGTTTCATCGCATTGCATTTTTTCCCGTATGGGAATTCCTAGGGAGTTGTCGGCTTGGTAACTGGAGGTGCCTCTGGACTGGGAAGAGCCGCAGTTGAAAAAATAGTGAAAGAAGGTGGTCGGGTTGTTTTATGCGATCTACCTGGATCGCAAGGTGAAAACGTAGCGAAATCACTGGGATCGGAGGCTACTTTTGTTCCAACTGATGTAAGGATAATAGATAATTGTTTATACAAATCATTCATTTCTTTCATTTGAGGCCAAAGTGTCTAGTGATCTAACTAAATTAATTTGTACATTTCCAGCCCTTGTTGTTCATCTGTGACACCTCTTTGATATTTCGCCATGTTAAATCTGGAATTAAACTTTAAGATAATTGCACTATTCGTTGTTTCTTGTGTTTCATGAATCAGACACAAATTGAAAAATACAGTATCCTGTAATGAATTACGTTTACCAATTAGACGTACAAGATTTATGAAATGTGCTCATCAGGTAATAAGGTTGAGTCGATTGTCCTGACTCAGTGTCCCAATCAGTTAACTGTTATTGAGATTGAATTTAGTGTATGATATTATTTGCTTAATTTTGACAAAGTACTGCTAAATCCTGCTGTTACTAAGCACTGTATTAATGATCGCAGGTTCCTCTAAATCCATAGCTTTTATCCCCATGCTTGGAGGTATTCAGATAAGTGAACACAAAGAAAATGATCCCGATTATTTACCATTTAATTCAATACTAACTCCGCATTTTCTTGCCTGAAATATCCATGAAAAATCTTTCTCTTCTAAAAACATGTTCTCTGTCTGTAGAGATATTAATTACGCTATCAGCCACAGTATTTTTTCCTGGAATTACAAGTGATCATTTAAGTCCAATCAATGCTTGTCATACAGGTTACCTCAGAATCAGACGTAATCAATGCCTTGAATGTCACCAAGGATAAATATGGACGATTGGATGTTGCAGTCAATTGTGCTGGAATAGGAGTTGCCTTTAAGACATATAATTTCAATAAGAACCTGCCACACAAATTGGAAGATTTTATCAGAGTACTCACTGTAAGTATCCATAATTTATATTAAAACTTTAAACTTCATCTGTGGTTATTAGTATATATATATATACCATAGTGGAAGCCATGAGAAAATTGCTTATTTTTAATTCCATATTCAGTTGTTTTGCATCAACTCATCAAGCATAATCTGACCATCAAACTAACCTAGATGTTGTTGCATTTAGGTGAATATTATCATGGCAAATGTCTATCATGAATCATCATGAGGTAATGATTGACCCAGCAGTTGCCTTTTAACCTTTGGAATTTGCAGTTAAGGGTTTCTTTTTCATCCTAAGGTTAACACTGGTGGGTCTTTCAACGTCATTCGTCTTGCTGCTGGCCTTATGGGACAGAATGAGCCTAATCAAGATGGGCAGCGAGGAGTGATGATTAACACAGCAAGTGTAGCAGCTTTTGATGGCCAAATTGGTCAAGCAGCTTATTCTGCCAGCAAGGGGGCAATCGTTGGGATGACATTGCCAATAGCAAGAGATTTCTCCCAAGTTGGAATTCGTGTGGTGACCATCGCTCCAGGTTAGCCTCCGATTGATATTTAAACCACTTATGATTTAAGCTTAACATGTCCAGCATCGTTTGCTGTAATTGCTCAGAATTGGAATCAAATCAACAGCTTTATATTCCACGATGGGAGAAATGGGTTAGAGGTGTAGTGACCAATATTTAGGACAAGGGGAGAGGTGGGGAATTCAAAATATCTAAGACTAAGAAATGGTTTCTCACCACAATCTTGATAATTTTGAATTGGAAAAGCATGTCAAGTCTGGATCCCAATCTGTTGAAGTCTAAAATTTTAGTACTTAGAATCATGCATGGGTTTCTCTTCAATGAGGTATATGCTTCTAGCCAGTCTCATACTTTGGCTGGTGTTTTTTTAATCAGAAGGAGATGTTTCTTAAGAATGTAAATTGCCTCCACTTCTCATTGTGGGCTTTCAAAGTACTCTAAATTTTTGCAATTGTTTCGCCTCCGTGGCACCCACTCAACTAGTGGCAACCTATGATCCTTTAACCCTATTTATAGATAACAGTTCTATTCTCACCTCTCTCTCTTACCCTACCACCCGATTTTCCTGATGGTAAGTAAAGTTGTATCTGAGAGACTGTTCCTGAAAATATCAAGACATGGTGATATCCTTGTCATACATATTAAATAAGTTATTGGAATGCAAGGTTTTTTTTATTTAATTCCACCTGTACTTTGATTTTAAATGAGTGTTTCTTGATTGTGCAGGCAAGCATATTCTCAGAAGTCTATATTTTGACCATTTTCTTCAATTTTTTGAAAATTTTCATTCAGAAGGTCACATTGCAATGCAAGTGAAATGAAGTGTATTGTTTAACCAGGAATGCAATAGTTTGAAGACAGACTGTGGTGGAATATATTTGCTGTTCCAATCATCATTTAATATATTAACCATATTGATTCAGATGATTATCTTCTAAATTCTTTTATTAAAATTTTGTCGTTTAAATAACCTAAATAAAATTTCATTGTAGCCTGCATCTTGCAAAAAATGGAGCTCAAATCAATCGCTTATGTGGTGCTTGAATGTAAAACATTTAATATGATCTACCTGAAAAATTAACGCTTCCTTTTATTAACTTGAGATCTAAGGCATGTATATTAGTATCATTCTATTTGAATATATATATTATATCTATAAATATACGAAAGGGGACAAATTCCATTTTCATAGTAACACAATTATGTGACCCACCACATTTTCATAATTTGGAATGTTAAAAATTCATTTATTATGTTTCAAGAAGTGGTTTCGGTCTGACTGATATTCTGGGACATATTTATAGATCGTAAAAAAAATTTTTTCAGAGGTTATTGCGTTGGAAAGTACTTGAGGTATAATCTATTTTTCAAGAGTTAATTTTGTCTTTTCCTTCTCTTTAAGGCTTGTTTGACACTCCATTATTGGCAAGTCTTCCAGAAAAAGTTCGGACCTTCTTGGCTAACACTGTCCCCTTTCCAAAGCGCCTTGGTAAACCAGAGGAGTACGCTCTCTTAGTGGAGAGTATTATTCGAAATCCACTCTTAAATGGTGAAGTTATTAGATTGGATGGAGCCCTCCGAATGCAGCCATAGATAGCCATGTATGACCAAATGTATTGGTTATTTTTGTACAATGTTGCATAGCAAAGTGATGTTATCACAAATGGGATCATGTTGAAACTGTTAATAAAACATTTATTTTATTTCGACTTTCATTTTTTCAATGCAGCCATTTCAAAGTGTAACAATCAAACCCCTTGACCAGGACTTCAGCCTGTATCCCCCAATTTCCTCAATTTAATTTTTTGACAAAAAAACATGTGGTTTGAGATTTATTTGTCACCTTTTTATTGTTACAATTTTTCTTATGAAATGCACGACAATTCTTTACTTATGTCACAAAACAATACACAGATTGAACAGTGCTCTATTCTTTAAGACATCATATGAAAAAGTTGGTTTTAATTAGTATAGTTCAGGAAAAAAACTTTTCCAAGCTCATTTTTAATGATTATAGGATTGAATCTCATTGTATGCCTTTTCAGTCAGGAGTTCGGCTAAAATAAATTTGAGATTATTTCTTTGAAGTACCTTTCTGCTGACACATACTGATGCTATGGGTATCACTTACAATTTTATGAATTGTGATAAAAATGTTACAAAACACTATAAAAAGGCCTTTGGCACTTGCAGTATCACAGTGCACACACACTATTAGTTCATTAAAATAAACCACTTGGGGATAAAAAATGTATCAATGGTTCAATACCATCGTGGGCATCACACTTTTGGAGTTGGAAAAAATTTGGCACATGCATGAGTAAAATCACAGCAGCACTTTTAGTAATTGGGCAGATGTATAAAAATGCCAAAGTATCTGCCTTTCACAGGCAGTGATTACTTGGAGAACAATACCATTCACATGAAATTCACATAATTACTAGGAAGCTAAGAAAAGAGTATTTTCATGTGCAAATTTTGGTACATTAATTTGTTTAGGTGACCTGAAAGAGTTATTTGCCCTAAATCTTCCAAATACAATACTGTCAAAAGACATCAAAAAATTTTAGGTACTTGTAAAATTTCTCCAAAAAACGGCAATAATTAGTACGAAAGTAAGTATGCAATTCATCTTGAAGTAGTGTTGAACTGCTCATAGTACTCAACAGAAGGTGTATTGGTGTAAACACATTTGCTCAAGTGTTCATTCTTTGCCTTCTGCTCTTCCGATAACATTTTGTTTTGATTCAGCAGTTCTTCATTCAACACCCTGAAACAAATATATTTTCACCAAATGGTTAAGAAAATACTATTGTGCAGTTTTCCATCAGTTAATTCGTGACCCATTATCCCTGATTTAAATCACAATTATGGAGTCTCATTATTTTAAGATACAACAACATACTATCTATGATAAATGATATATAACCTAGCTATGGAATTTTCACTCAGTTGAGACCTATAATAATTTCCCTATTATGTTCTCAATACAATAGAAATAATTTTGCAATGTAATTCATTTCAGCTGGTTTATATTAAAAAGGCCAGAGATATGAAGATTAGGATGCTTCGTTTGATACAACTATCCAAAATAATGAAGGTTTCTTATTATGATTTGAGAATTAGTAATATGTTGTTATCTGCCATTTTTAAGTGCAATTGTAAACTGAGAGCAACTGTGTCTTATACACGTGTATGTACAACATGGTCAATCGAATTTATTGTGTCCTCTCAACCTGGTCTTCAGCTTTAGGGAAAAGGTAGTGGACACATCAAGTTTTTATGTCATAGTTTCATCATGGTGAGATTGTTATGCCCTTGTGATGGGGGTAGTTGTTTGAAAAATCACTGTATTAGAAAGTATGCAATCTATAAAGCATGTTTCAAGTTTGAAGACAACATTTGAACAGACATTGTTTAGTATTTGTTTGGCAGCCATCAACAGTGAACATTCTCAGTGAATTTGTGAAAATCGGTAATCGTTATGTGATACAATACTTTGATTTGAAAGGCCTCAACCCAACCAATATAAACGTTAAACTAGATTCTACTCTGGGTGAGTCTGTTCCTTCGTTTACATCATTAAAATATTGGGTAGCAGAGTTTAAACGAGGCCATAAGAGCTGTCAAGATGAGCATCACATTGGTCGACCAAATGAGGTGACGACTCCAGAAACGGTGAAGAAAATCCACAAATTGATACTGGATGACTGTTGACTGAAACTGCACGAGCTAGCAGACATAGTAGGCATTTCAAAAAGTTTGGTACATCACATATTAACTGAAAATTTGGACATGAGAAAGCTGTGTGCAAGATGGGTGCCATGTTTGCTCACACTCAAGCAAAACCAGTGTCTTGAAGATGTTTCAATTGAGTGTTTAGCAAAGTTTCACAGCAATAAAGTAGAATTTGTGCCCCATTTCATAACCATATATAAACATGGGTCCATTACTTCACACTGGAGACAAAAGAACAATCAAAACAATGGATTCAAAAGGGAGAACCAGTTCCAAAGAAGGTGAAGACCGTTTCACCTGCAGGCAAGGTCATGGCGTCGGTTTTTTGGGATATGTGAGGGATAATTTTCATTGACTATCTTCAAAAAGGAAAAACTATCAACGGCGAGTATTATGCGAAGTTATTGCAACGTTTGAGCGAAGAAATCAAGCAAAAGCGGCCGCATTTGGCCAAGAAGAAAGTGTTGTTTCATCAAGACAATGCGCCGGCTCACAAATCCGTTATTGCAATGGCCAAAATTCATGAATTTAAGTTTGAATTGCCACCTCATGCACCCAATTTGCCAGATTTAGTCCCCTAGGATTATTTCCTGTATGAAAACTTGAATAAATGGCTCGGTGGTCAAAGATTATTCAACCGCGAAGAAGTGATGTCGGCAGCTAATGGCTATTTTGAGGAGCAAGACAGTTCTTATAATAAAAAGGGTATCGAACTTATTGAACATTGCTGGGAAAAGTGAATAGAGCTGAAAGGGGATTATGTAGAAAGAGAAATACATTTTTTTCCAAAATTTTTGTGTCTTCTTTGTTGGCTCAGGTACTTCTGGGACCACCCTGGTAATACATGGAACTTCTGTACAGGACTCAATTTCATGCAGTTGCATGCTTATAAATCACCCAAGTAGTACCCACTTTAGTTCAACTGGAAAAATTTTTACAAGTCCATTAAATTTGATCAGAACATTGGTAAGGAAGTAGAGTGAGGGAGACAACAGAAGTGAATGGGAGGGGAAGTAATGCCTATCGCTGGAACCACTGAACTATGGGATGTCAGATAATCATCACTCTACTGTATTTTCTGTTCGTGTTTTGAAATATTCACTCTGAAGAAGTGAAAGAATTTGTTCAGAGTTCACCAAGCTGTAAGTATCACAAAGATAGAACTAAAATGCCTTGAAAAAGAGTGCTCAAGATGATGCTTTTTACTGTGTGACTGTGACTATTCTAAGGTACAGAGATGTCTGGAGCCGCTCTTAACCTCTCAACGGTCATCAAACAATGGTGTACAATATTTTTTCAACCCCAATCTAATGTTGAGCAGCAAGACCTGATATAAATTAAACTTTAGAAATGAGGAAATATTAATGTCTTCTCACCTTCTTTTTCTCATCAATTCTTTCTCCAACAGAACTGCGCAACGATCCATTTCTCTGGAGTATTTTTCCCATTCATCATTTCTTCGTTTTTCCTCTTCCCTTTTCATCTGCAGAGGCAATAGATTTCAAAGTCAATAATAAATCACATGATACAACACAATTGCATAGTAATCATCAGTTTTCTTAATTTTTATGTGATATGTATGTGTAAATGTGTTGTGTGAATTCCTGGTAAAGTTGTTCATCATTGTTTTGAAGCCATAAAAGCACCCCTTTTATTCTTAATTAATGAATCATTGACACAAGGGATTTTCCCATCCCAATTAAAAGAATCAAAAGTAGTGCCCATATATGAAAACCATGGCTGTGTAAACGATTTAGACAACTACAGACCAATAGTGGTCCAAAATACATTTGCTAAAATATTCGAAAAAGCCATGTTCATGCAAATAGCACCTTATCTTGAAAAAAACCTCCTACTTTCAAATTCTCAGCATGGATTTAGATCTGAAAGGTCTACCACAACCGCCATATGTCAGGCTATTGATATTATACTTAATTCATTAGATGCTAAACGCAAAACTCTTGGAATGTTTTTTGACTTGTCAAAAGCTTTTGACAATGTAAACCACGATAGACTACTAATTAAACTCAATAGAATAGGGATTAGAGGAACTCCTCTAAACTGGATGAAGTCCTACATTCACAATCGGACTCAGAAAGTAGTGTTATCAGTAGATGGGTCAAAATATTCATCCATAGCATACCCAGTCAACAAAGGCGTTCCACAAGGCTCAACCCTTGGGCCACTCCTTTTTCTGATATATATCAATGACCTACCTAGCTGCTTACATAATTATGAAGGAATTACACCAGTGCTGTATGCTGATGACACTAATGTAATAATATCGACAGAAACTTACCCCAGCCTTGTGGAAAAATCACAGTCTGTCACACTTGCAATAAACAAGTGGTGTACAGACAACTTTCTAGATCTAAATGTAAATAAAAGTAAAATAGTATACTTTACACACAATAAAAATGCGACTGATGATCTGCTGGTAAAAATTAATGATCAATCAATTGAGAATGTGACGGAATGTAAGTTTCTAGGCATTTCTCTGTCTGCTAATATTTCTTGGGATATGCATGTAAAAGCCCTTCAGCATAAGCTCAGTTCAACTTGCTATTTATTAAGACACTTGTATGAAACTAAAAGTAAAAGTATACTATTGAATTTATACTACGGGGAAATTTATTCAAATATAACCTATAGTATAATATTATGGGGATCAGCTGCTATCTCTCAAACCATCTTTAAAATGCAAAAGAAAGCCATTAGAATAATTACCAGGAAACCTCACAATGCCCCATCAAGGCCTATTTTCCATGAATTAAAATTGCTACCACTCCCGTGCATATACATTATGTTCTTAATTTTGTATATTAGAAATAACATTGGAAACTATTCTCTTAACTCTGCCTATCATCATCACTACACCAGAGGAAGGAACAACATCCATTATGGGAATGTTAGAACTAAAGCATTGAAATTAGGACCCAATGAAATGGGCATCAGATTATATAACAAACTACCCAAAAGTATAAAGGAAACTAAGGGAACTGCTGCATTCAGGCATAAATTAAAAAGATATCTACAACGCAATATGTTCTACTCGGTTGATGAATATCTCAACAACATTCCTGACTAGAAGGTTTATACTCTTTGTTTATAGCAATTGTCATGGTCTGATTCATGTTGGTTATTCAATTATTGCCTTAATTAATATTTCATGTGCATGTAACAGCCAATGTTCATGGCATTATGTCATATATTATGTAACTGTGAGCACCATTTCATTTCTTTGTATCTTAATTAGAGCCTGTGTCTTTGTTCCTTATTGACGTGCCTTATATCATGTACATACACCATCCACCCGGTATTTTGTATTATGATCTCTGGGCAAATAAAAAGTAATAATAATAATATGTATATTTAAAGTACTCATATAATAATATAAGCACTCAGTAATTATAATTTATTGTCAAGTCCCTGATTTCAACAAATGAAAAGTGGACCAATGCCACCACATAATGTTGACAACATTCCATTAGAATTGTAGACTATATCAGCTCAGTCTGTATTCAGGCAGCTACCATCAATAAGTGAGGTGACCATTCACAAATTTTTGAAAAAAATGTGTTTAATTCTGCCCAAGAAAATAATTATCCCAAAATAATTTTGAAGAAAAAAATTTCCACCAATTTACAGCATTTTGCAAATTATAAAAAATGACGTACATTACAAAGGTAACATGGAAAGTTACATTTGAAATTTCGATGTCTAAGAAAATAAGATGATCGGATGCTTAAACCTTTTTTTGTTTTACAGCTCTTAATGTGCGCTTTATTTAAATTCAGAGGACATTTGTAAAGGATAACTTAAGACCAAGAAAAAATTAGTTTTACTCAAATTTTTAATTTTTTCTAAGTTTTATATTTTATTAACCTTTATAGGGGATGAATGAATTAAATAAGCTAAAACTTTGTCATTCAGCACCCCTGTTTGGTTATTCTGATTAGTCCGGCTAATAATTTTATCTCAAATTCAAGGTGTATTCACTTCCTCAAATTAATTGTCAAAAAACTGAACTAAAATTAGTTCTTTCTGGACTGGGATTACTCACAAGAAAATGTTTTCACTCTTAGGTTTATTCATTATTTTTAGATAATTCTAGCTCTAACTTCATTCTAACTTCCTCGAATAAACTAACTCAAAATGGCCAGCAATTCTATGAAAAATAAAAGACCAGCTCACTACAAATTCAAAGTATAAGACTGGCACTTCATTCCAATAAAGAATTTCTTTACTTCTGCCCTGCCATTTCTTTGTATCTTGCACACATGGTGTGGGGAAACTCCTACATTTCACTACGATAATCAAATTGCAGGTATTACACCAGTAGCTACAAGCACACTCTTGGCTCAGATACAAGGTATAGGAAGTCTCACATAATATGGAATCCTATTATAATGTATTTTCCAACAATTCCGTCAAAGGTAAGCCACTATGCTTTAAAATCCAAATAGAGAGAGAGAGGAAAAAAGGATGAAGCCTCTGGTAATATAAGCAATTTTTAATCTTTGTACGAATTTCTACAAATTGAAGCAAATGATTATCATCTAGAGGGTTGGAGCAGTCAACTTAGGACAGAAAATGAGCAATATAAGCAATGAACTCTCCAACCTAACCATCAGACTTTCACTACTGCCTTTATGGGAAAGTTCTGGGAACCAAGATAAAATGCATCTTAGGTATGATAAAACCTGAGTGGTAATATTCTAAATGGGTTCTACTCTATGATATACATAAATGTGTGTCAAGTCTAGATGCATATATACACATGTGCATCTATACGCATATGTGTCATTGTAACAAAAAACATAATACAACATATTTTGTTGTAATGACATGGTACAGCAAACGCATAAGAGAAAAGTCACTTTTTTCCGGTTCTTGGTATTTCCCATGATAGACATAGAAATGTGGCTAAATCCTGAATTATTGAATGCATACCTTCTCCTCTAATGCTTGCTGCTGCTGCTGTTTGCGGATTTGTTCCTTTTGCTCTGGACTCATGCCCTTCCATCGATCACACACCAAACGATGAGGGCCAAATGCACTCACTGCCATCTCAGGATTCTCCGTGAGGAAGTCCCCAGTGATACAGTTGATGATGTCTGCACGTTTGTCAAGGAGATCCAATCTCTCCTTTTCACGCTTGCAAGCTTCTTTCTCGTTCATCTTTAAAATATTTTAGCTCATTAATATATTATACTATGCCTCCCAGGAAATAACATCAAAACTCAAATATTTTCCCCAACGACCAAGAAAAATTTGTGTGACATTATAAATTTCAATTCTATTCGGCTAATACTGTCAATGAATGAAGTCCATAGCACTAAATTAAATTCTAATCCCATATCAAAATCTTACGATATTTACTGATTTACCAGAGCTAATTACTCTCTATTTATAATGTACCAATACTGATCAAACTACTTAATCAGAAAAATGTGGGAAATTTGAAAAATAAATTTAAAGTACATTGATCAGCTCAAATCGTGCTCAGCTGCAAAATTAATTTCTCAGCATCTAGGGTAGACTATCAAAGAATACTGGTGAAATCTACTTGGCTTTTACACCCAATTAGGTCTTCTATCTCTGCCAATGTTTTATCCTATTGAGAGAGGCTGTGTATAGTTAACATTTTTCAGTGATTAACCAACAATACTGGTGCAGAGGGTTTCATTTGGAAATAACTCTTATTTTTCTCAAGTAAAGGGAGAATAATAATGGTAATTTTGGACGTAATTAACGAAGGTAGAAAATATGCAGAGCTAAAGAAAGAGTCATTGTACTATGGGGTGTAAGGATATTTTGCATCATGGTTAGGTAGAGCTTAGGATTACAGAAGTGTGTAGGGGCAGGGTCCATCAAAAACCTACCCTAAGCCAGTAGACTTCTAATGAAAAAGTTAATACCTAACTTTTATCCAGCTGTTAACAAATTTGCATCAATTTAAGATATATAAGAATTGTTCTCAATTTTTTAATCCTTTAACAAGCATTCTAGTATAGCAGTAGGTAATTCAAGTGTTCCATTTTCTGTGATAAAATAAATTTTTTATATGGAAACAAAGTTCCATATCAGAAATTATTTTTTTCAGGCAATGCAACTTGAAGAAGGGCTGATATTTGAAGATTATTACCAGGGAAATATAGTGAACCCAAAGTCACAAGAAATTTACATATTCAGAAGCACGAGCTCCTTTTCTTGAGCAACCAATTATTCCATAAGCCAACTTGATAAGTGTCAAGAAAAATCACATTGACTTAAGTTTTGACCAAGGCTTCCCAGGGCCAAAGATTAATAACCAGATGTAAACTCAGGATCCCCCCTTTTAAAAGCACAAGTTCTGCCAATTTTACTGCTACGTAACCACATATGACTTATAAAAATATGGCAATATTTTGGGGTTTCAGTATAGGCTGTGTCAATCACATAGCATTTTCATTTATATTTCAGAACCATTCAGACGACATGCAGATCGTTGTACAAATTTCAGTCGCTGTACAAGTATATAGAGACAATTATTAAACATAATGCAGAATCCTGAGATACTAAAATGCACTGAGTCAAGAATGCTTTGTGTAAATTGATTGTAGTTTGGTTGAAGTAACCCACTTCCTATATTTCCACAAATCCACATCCAGGGAAATGGAAAGCAAGTTATCAGTGCCAAACATAAAGAATTGCAATAAAATGATAGTTTGACATATAGATCATACTTTCCTAGTTTTTGCTTTCCTGAATTTTTTTTCTCTCTCTTGAGAGAAATTCAAATTTGTGAATATATAGATATCAAGTTATTTTCATTGAACAATGAAAACTAAAAAGAGGTAATATGGCACAATTCTCCACTTTAACATTCATCTTATTTGACCAAGAAAACTTTCTTTTATACGGTTGAGAGCAGATAAAAACATTGAACCATTTTTTTAAAAAAAAGAAGGGAATATCTTCATGGGATAATGAAACATACCAGTGCCTTGTTGAACTCTGCCAAAGCTTCTTCTTGCAGCCTTCGGCACTCTTGTTCCGCTTGACTCAGTTCTACGGCTGCTTTATCATAGGCCATGGCTGCTATCTCTTGGGCTTCCTCCTCCTTTCGACGTGCCGCCTCAGCTGCTTCCTTCTCTTGCATTTGTTGATCCAACCACGCTTTCAACTGTTTGCGCTGTAACTCCCTTCTCTCAGTACTTGCTTGGTCTTCCCCTCCAAACCTATGCATCAAAACAGTGTAATGTCATGAACCTCTGGGCAGGCAACATCTAAGAAGACTTTATAGTGCCATGGTCCCATTTCTCAAAGTTAAAAGTGAGTTTACAAGACTTAGTAATTTCCACACATATGAGTCCACTGATAGTAATAAATGCCTCAGCACTTGTTATTTGCCTTTATCATATGCATCATGCAAATCTGAAAGTGTTATATTACATTCAAGAGTGTATTCAGAAGACTTGTAAATCAAATTTTATCTATGAGAAATGGCCCCAATGGGTCAGATGAATTATGGAGGCTACAATTTTGCAGCAATTTAAAATAACAAGAAGAAATATCATTCCTCAATGACCATTTACAGTTTGCATTCGTTTCATCATGATCATCACATTAAAAAGCCTCTCCAACATTTTCTGTCCTTAAATTTCTTCTCCTCCATAAACTCATTCAAATCCTCCTCATTTCCTTCAATGTCCTCCTTCAAAATACATTTATTTCTCATTCTTGGCCTTTCATTCATGGCCATTCTCCTTAGGGTCTAATTCCTTCTACTCTCTCTCTCATCTCAAACATCTTCATCTTACTTTTTCTCTAGCTTCCTCGTTGTGTGTTCATAATGCCAACCTTGATTACTTAATTGTAACTTGTAGCTTCTTCACTACAATAGCCATTAAAAAACCATAAACACAGTAATCAACCCGAAGGTCAGTTTATTAGGTGATGGTAGAGTTCACCCAGTACTAATCCCGATGGCATGTGAATATTCACACATCAGGGTAGGGGGGCAATCAATAGCCATTATGAAAAGAAAATAATAAATGGGAAATCCTTGGGCACTTACTGTTTTGCTGATGAAGGCCCACAAGTAGAATCATCTTGCAGAGATAATTTCTTCAATCTGTCAGGGCAATTCAAATCATAGGTCACACTATCTTGAGGACGTTGGCATGCTGCTCTGAAAGCATTTAGTTCTTGTAACTGGCGTTTCCTTTCCTGACAAGGGAATTCATGACAAATAATCAATATTTAATACATTTAGTAAGACAATTTTTTAATATTTTTAACAGTGAAAATATACAAAGAGAATTCATTGTTTTTCTCAGAATTATAAAATCAGGAATGAAATTCAGAAAGCTAGTTATAAAATGAAGAGGAGGTACTGCTGCCAATACATATATGCACAAAATCAACGCAGAGTAGTTACTCTTTTTACTTGAGTTATTTTTAAGACTGGATTAATACACATAAGCTCAAATGCTTGGCATTTGGTTCAATGGTGACAGAATTTATGGGTAATAATGTTTTCCATGCACATCAATGTCATTATTCATAACCATATGTAGTGTGATTATCTAAGGAAGATTTTGTATGGTCTCCAAAACCTTATTTACATATGGGCTTCCATTCTCTTCCTCTCAACCTAAATTCATACTTCTACAGCTCTATTTCCTTATCAAGTTCTTCATTCATGCTTCCCAACCATCCTAATGATCTCCCTTCCATCTTCTTCTCTTCTTAATCATTGCACCAATTCTAGGCAACCTTCAACACATACCTTTCACTACATACCTTTTGACATTACTTCAAAGTATTTTGATGACTTTGTTTGCTTTCTCCTCTCTTGTGTGAATTTCTCTCTGGCTCCACCATATGTAAAAGTTCATCATAACTCTCTACCCAACTTATTTCTTATTTTCACTATTATTTTCCACACCCACATAGTCTATCATGGGGTAGTTCTGTGGTAGAGTGTTATGCTACTGACTCAGAGCCCAGGTTTGATTAACTGTAAGCCCATGACTTTCTAACCAAATAAAATTTGTTCAACCCCATATCAAATAAATCAGCCCTCTTCCAATCCAGTCCCCTTCCTCTCTTGACTCCCACATTTCCCCAGCATATAAGTTGAAAACCACTGGTGACATTGGTCAACATGGTCTTACTCCCTGACTATTACTGCCCATCCCAATTCTCTCTGTGATGTTCCAACTCATGCTGTCTAATTTTATATAAAAGTTTTAAACAAGTCTCCCATCCCTCAAGTCCCCCCCTACAATCAGCCAAAATAGTGCCAATACACAAAGGCAAAAGTTGCAAAATGTCCATGAATTCTTGAAGACCAATATCCCTGTTGAACCAGTTGGGGAAAATACTTGAAATAGTTTTCTATTACCATCTAGTATCATATCTTGAAACAGATAACCTATTCTCCACATCTCAACATGGATTTAGAAGAACCAAGTCCACTACAACAGCCACATCACACAGTGAATCAAATACTTTAAGGTTTGGATAGTAGAACTGAAACTTAAGGACTATTTTTTTATTTCACCAAAGCTTTTGATTGTGAATCATCAGCTACTCTTGTATAAACTGAAATGTTATGGCATAAAAGGCACTTTCTACGAATGGATTGAATTACATCTAAGTGAATGGCATCAGTATGTGGAGCCCTCATGAAATGGCTCCAAATTCAATTCTCCTGGTAGAGAAGTAACACTGGATTTTCCCCAGGGTTCTGTACTTGGTATTCTATTTTTAATTTTTATTAATGATCTACCAGGTTATCTTAAATCCATTAAGGAAATAGCCTCATTATAGTATGCTGACCATACAAATATTATTGTGTCAGCCTCCTCAGTGGACAATTTGACATATAGAGCAGCTGAAATAGCACAGATTTTCAATTAATGTTGTCTTCTTAACTTCCTAAGACCCAATTTAAAAAAGTCCAACCTGATTTATTTCACTAATAAAAGCAAAGTTTCCACAGCAATCTCAGTAGATGCAGCAGGTGTGAGCATTCCCCAAATTCATGGGAATTATCCTGCATAGAAACATGTCTTAGGAGGAACAAATTTTCAAATTACATAGAAAGTTAAGCTTCCTATGCTTCCTCATTAGAAGTATTAGACATTGTGTAAATTTAGCGATTCTTCCATCCATTTATTATGGTGAATTTTATTCTCGTGTTACTTTTAGTATCCTCTTCTGGGGTTCCTCTTCCTATGTGGGCTTAATCTTCAAAATTCAAATGAGGATTATACATAATATGATCAATGCCCCTTGTGACGTACCATGTAAACTTTTCTTCAAAGGACTTAGTTAATTCCCAGCACCCTGCATATATATATATATATATATATATATATATATATATATATATATATATATATATATATATATATATTTAATGTCATATTGCATCCAAAGGATAATATTTCTCAGTACAGGTCCAAACACGATTACCATGGTCACTATACAGAGACCTGCAATGACCTAAACCAGTCATTTGTCAGAACACACAATATTGCTCATGGACCCAAAGCAATGGGCTTAAGTTTGTTCAATGAACTTCCCCATGAAATCAAATATGAAACAAAAGTACCTGTTTTCAAGAAGAAGCTGATCAATAAAGCAAAAGGGAACGTACTACGGCCGAATGAATGCAATGAATACAAGTTACCCAAAGCCGTACTCTTGGGTCGGCTTTGGGTAACTTGTATTCATTGCAAGCTGATCAATGTATGAAAATATAAGATGTTCTATTCTGTACTATATTCTATGAATTTCTGGAATTGTCACTACATATCAATTCTTACTCAACCAAATAATATGTAAATAAAGTAGTATATAGGTATCTACACTTATTTATGTATATTATGTATTGCATTTTTTCTAACATTGTTAAGTTTATATGACGTGCCCTATATTTGTGTGTGAATATGCACCAAATCTCCAGACAAATAAATGCATTATAATTATTATTATATTCTGGAATACTTTCATTGACTTAATCTCTTGGCTCTATTCTCTCTCTTCATCCTCTCTACTATCTAAAAATGCATCAAGTAAGTGAAAACATCCTATGCTCTCTTTATTTTTTATTTGGTCCTCATAATTGCAATCACTGAAGATGTGGTAGTCCAGGTAGTAGTCCAAGTCTTGGATTAGTACCTGGAGGGTCCTGGTTTAATTCCCAGGGATGCCTCTGGGCACCCTCAGCTTCAGACTAACTGTGAGAATTTTTGAGTACCCGGGAAACCATAGGTCGCACATGGAAAGGAACTGCCCCCTGATGTGTGAATTTCACATGGTATTGGGATTGGTATTGGTTGAGCTCTACCCACTATGGAGGATTTTCAAATATTTTGTGAACAACTGAAACAGATATGTATTAGTATTTGCATCTAACTTCGGTTTGGGCATTATTGTTTGTGGTTCCTTGGTAACGTAATTACAAACTAACCTAATGAATCTTTTGCAGCCAAAGACATTAATCAGCCAGTGGCCTGCCAATCACTCACTTGCTTGGGTATGCATAAATGCCTTAATCCTTGCAAATCTCACTCACCCAAACAGATCTTCTGTGGAATCTCTTCCAACGTTAGTCCTGTAACTCACACTTTGGGAAAGGCAAGGGAGGTGCCCAGACACTGACAGTGTTTTGACTACCAAGCAGTCCTCTTCAGAGAATGAATGGTTCAAAGTTCAAGTTACAGGACTAACGCCAGAAGAGATTCCTCGGAAGACCTGTTTGGATGAGTGAGATTTGCAAAGGTTAAGGTGTTTACCCATATCCAAGGATGTGAGTGTTTGGCGGGCCACTGCCATAGGGAGAAATCTCTCGGAAGCCCTGGGTGTATTAGTGCTTGAGACTAGCTATTTAGTGCATCCAAGCTAGAGAGTGCATGATTAATTTGCATTTATTTTATTATGTGTGAATGGTGGGTTGCTGGCACAGGGAGAAATCTCTTGTAAGCCCTGTCTGGGTGAGTCCTTGATAAGGGCAAGGGTCAATGCTATCTCGTTCACCTAAGCCAGAGCATTTTTGTTATTGTATTTTGGTTCAATCATTTGTTCTGTTCTAACCCCCTACATCATTTTATTTTCAAGGCTTTCCTTGACTTAGTACCTTGATAGTTTCTCCATTTCTCTCCTGCCTCAAAAGCATCTAATCACTCCTCATTATACATGAGCAATGGTCATCTTCATCCACCTTACTCTCATTTTAATTAGATTGTCTTCCAGAGGTTCCAGTCCTTTATACAGTTATTTGATAAATGAATTTTATCTCTTTCTTTTGTTTTCATCTTCTATTAATATATTACCATTCACATCTATGATGCTGTAGTATTTCTTTCTTTTTTTGTCAATTGTTTCTTTACATTATTTACAATCTAATTTTTCTTGTCTTTTGGGCTAACTGATGGCATGACTTAATAGCTCAAAAAACATGGCTTCTACCTCTTCATTTCTTGGGTTTTTGCATTTATTTCTTTCCTCTATGAGCTCTCTTAAATGTGCTGTCTATGCTTGTCTGGAATCAGTTCACTTACTCACAGGGGTCTCATCTGTATTCTTCAGATTATTCCAAATCTCTTCCGTGCCTATTTCTTTTCCCATCTCCAGTTTTTCATTGATGGCCATGGTGAATCATTCTCATATGCTTTTCCTCCAGATTTTTTCCATTCCATCACAATTCCTAATTTTACTCTTCACATCTTTTTTGTATCTCTTTGCTGTCCATCACCAATACATAGTCATCACTATTTAATTTGTTCTGGGGTAGCTCATAATATTTCTTCATCAGGTTCTTACACCTTTGTTCCAATTGGATGTAATCACCATGGTATCAGACTTTGCCTCCCAGCATTCTCCATGTCAGGTATATTTTCTATGTACATCACTGCTACTCAAAGAATGCATTCTCAAATTACCAGTCTTCATCTCAAAGAGAGTTGTTTTACCATCACCATTACATTCGTAATGTCCTTGTCTACTTGTCCAACTACTGCATACTAATTGTACATCATTATTATTTTTTCTCGTTGTTGCTAACTGAAGACTTCTCTGTACAGCTGGAAGCTTATATGTAGACCAGTATTTTCACTGTATCTTTAGGTCCTCCTTTCATCTTTATAAAAAGAATTCCCTTGTTTAATTACCATGCCATCTTTATTCTTCTTCCCTATTCTTTTGTTTGAATGACAGCTATTCCTGCTGTCCCTTCCTGCATCCCTTTTCTCAACCATTCCATCTCAATCTTTGTGGGGTGATCTCGCATTTTAAACCTTCAGCACACCACTTTGACTAATGATCCTCTTCCAGTAATCTTCGCCTGGAGATTTGATTGGGAGCCTGTTTTACCTGCATAGTATTTTATGGGCAGAATCCTATCACATCACATATGTGAATGCAAATCTTCTAAGAATACAAATGTACTCGTATTAATATCCCATTGCATTCCACAGACATTTCCCATTGTGTACCACAATACTAAAGCTCATTTGATGAACTAATCTCTTACCCAAAGTTGCAGCAGTTGATAAAATA
Source organism: Hetaerina titia (assembly GCA_037158775.1). NCBI lineage: Eukaryota > Metazoa > Arthropoda > Insecta > Odonata > Calopterygidae > Hetaerina > Hetaerina titia. Next base: position 28,521,773 of record CM073775.1, on the reverse strand, counting down.
CCAACCTTCTTGATCCACACCAACACCATGTTCTGGTGAGCCAGTTGACTCCCAAAAATGGTCCCCCATATTTTTTAAGTACTTCCCACCCTTCCTCGACAGTTTTCAGTCTGTTATCATCCTTATCTATTTTATTACATGTATAAGCCAATATTAGTAAATTTTCTTTGAACTCAGACAATCATTCTCATCATACAAGAACCAAAAATTACTGACACTGCATCTTAGTCAGGACATATCAAATGAAACTAGGACATCATGACATGGGCATACAGCTGTAATAGACTTCCCGTCTGACCTTCTAAACTGTATGAATTTTTATTCTTTCAAGGCCATATTAAAAAGTAAATTTTCCCAAAAAAATGTATAATTATATCGATGAATTAATTGGTCACACGTTCTTTAACTGTATAAGTGAATTATTTGAGCATGAATGTTCTTTATATTTAATGACTTTTACTCTATACAAATTTTATACGTGGTACATTGCTCTTTTCTGATGTGCCTTATAGCTTATATATTTTTATGTATAATGATCTATTGGGCAAATAAAATCTGCTAATATTTTTATTAAGAAATGCATCAAGTGTTGATAAATATTCTTCCCTGTTTATTTCCCTAACAGAAATTGCACTCTGCCCTTTTAGTCTCCTGGTTTTAAAGCTTTTGATTTCTTGATCTCAATTCAGAATAACTGAATAACAATCTGATTCTGAATCCACTTTTGGGAATCTTTTTTAATATATGCGCAAAATATAAGTCTAACCACAATGTAACTGGTTAACTTTGTGTGTTTCTAGGATTTTTTTTACTTGTCTTTAACCATGTGATGTTATTAGCCATTATGACACCCTTTCACTAAGAAAAATTCTGCTGTTTTCTCACCTTGGTCACTCCTAGTTCAAAAGCCATATTTTCCGAGCCTCCCTTCCATCTCAACCTATGCTTACTACCACATTCTAATCCCCCCTCACTTTTAGGAGTTTCCTTCTAGGTGTGTTCCCACTAATTCATAGGAAGTCACTAGGGTTGTCACTAGGATTCATATTAATATCAAACAAAAATAAACAATCACTAATCAGATATACGATTTGATCTAATTATGCTGTAAGAATATTTAGGAATTGTTTTGATTAAAAAGAACCAAACAGTATGGTTATTAAGAGAATATTTGTGTATGGTAAAAAATCTTTCACAAAGAAAGGGAACTTCAGTAAAGATGTGAAGAAATTTTTATTGAAATATGATTTGGAATAGAGTATCCAAAAGTTGTTTAATGAAGCAAACTCATACATGTACATTGAACACTTGGGATATATGGATGTGAAGTGAAAAAAATAAAATGGAAATGAAACCAAAAAAAGAAGGGCTATTCATGGTGGGGCAAGTGAGAAGATTGCTAGCAGATATTTGAAGCAGGAAAGCAATGGATGCAGGGCATTTCAAGTGGCGAGGGAATATCAAAGACTGAAATAGAGGGTAAGAGAGGAAAAGATTGGGTGGGAATGAAGGCAGGTAGAAAGTGTATGGAATTTAAAACCGGTTTCGTAAGTAATAGAAAAAAAACTATTATTATTATTGCCACCACGAACTGAAGTTGAAAATTGAAGATTAAACAACTACTTTTCAATGGTGTTCAAGTAACAGCGGACGATGGAGAATTTTGTCACAATAAATTAAAATTACCTCTTGTAAGTTTTTCTCAATTCTCAAAGCAAGCTTGCTGTCCTGTATTACTTTTTGTTCAAACGCTAAAACCTTTGCGCGCTCAGCAGCTTCACGGGCCTTTCGCTGTGAAATTTGCTCCTCCAACGTTCGCGTGTCAATCTGTGGAATAAATGCTCGCATACATTGGGAGAATTGACATTTCTCTTTCACATTATGGGATAAATTCTTACGCCATACTGTCTTTCCCTAGCATTGAATATTCTGTTTCGTCTTTGCTCTTCCAATTTCCTCCTGTGTTCGATTTTTGCGGCTTCTTTGGCATCTAATGGAGTAGGAATAGGGAAATTTAACATTTCAAGCACGCAATTACACGCTGGAGTCCAGAGTACATAAGTTACTATGACAACACCACTATAAAACATTAATATCCTATTATTTAAACGAAACTCGAAGGCTCAAAGTTGGCCGCTTAAAACCCTTCAAAAACTCATATTTTTAATAGCAGCTATTTGCAAGAAAGAATTAACAGTTGGATGGATTAAGTGTATCAATGTTTAATTCAGAGAACATTATTGACCAAACCAATAGTTTCCCACTCTATCTACTAAAAGAATGAGTGAACTGAGCAAGGTTCAGTCCAAATGAGACATGGTTACGTTGAATTCATCATTGAAAAATAGTTTCATTGTGATATAAAGTAATCAATTTCACAGAGAGAAAAGTTCTGCGCCTCGAATTGTGTGAGTCATTTGTTCAAATTTTGTTCAATGACGTTTTAGCAAGGTTCTGAGAACGAAGTCTACGAACTTATGAAACCTTGTTAGAGCTGGTAATCTACTGTGTGTTATTATTTGTCATACAATTGTGTGTGTTACGTTGAAATTTACTTTGACTGAGTTCATTAGAGAACTGGAAACATAATGTCGAGCACCGAAGTCCGTCAGAATTTTCACATCGACTGCGAAGATGGTATAAATAAGCAGATCAATATGGAGCTTTACGCCAGCTACGTTTATTTGTCTATGGTAAGGAGGTTGTCATTAACTATTTTGCAGGAAATGAGAAGCTCTTGTTATTTATTGTTGATTTTGTGGAACTTCTGTAACGAAAAAGTGTGTCCTGAGTTTTAGATGATCAATGACGCAATTTGTAGGTCAGCGTAGAAAACTTATCGAAAAAGCTGGCCGATACCTTGACACCCTAATTATCAGTGCGAATATCCTCTGTTGGCAAATTTTCCTTTAATACATTTGTTGCTCTTGCATTTTTCGCGTTTTAATTTTTCCTAACGAAGCAGTCTAATGCTGTCGTACCATAACGCATGAGATTATAATCATAGAAATCGGTAGTCTTTTACCTGGAAATGGTATATTTTTTTATGTGCCGTACCCCGTTTTAATTCCAGAGTCATTACTTTGAACGAGACGACGTTGCACTTAAAGGTTTTGAGAAGTATTTTAGCAAAGCGTCAGACGATGAACGCGAGCATGCCCAAAAGCTGATGACATATCAAAATAAAAGAGGTGGAAGAATTGTCCTGAAAGGCATTTCTGCACCTCCGAAAGATGATTGGGTATCAGCCGAAGAAGCAATGACAGCTGCTCTCGATTTGGAGAAAACAGTGAACGAGGTAAATAATTTGCTTTATAGAATTTTATTTTGATCTTGTTTAATCCCATAAATTATTTTTTTTATTTTTTCCTTCGATAATTCCTTTTTCTGGCAGTATATTTTTAAAACTCATTCCATCATCTGCTGTTAGCAAATTTATATTAGAAATTGAATATGATATCCAGGAAGAATACTAAATTTGTTAGTTGACAAAGCTTTAATTATTTCAACAATTAAAATCAAATAACATGTCGAAATATATGCGATAGTCAGTCGTATACATCGCCATACAACTACCCATGGAGTATATACTTCATGGCAAAAATGCTTTAGGGTTCATGTGACCCACAGACCTTTCTGGTGTGAATTATGCAGTAAATTGCTGCTGAAGGGCCACCATGACAAATTCATAATCATTGCCGGAAAAATGGTGCCTGTGCAGCATCTGTGCTTAGTGAGAACACTGTAAAAGCAATCGACTCCTGTGGGGTAGTTTAAGTAATTGTACTATTAATGAAGCCATCACCTCTGCTATTTTCCCATGTGAAAATGATGGATCCAAACTTATGGCTGGTGAATGATGACAACTATGAGATCAAGGCCAATGGAGCAGGTTTGGTGTCTGATATGAGGGATGGTAAACCCTTGGATTGCTACCATTGAAAACTTATACGACTGAGCCAGCAGCAGTGACCAAATAATATGTAGAAGAGGACAAAAAATGTAGAATAATGATTTGGAAAGGTATTGATAGGAAATTCAGGAAATGTTAAGCAAATGGAGAGGGGAAATATAGACATGTTAAGACTGAGCAAAGTGAAATGTAAAGATAACTGAGATTATTATAGCAATTATTAAAACGTAAAAAGTGGTGTTGAGAAAGATTTAGGTGAGAAGGTAAAGATTAAGAAGAAAGGTAAGGTAAGAGTGGGCAGATTGTGAGGGAATACAACTCGGGAAAGGATCAGAGGGTACGGAAAAGGGAAGAGGAAGTCATAAAACCGTTTCACTGAGAAAGCCATCTTGATCCCAAGCCTCGAGGCTGGAATACTGTACTTAATTCAGTGCCAATGGCAGTATTTCTAGGTAGTGTGTATAATAATTATGGATAGAACCAGTTCAAAGATTGTTGTATGAAATATGAGATGGAATTTTCTGTCTCAGCTTCTTTGCTATAACTAATAACAGCAGCAGAGCAAGCAGCAAAACCTGGGTCAGTTAATACAATTTTTAAGTGGGTTTATACATATGTATTTTAAATTTCAAAATGATTTTAATATGGAAGTTCCGCAAATTGACATTTGAAACCTTTTAAGTAGTTGGCAGGTCATTAATCAAGATAAGAAACAGCCTTGAACAGCTCCACATTAACCGTTTAAGAATTCACTGAGTTATTGGTTGACATGAAACAGCTGCTTTCTACTGATAAGGCATTGGATTTCAATTCAATATCTCGGACATCCTAATCTTGCGGGTAGTGTAAGATAATGCGATGACCTAACCAATCAAATTTAGACCAAAAGTCACAGCGAAGTGTTATCATTTGCTGCGATTGCATTTGATTGTGATATCAGCTGCAGGTACTCTTGGTTTTTCTGGTTGGAAACCTTCCTTCCTGGTTAGAGTAAATGATTTTAACCTTTTAGGCACTGAATTATTTTGTGCAAGCAACTTTCATACAATTGGAAATGGCTGAGATGATTTTTTTGGATGATAGCTACTTTAATGTGTCACTCCCATGTTTTGCAAGTACGGGAAAAAATTGAAAATATTCCAATGCTAAATGATTATGACAAAGGAATCTCATGTCCCAGAAAGAGGGACATATTTTACCTTAGATGCTGTACACAGTTTGCTAATGTTTTACCATTATGACTCAAGGGTTTAGCTTTTTTTTCTGAAAAGAAAGATTCAGGAAATTTTCAGCTTAGGTTAATGACCACCAAATTTACTGCAATAATGAATGTGTTACAACACAGCATCTGTTTCAAAAAATAAGTATCGCTATGCACATCATATTTTTCAACTGGAAAGACATTGTTCACAAAGTTTTTGCCTCGGGGACAGAAATTGAGCAGTAAGTTTTACATGGAAGCCCTTGAAAGACTTGAGGAAAAGAGTGTAACGTGTCAGGTAGGAGATCTTTGCCAACTGGAGGCTGTATCACCACAATGCACCCTCCCACACCACCTGGAAGAGGTGCTAGCATCAGTGTGTCGATTCACAAGGGTTCCATTTTGAAGAATATTACTAATTTGTGCTTTGATCTAAAATAAATTTATCTTCCTGGATTTATTCTACTTACAGTTGGGGTGGACCATGTAATAAAATGACCAGATCAAAAATGTGAATGACATTAAAGCAAATGGGAGGGTCATGCAGTAAAGAGATGTTATACAGTATAATGATAGATACCAAGTATTAAACTTATGCATCCCAAACCTGAGTGATTTCATATGAAACATACTCAATGACCTATACCTTGGAATTTTTTCCTGAATAGTTTTATTGCTCACATTAGTAAATGTTTTAGGCATTGCAATAATAATTATGTTTATTGGTTGCTGTACGACATTTTGGTAACAAGTTTGGAACGCATCATCTAAACACAGTTTTAAAAGCAATTGCTAGATGACAAATGTAAAATGGTATTATGCTCTGTGGTATTTTTGCATTGGGAAACCTCTTCTGAATTGTAAGAGGTAGTGGTGATTTAGCCTAGTTATATTGTTTAGGAATAGCAGGAAGTAACACATCATATTCTTTCTTTTACAGAGCCTTCTGAACCTGCACAGGATAGCAACTGCTCATGGGGATGCTAACTTTACTGATTTTCTAGAAACTGAATATTTACAAGAACAAGTAGAATCAATCAAGGAAATAGCAGATCAGCTAACTAATATCAAGAGGGTTGGAACCACAGGGCTTGGCATTTACCTGTATGATCAAGATCTTCAGAAATCACACTCTTAAAATCTCAATTCAGTATTTTTTTATTGTTCTGTTATTTAACAAGTAAGGTAAGAGGTCATGCTACTTACAAAATTTCCTTGAATAGGCCTGCTGTTCTAGTCAGTCTTTGTTCTTTAAGCGGGCCACTCATTGCTTGAGATGAGGCAGTTAAGAGAGTGTAGAGGACACGAGTGAATCACTTTATTATTTATTGTGCTTAACTGATAGCTGGGCTGTCAGCAAAACAAGATTTATCCAAAATTATGCGTATTTCACTAATATAAATATATTTAGGAGGTTTATATCTTTTATTATGGTGCACAGGATTATATATGTAATGTATCTACTCATATTGAAATAAATATGTGAAATAAACATTACCATTCATTAATGCTCTTGTTTCTCATTGGTAACCATTTAAAAAAACAAGTATTCCTGAATGTATCAAAGTCAACATGGAACCATATCAGAGTTCCTAGTGAACAAACTTTGCCCCATATTGGTTATTCTTCTATTCAACGGAGAAACGTTCTGGATTAATAGTTTCTTTATAGAAATTTCAAGAAACTGCGAGAGATGCTGCAACAGTAAGTTTTAACGGAGTCATCCGCTACGTGTGCATTACAATGCAACAATATGAGAGCGTAAAAATCATTCGCCATGACCGGGATTCAAACCTGGATCCCTCAATATCCGGCAGAGTGTTTTAGCCAATTAAGCTACCAAGGCATCCTCTCGACACTCCGAGATTTGGGGGACTTAAAAGGAACAACAGGTTCGAATCCCAGTCAAGGTGAATGATTTTTACGCTCTTGAAATTGTTGCATTGTAATTCACATGTAGCGGATGACTCCATTAAAAGTTGCTGTTGCAGCATCTCCCACAGTTTCTTGAAATTTGTCTAAGGTATGAACAGCCTAAGTGTTTCAAATTGGCTTTAACCTCGTGGACTGTGGCGCGTTGCGCACGAATACAAATGCCTGTGATATTGTATGTATGGTATTTCATCACAACATCTTGTTCCTTTAAAAACCCAATAATTTCTGAGTTTAAGAGGACGCCTCGCCAGCTTAACTGGCTAAAGCACTAGGATGGATTTCGAGGGATCCGGGATCGAATCCCGATCAAGGCGAATGATTTTTACGCTCTGATATTGTTGCATTGTAATGCTTCTTTATAGATTAGGAGTGGCTATTCTTTTAACTAATAGTATACCCTTTGTCACCTTAGCACTGACATAGTCAACTATGTTCTGACTCAACAACAAAAAATAGAATGGCTTTGAAAAGCCAAGACTATTGCCAGAAGAAATTTAGACCCATGCAGTTGTTTGAACTTTTGAAAATCCCCAAGGGAGGCACACATTTTCAACCAATTATCAGTGCTAATCACTCCCATGACCCACTTACTGACCAAGAATAGGCTTCCTTTCCTCTATATACTATATTTTCAGGTAAGTCTTTGGGTAAAACACTTAAGACACTTCAAGGCGTAACTGATGGCGTGAACTCAGAAAAAGATGTGATTTTTTCATCAAGTCTCAATTAATAAGGCATCTTATTTCTATGTACTATGTCATAAGTCTGGAATCAGTGAACGTTATCAGTTGACTTTGGAAAACTATTGGAATTTTGTCTTCGACATTTTTAATATACAGTGGAAGAGCAGACACTTTGGGTAAACTGCGATGACTCTATGGCTTCTAAGCTGTTTTTCCCACGAAAAATGATGGACACAAGATAGAAATTGAGTCCTGGCAACTGTGGGACTCGGCCCGAAGGGCCGTGTCATGCCTGGCAGCGGGGGAGGCAAGGCTTCCACAGTCATCATCCTACGAAACCCTTGCAGGGGAAAAATAACAGCAGCAGGACAGAAGACGCAGAAGAAGACAAAAGTAGTTAGAATAGGAACATGGAATGTCAGGACAATTCTGAGGACAGGCAAAATAGAGAATATTAAGCGAGAGATGGAAAGAGTTGATAACGCGGGGAGAAAGCAATTGAATTCTACAGGAGGTGGGTTAGTCATCACCAACACATTGTTTAGACACCACAAAAGGGGTAGATATACATGGAAAATGCCAGGTGACTCAGAAAGGTATCAGTTAGGTTATATTATGGATAGGTACAGGTTTAGGAACAGTGTGATAAATTCATATAGCTTCCCAGGAGCATAAGCGGACTCTGGCCACAATTTAGTTGTTATGAGGTGTAACCTACATTTCAAAAAGATAAGGCAAGAGCGGCGGGTTAGGACAAGGAATGTAGAAGCATTAAATGGATTAAAAAGGTAGGAGTATCAGCAGGCTTTAGAGAAAATCATGGATGACGGTAAAGAGCTGAGTACTACTGAAGAAAAATGGGAATGTATCAAGAAAGTGATTTCAAAAGCCGCAAAAGACACTAGGAACTATTAACGGGAAAAAGATAAGGAAACCATGGGTCACGGATGAGATGATTGCAAAGGTAAACACAGAGTTAGGCAAAATGAAGCACAAAGAGTTGATCCATAAATTGAGAAGGGCCACAAATAAAGCAAAGGAAGAATGGTGGAAAACACAATGCAAGGATATGGAAAGTTTACAGAAGGTTGAACTTGGTGCACTATACAGTAAGGTTAAGTTATTATCAGGAAGTATGAAGGCAAGATTTGTGCTAACAGATAAGTGGGGTAAGATAATAGTTGATAGAGAAAAGATACAACAGAGATGGAAGGAATATATAGAAACACTGTATGGTAAAGAACTTAGGCCGACAATGTTAGACATAGAAAAGGAACATGACGTAGAAGAAGATAGCTTAGGTCCAGGCATACTCGACGATGAAATAGAAAGGGCATTAAGGAAGATGAAACTGAAAAATGCTGTGGGGGTGGACAACATTCCTGTGGAACTATCAATACATTTAGGAAAATGTGGGAAGAAGACTATATGGACTGATTCGTAGTATCTATGAGGAAGGAATCTGGCCGGAAGATTTTGTGAGATCAGTGTTAGTTCCTATTCTGAAAAAGGTAAAGGCTACATCATGTGAAGACTAAAGAACAATAATTTTGATATCCCACGCTGCTAAAGTTGTTCTCAGGATTATCAACAAAAGGATAGAGAGTAAGGCAAATGATTACTTAGGGGATGATCAGTTTGGGTTCAGGAAAGGAAGAGGTACGCGTGATGCCATTGCAGTAATGAGATCACTAATTGAGAGGAATATAGAATACAACATGACGTATTTACCTGTTTCATAGATTTTGAAAAATGTTTGATAGTTTAAATTGGGAAAAACTAATGCCTGTATTGCAGAAAATAGGAATAGATTGGAGGGACAGGAGGATAACCCGCAACCTGTACATGTCTCAGACTGCTCATGTGCCATTGGGGAACGGAGAAGTCGGATGGGCAGCATTATGAAGAGGTGTAAGGCAGGGTTGCCCATTGTCACCAGTGCTGTTCTCCGTATATGTGGAGGAAATGATTAAAGAGGCATGGGAAGAACTGGAGGTAGGAATGAAAGTCGGAGGGGAATTCGTAAAATCAGTAAGGTTTTCTGATGACCAAGCATTAGTTGCTCAGTCAGCCAAGGTGTTGCAAGCATTGCTGAGTGCATTGGAGATTCAGTGCAATAGATATGGGATGAGAATCAATATTAATAAAACAAAGGTTATGCGATTTTCCAGAAAGAAAAAGGCTAAGCTAAACATTAAAATAGGAGGGAAAAAAATAGAGCAGGTAGAACAGTTTACATATCTTGGAAGTGTTTTGGACCAACATGGTCAAAGTAGTTGGGATGTAAGGAGAAGAATTGCGCTAGGCAAGGAGGCTTTCTCAAGGAGGAGGGAGTTGATGATGGGGCGTTGAGTAGGGAGGTTAAAAAAAGACTCGTAAAAACTCTGATATGGAGCGTAGCTATGTACGGCGCGGAAACGTGGTCGCTGAAGCAGGAGGATAGACATAGATTGGAGGCTTTTGAAATGTGGGTGTGGAGAAGAATGGAGAAGGTGAAATGAACCGAAAGAAAAACAAATGAGGAAGTACTGGAGATGGTGGGTGAGGAGAGGGGTTTGTTGAGAGAAATCCTATGGAGGCAAGAAAAATTGATGAAAGGCATATTGAGCGGTAGTGGAATGTTGAAGAAGGTAATAGAGGGGAGAATGTTAGGCAAACGAGGAAAGGGCAGGTACAGGATAGGGATGTTGGATGGGATGAAGGGAGAAAAGAACTACACTGAGATGAAGAGAGACCTGATGTAGAGTAGGTTGCTGGATTGGGTTTTGTTTGGAGTTAGAAAATATATATTTGATAGTTGTGTCGATCCATATCCTAACCAGTAGATTACCTAATAAGTAAACGATTTAATAGATGGAGAGTTTGTTCATTTTTTACTCTACTCCAAAGGTTACCAGGTGAATTGAGCCTTATTGAAAGAAGAAATTCACATGGTGATAATACCAGTAAATGGTGTCATTTTATGCAATAAATTAAATAATCATCTCTGAAACCCCTACTGTCTCTTGTAACACCATTAGGAGGGTAGCAAAATTCAAATTAACCCAGCTTTCAAGTGATACACAGATGCATCACTGTCTTTTGCAGCAATTCGACCTCTGCCATGGGTAGTTGAACTTAAAAAATACATGGTATTTCATGAGAGTTTACCCCACTATTAAACTCAGCTTCCCCTCATGCCTCTTACATTGAATTGGGACATTTGGGAAAAATATCACCATTGTTGGAGAATAACCTTGAATAGCCCCAACTAGCCCATCTAATATCTTCACCATATTGCTTCTCTATATATTCTTTTCATCTCTTAAAGTACCATTTCGATTGTCATAATTATCCTGTCATACCTCTGATAGTGTGCATAGATTTCTATCCTTACTTGCTGAGAGTACTTTCACTTCCTGTACAGCACACCCAATTCACCCTCTCTCAATCAACTCTCAACATCCTTGCACTGTCTTGCACCATAACCCTCTCACACTATTAGTTTCTTGACTCACCTTTTATATATTTATCCCTTTTACCTTATTTTATGTTTACATTTTCCTCTTCTCTCTCTCAACAGCTTTCCAAACAATCTCTTTTGTAATCCACGACTTCATGAGCCTCTTACTAACTACTGTTTCAATTGACTCTTTAGCAACTTTTAATGTTCTCTTTATTTTTTAGATGGTCCTGTTTTTCTAATTAATCTGATTTTTTAGATTCTACATCTCATGTGCTTATCCTTTTTCTCCTTTTCGTCTGCTTTATTTTGATGACACATTTAATTGGCACAAAATTATGACCTGTATCTATTCTTATGAAATTGCATGAATTGATTTTCATGTGCCAAAACTGTATTGTAGGATTTAAAAAAGGTGCTAGCTGTAACTAAGCTATTCCTACTCCAAAATTATCTTGTTTTTCGCCACGGTAATTCTTTTTCCCTAAACTGTACTCTCCTACCTCACTCACATAATTTTCTTCAAACTATACCATACTGAAATCCCTCATCACTATCAAGCATTGACATCTAGGGACAACTCTGTTGTTACATCTATCTCTAGCTGAATGTATATACTAATACTTCCTCCATACTACTAGTTGTCTGCATGTAGAAATAAATAAGAACAAAGAGTGTAAGTTCACGCTTTACCTCTACTATAATCGCATTCTATCAGCCACCTGCTCTGTTTACTCCACTTCTACCTACCTTTTTGTTCATTACTACTGCTACACTTTGGTGACTCTTAATTCATCTGTAGTATATTACTCCCCACTACCTTTCTATTCAACTTCATTCAGTCTTAACATACGCGGTAATTGCTTTTCCCATCCCGATGTTCTCTAACTTCTGTCTTCAACGTCGTTCTCACAAGGCCCGATATTAACTGGCACAGGCCTATTTTTTGTCTCCTTTACTGCTATAGCTCTCTGTTTCACTGAACAATAATTTCGTGAGATGAAAACCGCGGAAGCCTTACCTTGCACACTGTCGGGCACGCCTCACGTCCATGTAGGCAGAGTTCCATAGTTGCAGGACTCATTTTTAACATGATAAATTACTTTCTAAGTGATACTTAATACATATTTATAAAAACGAAATACTATTAATAATGAAAATTCCGTGTTTAAATAGAACTCCATCCTGAGTGGATATGGGCATGTGAAAATGAGAGAAAAACTGTTAACACAAAAAACACCGCATATAATGTCAACATATGAAAGATTAATTATTGATGGGTACTTAACAAAAACAAGATATTTTCTCGCCATTCAGAAAGGATGAAGAATTATCATTTCGATTAACAATTAGTCTTTTTAACACATTATTGTTTCAATTACACATTTCCCACCAGCACATCTTAAACGTCATTTTTCGCGCTTATCCTGTCCGTCTTCCAGTTCCTTTTAAGCTACAGTGGCGACACTTATAAGCGGGAATGTTAGATACTACTTACGAAAACAAATGGTCTTCTTGCTGATAATATTGACATTACATCAATGATCAGCTGACGACGTAGTTCGGAGAAAGGAACTTATTGTGAAGTTTTAGTGATTTAATAATGGACTTGAAATTTTTATAGTATGTTAAATATGCGTATTATTATCAAGTGTGGCTAAATCTGAAGAGATATTTTTCGTGCAGGTGTGTAATAGACGAATGCGTAAAACGGAAAGTGGCATTTTAAGACATGAAATGATGCAACCAAAGTAACTGCGTGTTTCTCTTCTATTTAGTTTACACATTTTTATATTTATTGCGATTTTGTACTGACCTCAGTTCAATTTGATAAGTTCTAAAAATATATTGCTTCCTGTTATGCGCTAGCTAGGAAAATAATAGTACGCCCTTATGTTCCTAATTAGAAATCCACATCTTTAATGTAGTTTGCGTTAGATGTTGTAAATCATTAGTTATTAGTATTAACTCGCGTGAAGAGTCTTTTGAAAAAGAAAATAATGTCTGCGGAGTCTCCTCGCAAAACAACTCGCCATGGAGGATGTATTGTCTCACCCCAACCTGTTAGCGATCGCTCAATTATTGAAAGTGTTGCTGGATTCATCAACGATGTCGTACCACAGGTAACTTTTAATTTTGATTTTTATTTAGTTTTCACAATGATGTAATTACCAAACGAAGTTATTTTATGGGTAAGTGGAGTGGAATTTTCTCTGCCTTATTTAGTTTTTCAATGTTTTTTTGTACTGATCATGATCACTAATACTCCTTCGTCCATAATATCTCTCTATAGTTCAATAAAATTTAGACTTTAAGTTGTAAATACAACTTTGTTGTTTTTATTCTATCGTAAAAATGAATAAAAATACGCGAAGAATGCTGGAACAAGTCTGTGTATGGCCCACTCATAATAGGGATATCTTGTTACTGGGTTTTACTTTAAGGTATTCAATATTTCTGGCAAATTTGAGGAACTCGTCAAGAAAAAAAACAGGAAAAGTCACTGCTTCAAGCGACTAAGTTCATTTTTGTGGGATTTCAATTTTCCAAAGCTGGTGATTCAAAATGCATTTAAACGCTGAATGTTCCAAAATCAACCCACCCACCGCTTCCAAACCATGTTTACTGATGTCAAACTACATTGGAAGATATTACTACCCATTGGAATTGGTCGAGTAGTTAATTGGTGGTGGCTTGAACAATATGCCTCCACATCTACCTACAGCTCTTGACGAAGTCTCCCTTTTGCTCTAAGATTATAATCGTTTTCGTTAACTATTCTCAGTTTGGGTGATGATTGCAAGGAATTAGGATGATTTCCTATTCGTTCTCCCTGGTAAAGTGGTATCCACAAATATGCGTTGTGAATGTTATCCTGTTTGTTGATGCCTAAGTCGCTTTTGCGATTCTTTCAATCTGTTCACCTTTCTAATGCCTTGCACCACCCTTGACCCAAACGTCCTCCGTGACGCCTTTCCATGATACATTTTTTTATGCCTTTCTTTTTGGAAATATAAGGGCTATGTTGGAGGCCACCCCTCCGATCAAAAGGACTCTATAATATGGGCCCGATTTGAATACTCGGACATCAATGATCCTTGCCTGTACCCGGAATGGGACCGTGGGAGTGCGGTGGCTGGAGATGCGTCAGTTTCTGTGGTCGAGGAGGCAGCACCCCCGCTGTTGCTAACCCTCGGCCTCGGTGGAGGAGGCGCCCAGGTGTGGGTGGTGGCGGGGGAAGATGGGCGGGCTCGGGAGGTGCTCTCGTGGCGCCAGGGGATGGTGAGGACCCTCCGGATACTCCCGTCTCCTGAGTGTTCCCCTGGGTCACCGCCTGATGAGTTTCCTTCTCGGAGGCCTTTGGTGGCGCTCTGTGACAGTGCAGCCCCCGGACCTCCTTTCTGCTCAGTCAGCTTTATCTCTCTGCGGGTTGGGGAGCAGGTAAGAGAATAGAAATGTTCTAATATGATCGTCCGTCCGGGATCATTGAACAAGAAATCATAATCTCTGTTGTTCCTTAGGCATGGATGAAACTAATGAATTGTACTATTGTGACATGACATATTAGAAAATAGAACCCCTTGTTACCATCAGTTACACAGAACTCATCAATATTCAGTTAGTAACCATCACTGTGAGTGTCAAAAGTGAATTAACATAATTCATAATAATGTTCAAGCTTTATGCATTAGTTTGCTGAAAATGATTTTTTAAACTATGGAAGGCTCGGGCATAACATGACTGCACTCTATGACATTTACAGGCCAAAAGTACATGGCTGTGTACCTAATAAGCATTTAATTATCTTGAACTGGAGTAAAAAACAAACTCACAGAAATAGCTGTCTTTTTCTTCTGTCAGAGTCATCATTTCAGGGAGAATAGAACAGTACTGTGGAACTCATCCATCCATAGTCATCCAGCAGTAGTCACCATATCTGTGAACAAAGAATGGCATATCAACATTATTTAATGATGATGAAATTTCAACTATCTACTGTTTGTTTATTCGTGGAATAACCTTATATTATCTTGAACACCCACCTTGGCCTTGAGCATCCACGGCATTTTGTTGGCATCAAAAAGGAATTAAAAGTAGTGTATGCCAAATTACCAGCCTATCTAGTACCCATGTGAATTCACTACCAAGGGTGGATTGGTTACCAAAATAGGCGTGAAATATTATCTGAGAATTGTCCTGAACCAATATAGAAGGGAACATGTGAGGTATTTTGACCTTTCATATGATAGTGTACCAAGAAATTTCTAATATCTCACCAAGCCATTCCATCCATGGCCATTGTATGGAAGTTATGAAATTCTTAACATACTCCTTAAAATCTATGTGTTCTTTCTGAATGATGGGATTGCAATATGATAAATTCGCTTTATGATAGGCTCTGTGAAGAAACTTTTTGCCCATTTTATGAGTCAAGACTCATCACAGTGGAATGTATCGTAATGAAGTTACATCATTTGCCAATCACGAAAAATCCTTTTGCGTCTTTTTAGAATTCATCTTGTTGCTCTTTTTCCATAATTTGATGCCAGTAAATAATGTATGAATTGCAGTTATTCTCCTTTTTTTATTGCCATGTAATGTATTATCTCTAGGCAGGAATATATATCACTGCCATGTTTTGTATTTTGCTTTACCATATTAACATTTTGCTCCAGTAGGTTAGTGTTAGCAAGATGCCACAGGTGCTATTTATTAACTTCCTCCATGGTTGTAACTATTCTACTGGACAAATTGAGTAGCTTCAGGCATGATGTGGTGAAAGTCAAACATAATAATTAATAGATGGTTGCACTTTTCCAATTGATAGAATTTATTTAACAACCGGGTTTCGATGTAATACATCAAAATCCAGTTGTAAAATAAATTCTATCAAGTAGTAAAGTGCAACCATCTATCATTCATTATTCTACTGGACATGTGGGTGGTGCTACAAAACATGGGAGACTTGGCTGATGGTGGGAGTGGTAGGAATGGCCCATCTCAGCCACTCTTGAGAGTCACTTGCTTTTGATAGATAAACATACTATTGAATTACCAATCCTAGTAAGGCAAGTATGTGTATGAGCTGGACTCAAACCCCAAAGGTAAAAACCTGAATCTTTTTAAATTTTCTCACAAAATTTATCCACATGGGTAGGTGGAGTAATAATAACGTCTATCGATAGTCCATGAAAAATGTACACTTTATATTTGTTGATTTTGGTTTTTCATTATAACTAAATAAGTGAAAAGGGCTCCATGTTGGAAAACTTAATTTTCAGTAATCAATCTTGTGGACATCTGCAATTTCGCTCATTTGAATTTAAAGAATGATATAGTTGGTAAATATAAATAGATAAAAGGTATAGCAAAAGGGAATTCTGCTAGTCACTATTACATGATTGGTGATAACGATTATCCTGTAAAAGTTGAGGTCAATTTTGCCACATTGTGCTGTGTGGGCAATTAGGTGATGAGCATAGGAATCTGGCATTACAAAATCGTTCAAATTTAGCTGAAAGGTGTTCATATCCTTTCATTTCATTAAGTTAGGTTATTAATAATGCATTCAAAATAATGTGAATTACCCCCTTGGTGCTTTCTTGTGCAGTTCATTCCAGAAATGTACCATGAAGTATTAATATAAGTTTGCAAAATTGAGCAAATCATCTGGCATAAAGTATCATAAATCATTATATGTATTTTTGGGTTCACTAAATGATATTTTAGCAATACAACTGGTACTTAGGGGTAGGTTAAAAATTTAAGTTGAAGACCTCATGTATTTATATGAATATGATAACCAGTAGTAATCAATATATTCTCAATAACAAGAAAATTCCTCATACATAAATATATCAAAGTCAATAGATGAGAATAATTCTGCATTCTAACTCCACTTGCTTCTGCCTAGGTTAACCTTAGGGAATAAATAAATTATACTCAGTGTATGTAATACTCCTACTTCATTATTGAATACAATCATTAAATGTAAAAATAAATCAATTGAAAGAACCTCTTTATTAAATTTAGTGTATTGTTGGATTGAAAAGACTAAAAACTATTTCAGCTGTAGATCAAAGTAATGAAACATACTGTTAAGTTTTTCTGACACATGGCAGCAGCAAAAAACAGATGCTGTTTTCATCATATTGTTCAGAATGGTGTAGTGCAAAGAAAGCTTATAGTCTTGGTGACTCAGTTAAATGTATTTTAATTTTTGGTGTGCTAGTAAAATAACATAACGACCTGTAAATAAGTATTAGTAGCTTGAACACCAGAAAGTCATCATGTATATTTACTATCTTTCGCTGATTGTCCCTCCAGAAAAATTGGCCATTCTATGTGGTGTGGGAAGATCTCACTTCTGTGTCCAAAATTATTCACATTTTAATGTTTAAAATGTAAAAATAGCCAAGCAAAACCTTGCTTTATGCCTTTCGGTTTGACATTAACTACATATGAAGTAAGAATGTTTATCAGGGCTACAAAGGGAAAAAGTTATTTGTTATATATGTCTCATTATTTTCTAATCCATGTTGTTAGTATGCCCACCACTCATGCATTGGGATTCCAAATTTGGTGAAGAGACCTTATTTGTGTTAGATTTTCCCGTGCAGGTTTATAAAACAATGCAATATCAAGCATTGGAAATTAAACGAAAGATCTAACTATTGTAATAAAAGGAGACTGTCTATTTACATTCAAAAATCTCTATTTCAATCCTACTTATTTTGAAATATCATATAATTCAAAGCTAAAAGCCATCTCTAACCATGAAAGCATAAGAAGACTCAGCATGCTTTTTAGTATGAGTTTATAGAAACACCGAATTACATTCCAGAAGCCATTACCTGGCCATATGACTGGTGAATGTATCATTTGTTTAAAAATTTTACTCAAGATTGAGGTAGGGAAGGTGAAGACCAAAAACTATAAATAATCTTTAATTCTAGTTTCCTTATTTTAGCCATAAATTGCCTGTTATTGCAATCTGATATTTTGGCAATCACATCTATTCTGTTATTCCACTATGTTTCGATGCATGTAAAGTTCTTTTTCAAAGTTGTATATAACAATTTTTTCATGAATGTATCATATTTGATGGCATGTAAGACACATGAGCAAATAAGATGCACCCTCATTACAGAAGGGTTTATTCAGGAAAAAAAGTTGTTAACAGTCACGCACTTTACCATTATACATTGATCATAGGGCTGGCAATTGTATCAGCAACAATGATCATAGGGCTGGAAATTGTATCAACAACAAAATCGGTTAAGTAAATGATAATATTTTGATCTTTGCTAAGTAGTAACTGCTTAATATCTTGGGTAAAATGCTGTACGTCTTCAGTAGCATGTATCAGGTGTAACTTTTTGTTGTGGAAGGTCTGATATTCAAATTTAAGACCTGAGGATGATTTTTTTGGGAAAAAAGTGCATCTCATAACTGTTTATATACATGTTCGCATTATGTCATTTGTGGGTCACAGTAGTCCAGGGGGTAGAGTGTTGGACTACTGACCGGAGGGTCCCGGGTTCGATTCCCTGATAAACCTCTCTGGGCACCTGCAGCTCTCCACCCAAGCTATGTGATTTTTCGGGTCCCAGATCTTCCTGGGAAACCATAACCGGCACAGGGAAAGGAACTGGTCCCTCTACCCTGATGTGTGAATTTCACATGCCGTCGGGCTTAGTACTGGGTGAACTCTATCATCACCTACTTAACAGACCTTGGGTTGATTTCTGTGTTTATGGTTACTATGCCATTGATATCCTATTCTATTTTAAATCTTGCAGATTAAGAGCATAAAATTTCAAAATCCAGTGGTCGACATTTTGGCCAATCGACGCGTTGTGGCTGTGACATTTCTCGAGAAGATAGCCGTGTTTGATGCTTGTACCCTTGAAGACCGCTTCACCGTCAGTTCGTGCTATCCATCTCCGGGACCGAATCCCAATCCCGTGGCCCTTGGTTCGAGGTGGATGGCATACACGGAACGCCGTCTGATACCTTCAAGGCGCTCGGCTGGGGGAGTCGAGGGGTCGTCTGCCCAATCCTACACAGCGACCGTTCTACATGCCGCCAAATCTCTCACCAGGGGACTACGGGAGCTTGGGGAGACGGTCGCATCAAGCTTGGGTGGTGGCCCCCGGACAGTGGTGACATCGAGGGAAGTGGACCGCACCCTTGTTTCGGACACGGAAGGTAGTTCGGGCTCACCTCCACAGCCAGGCGTGGTGTCCATCTTGGACATATGGGGAGTGGGCCGCAGCGAAACTGATCCGTTGATGGAAGAGGACACGGGTCACACCGGTGGGGTCATCGCTCACTTCCTCGCACACGCATCTGGTGACCCAATTGTGGCGCTGTCCTTCGATCCATCTGGTACCCTACTCCTGACTGCGGATCGAGCTGGCCACGACTTTCATGTCTTCCGTATCCATCCCGGCTTTGGTCTCTCGTCTTCGACAGCCATACACCACTTGTACGTCCTCCACAGAGGGGATACCACCGCAAAAGTCCAGGACATAGCCTTCTCCATGGACTCGAGATGGGTTGCCGTTTCCACGCTAAGGGGAACGGCACACGTCTTCCCCCTGACTCCCTACGGTGGCCCAGTCGGGGTGAGGACCCACACGGCCCCTCATGTGGTCAACAGGGCGAGCAGGTTCCACAGGAGCGCGGGGCTGGACTCCGCGGCTTCCCTTGGAGGAGACCCACACTCTCCCGTGACGGGCAACGGTCCCATGAGTGGGGGGGGAGGTTTGTCTGGCACACCTCCCAATGCCTCGGTCCACCACCATGCGGAACTCGCCATTCCGTACGTCAACCCAAGGCTGCCACCATTCCCGCACCCCACCACAATCACCCCTCTGGCACGTCTGAGGCAACCCTCCCTCTCTGGTTCGGTTCCGACGACAGCGAGACATTCCAGCCACCACAGCACCCACCACCCATGCCGTCTGCCCTCGACCGCTGTCGGCACTGGTGCGGGAGGAGGAGGGAGCGGTGCTGCCGGTAGGGGTGGGAGTGGGTGCCGAGGGGGTGGACCAGAAGAGGGTATACCATTGCGTGTCACGGCATGCTTTGCACCATCGCGTGCCTGGGTGGTGGGGTCACCCACCGTGGGGAAGGAAAGATCTCTCGCTAGAAAGGCTGTGGACTCTCTGTTTGTGATGGCATGTCATGGGAACCTGATGGAATATTCATTAGAGCCAAAACCAGCACCAGGTAAGACATAGGGGTCTTTATTTCATCATGTTTCATGGCATAATGATAAAATATTTTTTGTTCGTAACCATTTTTATGTAATTAATGCTACCTCTTTTTGGGTCAACAATGAAAGCTAAAAATGTTCCATGCTCATGCTCAAATCAAAAATCGTTGGTCATTTTCTAATTCTCAATCCTTTATAATGGTCCAGGTATTGCGTTAGTCTAGTGGAATGAGTGTTCGATGGAAGGATTGTGTGTTCAAATGTTATTAATTCTTTAGTCTGCCCTTTGATCATCTCAAACTTGGGATTCTTTAAGTGATTGAGCTTTATGGAAAATTGTATAAGACAAAGTAACTGCCCCCCCCCTCTTTATTATGTGATTATAAAAGAATTTTTCAGTTCTAATAATCACCAATATAATTCATAATTGTGAAAACAACTCCAAATGTATGATATCATGTCGGGTTTTTAATGGGGTGAGGCACACCTGATGCTATTGTAATCATGGGAACTTTAGTGTAAAAGAACATATAATATATGTAATCAGGATATCTTTTTACACTTAAACGATTGTGAGAGGGCAAGTATTGCAGAGTATGGAGCAGTAGAGTGAAGGGATAGGCAACTTATTCAAAACCCTTACATATATTAATTTGAAGATATTTCCAGAGAGAGAGAGAAAAGAAATCAGAAAGTATAGGCTAGAGTAGCAGAGGGAGAATTGAAAGGAATGGAAGGTGACAGACATGAGAATGAGATATGGTTGCCCATTATCACTTGTACTAATAAACATATATGCTGAGTGTAGTATGAGAAGTACTTCAGCTATAAATAGAAGTAAACAGTGAGAAGTCGGATGTAGAGATGATCAAGCAGTAGTTATGTAGTTAGACAGCCAAGTGCAGTTGCAGTTATTATTGGGTATTATGATTAAGCTATACAGGAGCATCGTGAAAGGTATGGGATGAGGATTAACTACAATAAAATGAAAGTAATGAGGTTTTCAATTAGTGAGAAAACAAAGTTTAACATTCAAGTAGAATGGAATAAACTAGAGCATGTTGTCACTATTGTAGAGGAAAATGTATGTATTAGTGGATACATTAGGAGAAGAATTTGATTGGCAAAAGAAGCAATTACAAGAGGATTGGTGACTGGTACACGGAGTAAAAATATGAATGTATACTTAGTAAAACCTTTTTGATGTTGATTTTAATGCTGTATAGAGTTGAAACGTGGTCAATAGGGTAAGAGGATGAGTATAGATTAGAGAATTTTGGGATGTGGGTGTGAAGAAAAATTGCTGGGCAGAGGAAGATGAACTATAAAGTTCTAAATAGGGTGGGTGAAGAGAGGAAGTTGCTAAGGGAAACCTAAAAAGGTAGGAAAAGTGGCTGGAGGAAATATTTAAAGATTGTAGGGTGTTTAAGAGGCTGAGATAGAACAGAGAGTGTTAGGGAAGCATGGTAGAGCAATAAAGAAAATAGGTTCTTTAGAGATGGCATGAAGGAAGTTGCTAAGAACTCATGAAGGATATAATGTAAAGCATAAATGAGAAAGTTCTCACAATATGTTGAAGGTCAGAGTCCTTAGGGGGTCTAAGAAATCTACTTACGATGGGTAGAATGCCTTGAATGAAGGAATATAATATCATCTTGATATGTTAGCATGTATGTGTGGTACATATTTTTAGCGTGGTTGAAACTGTGAGCAAGTATTTTATCTTTGGAAGCAGTTGAAAATTTACGAAAGATGTTTTGCTCCAGATTTTAGTGTGTTATTTTGCCTCAAACCTTTTTGAATAACTTTTAGCACTGTGTTAATGCAATGAAATGCCATGGAATATCATCTAAAAACCAATTAAGTCATCACATAAGCAAAATCAAGTTTTGCTTCAACCATTAGGATAGATTATGATGCATAATTTTTTAAACGAAGACCCTGCAAAGTTCTGCAGACATTGATGACCGAAATGGGATAATTTTGATGTCTAGATTTGTAGCTAAAATAAAATTTACGCGGTGATCTATTGAAATTGAGCACCAAATTCCCATGTGAGCGACATTATTATATTGAAAATCTTTAAATATATTTAGGATCTAAGTCAATTTTGACCCTTAAAATGTTTATCCATAGGTATACCACGGGAGAAGGTGTTTGATGACTCACCGATTGTCCTCGAAGTCAGTCCTCGTGCCAGGTGGAACCTTATCCCAAGACCCCCTCATCACTCCCCAAGTGCTGAACTCCAACCGCCCTTGCCTGCATCAAATCCGCTTCTCTTGGCGCAGGAGAGGGCTGCATTGGCAAGTGCATCCTCCCCACCATCCACCCCCCTCCACCTACTCCCGACTGCTGCCACCAACCCATCCATGGCCGCCATTGTCGGGGGTGGCAGTGCTGGAAAAGCCAACCAGAGAGGTGCCTCCATGTCACAGGGAGCAATTGTCCCACGCTCTCAGGGAAATAATGCTCACTGCCACACTCATTCAGATGAAAGATGGCTGTCTCAGGTATGTCATACTCATAGAGAAACCATATAAACTCTAGTCCCTGCAACTTTGATGAGGGCCATTCAAAAGTAAAGAGACAAATTCTCTTATTTTAAAGTAATTCAATGAATCCTTACCAATTCTTAAGGGGTGTCAGTTGGCTACTTTAGGATGAGCTCTGATCAGCTGTTTGATTATTTTATGTTAACGTAACCTCTAAATCTTCAGTTTACCATGGAAAATCCACTAGAAGATTGGATCTTAGAACAGCAGTGCTCTGTCATTAGATTTATTGAGATGAAATAATTTACTTTGTAATTCCACACATTTTATTTAAAAAACACAACCCAGGTTTCGACGTTGAACGTCATCATCAGGTTCAACGTCAAAACCTGGGTTGTGTTTTTTAAATAAAATGTGTGGATTTACAAAGTGAATTATTTCATTTCAACAGGAAAAGTTGTATGAATCAAGCAAATGTTTACAAGTGGATTGAACGGTTTAAAAGTGGCCAAAAAAGTGTGGGTGATGAACCCCAAAGTGGATGTCCAGTCAAAGTTTCTGGTTCTTCGTTGGATTCAAAGATTGATGCTTTTGTTCATGTTAACAGATGAATTACTGTTGAAATGATGGCAAAGGAAGTTCAAGTAGGTTTTAGAACTGTCACAATTCCATTCATAGCCATTTAGTGTGAAAAATGGGTTTAACGGGTGTGCAAGATGGGTTCCAAGGCAACTTACTGATGCTCATAAAGAATCAAGACTTTCCATTTGTCAAGACATCAGGCAACAAAGTTTGATTGAAGGAGATGCTTATTTTGAAAGAACTATGATCGTGAGACCAAAAGGCAAAGACTATGGAGCGGAAAAGCTGTCTCCCGATGCAATCTTCTGGTGACCTTGCCATGGTAAACTGAAGATTTTGATATAGCTGTTCAGAGCTCATCTCAAGGTTGCCACCTTACACCCCTGAAAAAATGGCAAAGTTTCATGGAGTTGTTCTAAAACAAGAACATTTGTCTCTTTACTTATTGAATGACCCTTGTATTTTAGGTTCAAATGGGAAACTACTACTAAAGTCTCATCCATCATCTTGTATCTGTTCTCTATTCTTGGAAAATGAACCTGTGTGATCATATATACCTGTATAGTTTCTTCAAGATTGAATATTTAAGTTGAACCTTGCCTTTTGAATTGTGACTTTAATGTTCCTGAAAAAATAATTTACTCATGAAGCAATAAGGCCAAGTAAACATTTTTCATTTTTCAAAAATGTCATCCCCTGTCATGAGTATTCCATAGTTATTAGTAATAAATATTTATTATTAGTAGCTTCATCCTTAAGGGAATATAAAATTGGAAATAAGCGTCATATTTCATCTCATTCAAGTTTTTCCATGTTCAGTAGCCAGATTAATTTTGGCCACTTCTCTCAGGCTTGTTCGATTCTCATTCATCTATATTTTCTTGGAATGTGGAAGTTCTCAGATTCTGAAATGTGAAATGTTCCTTTACTCTCTCAAATTTCACTTCCCATCTGGGCACGTTTGATTTTTTCACATATGTTTTGTCCATGAATGGCCAAGGATGTTCACAGATTAGGAATGAGAATAAAAAATTCTCAAAAATGGATCAAATGCTGGAAGTTGTTAATGTCCATGCACATTAATATTGTTAATCCATTAATATCAAGATACAGCTTAACTTTCCCTTCCCTGCCTTTATCCAGTTAGGTTACTGATAAATTTCCTGAGAGTGCTGCTGATTAGATAGACGTTAGTAAGCATAATGGTTTCATGAAAGACTACTGATTTAGGGTCAAAAGTACTGAAGGTATTTCCTTTTTTGTTGGCATGTTTGACCATAATATTATAATTGCGATGACTCTTGAAAGTTCTGCATGCATGAGAAATAAAAGAGCTAACATACCTGAATTCGAGTCCCAGTTTTGTGTTTTAAATGATAACCTTAATGCAAAACCAAACGCATGGTAATAGAGAGAAGTTAAATTGCTTTTTACTGACACACAAATTGTTCTAATTCAATGAAGGTTTATGTAGGCAGTTTCTTAAGAAAATCTTATAAATATAGGACAATATGCTATCATGTCACCCATTTTAAGCTCAATTGGTAAGTGCTGTGAGAATGAATCTTTAATTAATTAAAATTGGCAATTTTCCACAAAAATAAAATTTGTATTAATACAACCAGTTTCAATTTAACTACATCATCTACACTATATTGGTGGCCACCAGAAGATGATGTAGTTACATTGAAACTGGTCGTATTAATAAAAATTTTATTTTTATGGAAAATTGCCAATTTTAATTAATCATGATATTCCACCATATCACACCTGAAACATCTCTTTTTATGAATCTTTAAGTTCAAAAAAAATATTTTCTAGTGCAAAAATAACTGAAGAACCCTAAATTTTTTTGATCCTCACATTAATTGCTATAATTCAAGTGTGGGCAGAACTTATTACATGTGGCCAAACAGATATATAGATTTGTTTAGGCCAACCTACTCCCTTTGGCCTAAATTACAAAGAAAAACCCAAGGCATCCCACCCCCTTTCCTCTTTGTCATGGTTCTTACTTTTGTTAGTTAGAGCTAGCATTAAGTTAGGGATTCACCATTTTCATTCACCCAAACAACTCAATAATAAAATAATACTTTACAGTTTTTTTAATAGGATCATGGTCATTCATTTGTGTTAAACATGCGTGCATAGTTCAGGTAAAGACTGAAAATCTTAACCAGATGGTGTTGATAGGTTTATGTGTTACACTGCAAAGACACTTTTGACCAACAACTTTTATCACTGTGCAGTAAATTTTTAAAAATGAAGTACAATAAATGAATGATTTGATTGATGTTTTATGCCGTAAATTAGCATTTTTACAATTACAATCTTGTGTACTTAATCGGTATGAAAGCACTTTAACCTGGCATACTTTGGTATGAACTTATAAGAAATGCTTCTTTTAAAAACAGGTGGAAATAATAACACACGCAGGACCCCACAGGAGGCTGTGGATGGGCCCACAATTTGTCTTTAAAACTTATGGTAACTGCTCCATAAGGTAAGTGGAACTGTAAATTATAAATGAGCAGCTATTATGCGCTTGTTTTGGTACACATAAACTCGTAATGCTAAGGACCATATCTGTCAAATTTTCATCCCTTCAAAAGGGATGTCCTATTTCCAAATTTCAGTAACTTTTGTGGAATAGATTGTTTCCATGGTGTCCACTATCACATTATATTTCCCAAAGAGTTTTAATTAACAGAAATCTTCAAAAAACGAAAACAAAATTATTTGTGTTGAGAAGGTCCTTGAAAATTGATATGAAAAAATCACCAAAATTATCATGATGTAAGTGCAGTGTGTTAAAGATACTTGTCAGGCTTAAAAACTAAGAACAAGTAGAGGAAATGTGGTGTACAGGTATTCCATTTCAACTGTATGGAAGCATTCCGAAAAAAGTCCTCTAAAAAAATGCCGAATGGGGTAGGTAAGAAGCCGAACTTATGATATTTATCTCAAAGTAATTCAGTGCAAAAGTTAGTGTATTACAGGTATATTACTATCCAGTGCTAATTTTCTTGTCTCCAGATAGTTCTTCTAATTAACGTTGTCATTAGTTACTCTTGTTCTTCATATGTTCTTCTTGATGTCATCATGGGACCCTTCCTTTTACTTTCACATCTCTCTTATTCCTAATGAATTCACTGAATTTTAAGACATTTCCATACTATCTGATTAGTCTCCTTTGTTTAGTGCTCCATTAAGCATTTTGCTCTTGAGCAGTGCAGTATACTTTCCCAATAGTTTTGAGGAATTTTTTTCAAAATGCAAGGCTTACTGAATGTAAAAATACTTTTATTCTGATCCCTTCAGACATTGTCTCATCCCCGTATTATTTCTCGACTGTCATACTGCTGGTGATTAGTTTTCTGGGTGAATATCTCTATGCAATAGTTGTGCGGTGTTTTCTCTCACTCAAAGGATATATTATACAAGTCAGTCTTTGCTGGTAATGTAGCTTTTTTGTCTTCATATGAACCCTTTTTCCATCATTTTCAGTATAAAATTGCATATTTATGTCTGTACTCATGTTTGTATAAAGCCATTTCCCTTGTTTTCCTTATCCTGGAAATACTCTTCGACTCATTTTGGTTCCATGTCTTCCAAATGTGTGCTTTGAGCCACTCAGCCATTTTAATTGCCCTAACTGAACTGTGTAATCCTTTGTGAATCATTGTGTGCCATCAGTATAAAGTAAGGCACTTCCATTGAGCAAATGTTTTCAGTGGGCCCAACTTTGGAATGGAAGCCCCAGATTTAGATGCTCCACACACCCCAAATGCTCCAGTTACAAGGCACACACGTTCTGATCCGGTGGGAATGCCAGGGAGCAACCGTGGTGGACCCTTGGTGCCTGTGGTGATTGAATCTGGATCTGGAAGTAAGTCCTATTCCTGAGCATATTCTTGGTAATCAAGGGTGTGGTTGTGTGTCAATGTATGTATGTACTTACTTTGCATAGTCTTCTGCAATTAAAAATTATTGTTCAAATAGCTGGAGATATTTTATGTTCATGTGCTGAGGAAATAACAATAGAAAAGCTACACTAAAAACTATAATTCCGATTTTAAAATCCCAATATGTAGAAAGAATCTGGATATGGGGAGTTAAGTCCTATGATTAACATGTACAATTGGTTATAACATGTCATTAATATCGCGTGATTCAACACATTCATAAAAATGAAAAGAGTAAAATTGCACTCACAATTTATGGACAAACCCACATTTTTTTCCAACTGTCTCAGCTTGTGCATTTGTAATTTCCTGACTAATGTATTTTTTGTGTCTCAATTGTTTTCCATGGGACTTAATCATTTCATTCAGACTGCAGAACTGTCATGCCTTACTAATAGACTTGGATTATAATTCTGGTTGTCACAGAATTTACCCTTTCTAGTTGATTTTATCGACAGAGATCGCCAAATCCATAAGCAAAAGTTAGCCTCCAATTAAGGTAAAAGCATACACTGTGAGTGATTAAAATGTTGAGCTTTATAAATATTCCAATATGAGGTTAACTTGGAGCAGATGAAAATGAGAAATTTTTTACCTGATAGGAATATTATTTGATGCAGAAGGAAGTGTTATTCATGCGGTGTTTCTTGCGCGAAACTTGTTTCATGGATAGATTTTCTTCAGAATTTCTTCTTGAGTTGTCATAGATTTGCTTCAGATCCTAATTCCGCTATAAATAACCATTCAAAAACCTAAAATTAGCTATCATGATTGTTTTTAATGGTTGATGTGTAACTTTTTGTGAACCACAGGTAGCTTTGAGCAGTCGCCACGCCTCCTGGAAGGTTACAGCTGCAGCTCTGACGGTGACATGCTGGGAAACCGAACCCATTCCGGAGGGGATTGGAGGGTTGGAAATAGCCACGGAACCATTGGTGAATCTCGGCTCAGGGAGGATTTGGCTGATGCCATGATGGAGGGGCCTGGCCTGCCGGTGCGGGACACTGGTATGTTCATTGCACTTTTTTTTTGCGCACTACTTGCTTAATCTTTGCCTGCCACGCACTTCAGATGAGCTTACCCAAGCATGGCTTAGCAACTTGAAGAAAGTATTTCCGTGTATCTTCATTGTGTATCCCTCACTTAAATTAGGCCTCACATCATGTTGATTTGACCATCCAAATACACTGATTAGCGTGTTATTGCTCGTCATGGTTTCCAGAATAATTTTTAAGCATATTTTTTCACCCCATTTTAAACATTACAAAAGAATTTGTATACAGGATTTGTATTAAACATTATTATATATTATTATACATTATTTGTATGTAAAACACTTCCACATTGAGAACACTCCAGCTGGTTCTCCCTTGGGTCATTTGATGGTAGCTTTCTGTACATGTGCCTTACAATCACTGTTTGCATTTATAATTATTGCTTATCATTCCTCATATATATTATATATATTTAACTTTTGGATGCCACAATAGAACACAGAATAAAACAGATAACATGTAAAAGAACACTCTCATTGTAGATGATTTAAGCTTTCGGTCTACTCCGAGGACTTCTTCAGGTCTGACCTGAAGAAGGCCTCGGAGTAGGCCGAAAGCTCAAATAATCTACAATGTGAGTGTTCTTTTACGTATTATCTATTTTATTCTGTGTTCTATTGTGCCGTCCAAAAGTTATATTGCTCTCATGGGTACTTCCTCTTCATCTATATATATATATATATATTTATATTGGATACCCATCTCAAATGTTTAGTGATGTAGAAATAGTTCAGATTCAGTTATAGTATTTTATGGGTGGTTTCCTCAGGAAGTCTTATACATTTCCAGAAGGACGATGTGTGTTCATGTGAACTATTTTTTCTGATTTGTTAACTGTAAGGAGTGGTCTTTGTGTGCTAAAGTGTTTCAAAATGTTTTATGGTGCTAAGATGACTAAAGAACACCCAATTATACAATTAATTTATTAACAGCTATATTATTCAAGTGTGGGCATAACTTATTGCCTAAGTAGCTCCCCCCTTTGGCCTTAATTATCATGTAAAATCCAAATCCCTCCCCCTGTCCTCTGTTCCATGATACTTATTAATCTTTTCTTGAGCTTTGAGATTGAACTTTGGAACTCAGGTTTAGTTAAGGAGTCATTGTTATCATTTAGTCGACATATTTATAAGAATTACTGAAACAAATTTGCTGAAGAGGATCTTGGTAATTTAATTTTGTCAAAACATAGTCAAAGACTAAAAATCTTAATTGGATAGTGTCTGAAGGTTTATATGTGTCATTGTGGTGGCATGTTAAGGCAACAGTTTATGTTTATCAATAATAATAATTGCTGAATAGGACAAAAACAGAAATACAGTGGAAAGATTGTTCAAGAATGGAATATAAATTAATATAAAATCTATTATTACAATGCAGTTGAAGTGAATGAAATTCTAAAGCAGTTTCCTTTTAGGGGTTGGTATGGTATGTTGGGTATGGCATTTTGGTAGGGTATGGTTAGTATGAAGGGTAAGAGGGTGAAGGTTAGATAAAGGAAGTAAAACAAAGGCACTTTAGTGAGGACAAAGAGGCTGACCAGTGAAGTGATATATAGGCACTGTTATGCTTTCATTTACTCTTAAAGTATTTCAGTAAAACCTTATTATTTTAACATTCAAGGGACCCTAAAAATTGGACTTTGAAATAGCCATTTTCAAAATAAACGACCTGATAAAGAAAAAATTCATACTGTTCCGCATATTTGTCAGTAAAATGTCTATATCTATTTATCTGACAGTTAAAATGCTCCCATTATTCGAAAGGACTTGCAAGTTTTTGATCTAATTTTTTTCACTTTGGTTTTGAAGGAATTGCTGCTCAAGTATTAAATATTTTCCAAAATATTGTGTGGATCTTCTATTTGTCCCAATCAATATCACTGCTTTCTCTGTTATCCATTAAATATATTTTACTCAATCCATTTTTAATTAATCCATTTACTCATCCAGTCTTTTTTCATGAATAATGGCCATAAACTTTACACTGAATGGTTATTATTTGGTAGCGTACCATTTAAGAAGGTTTTAGGTGGACACAGACCGAATGTTGCTAAATATCTCAATAACAAAACACCCCACACCACAAGAAACCCTTCTCTGGTTCGGCATACTTCCTTCATTCTGTCCAAAATGCCCTAACCTTTTCCTCACCTACCTCATCTGCCTTATGGTCCAACTTCTATATCACATCCTTCAACCGTCCATTTGCCAATCAAAATGCTCTGCATCCACCTTTCCTGCCTCCTTTGGATTCCTCCTGACAATCATCTCTCCTCAAACAAACACAGTCGAGCCCTGGAGGTAAGATTATGATCAATGCCATTCCACCCATTAAGGTAGGTTTTGGGTGGGCACATATCACCACTACTTATATTTCTAAAACCAACGCAATGAGAAACAACATGACACCCACATTTAAATATACCCTTCTTCAATTCCACATACTTTCTACCTCCCTTTATTTCATCCAATATGCCCATCTTCTTACTGTCCATGTCTTACCTGCTTCTTTTCTTCGCTCTTTCAATCTTTTGCCATCTCTCTGAAACGTACATTAAAAGGTAGATTACCAAATAATATACTCATGGCAAATTGTATCATAATTGCAGTGAACTACGCTCGGAATCCAAGTAAATTCTGGGTTGAAGTCACTGAAAGAATAAAATGATAAATCAGATCAAGGAAATGACTGCTGAAAAACTCCCTCTATTTTTGTTATCTGCATCTGTTACTGGCTCGCATTGATCTTCTATCATCAGCCCTAAAGATATAACACTGGATTCCAGTCCTTGCATCCAATGTTTGTAGACACACACACCATTTCTCATTTTCTGCCAACACTATTAATTAATCACGATGTAATCATCCGCTGATAATTTTGATTAATAGTTCAAACTGTACCATCTTAGTAATGGTAATATTCTGATTATAGTGGCATTATACTGTCATTCTTTCATGCATTAACTACATGACATTTTGGCATTTATTGTAAGTCAAGTGGAGAATGTTTCAAAGTCAATTGATGCCACCTGCTTTTTTCTGATATATGTATCTGTCTGCCTGATTACATAAAGATATTTTTACTGTTTACAATAGGGCTTCTCTATGTCAGGATTTCCATCACTGTTTTCTCAAATGTTAGTAACACCTATTTATCATAAAAAGTGATTCAAAATGCAGTTTTTTCAATACGATGAACTTTGACCCTTTACTTAATGAGATTTAAAATGGTCAAAATGTAATGCATTATTCGATTACTTATTTTATTATGTAGATTAGTTAGTGGAAATCACAATAAATAACATCATCCTTCACAAAATGAATAAAAAAATTATATTTTAATAAATAAATTTAATTGCTGTTGTATTATGGGTGAATCAAATCTTGGTGATATATTTGAAAACAGACAATATTCAACGTTTTACATTTGGTTAAAAGGAATTTTATATTTGGATGATGGTGTTCTGCAGAGGAAATACTGATTATTGGTTTGGTAATCTATATCAAACAACTCTCATTACAAACCTTCCAAAGGTGTTAATCTATCCATATAATCTATATATCAAATTATAGACCAGTATTTTTCTTTGTACATATTTCAGGTTCCCTTGTTATGTCTGGCAATAGTTAAGTTAGATGAAGATAATTTACAGACATTATTGAAAAAGTTATCTCAGATGGCCATCAGTAATTTAGTTCAGTGGAAGATAAAGGACTACAAGTTATTGCATACTACACTCAAAGTTTCTCTGTGCCATCTGAAAAATATGACATCAGTGGTGATTCTTGATAAAATATGCACTGAGAAATTAAAGAATAATTTTTGGGTATTTAAATAGAGGCAAATAAATGTGGAACTGTACAGTCAATGATGATTGAATACTTAATTTCAAATTCACATATTCTTCTATAATTATTTTCATTCGAAATAATATCCACTGGAGGCAATTCCTATTTCCCAATCAATTAAAGCATTATAATTGATTTGTACAGCTAAAAAGTATCAGACGTCAGAGCAAATAATGTCATATCCTAATATGATAAAAATATGTCATCCTTGATTGTTATAATATTTATAGTAATACATTTCGACTGCTTAATCAGATGTCCTCCCATTTAAAATAATTTCTGGGCACACACACTGAAATCTTCGATATCACGTTTATGGTTGTGCGCAAAGGTTGTGCCCAAACTTCCACATGAACACTCATTGGAACACTGCTTCTTTAAACATCTGAATGGTGTGAAGGACGGAGAAAGACATTGACTTTCCACACATCACAGGAAAGTGAAGGTTAGACACATGAATCAGAGAAGTTTCCAAGCAGTTCTATAAATCAGTGAATTGAACCAATGAGTTTCTAGAATTGAATTGAAAGGAATGTGATGGGCATGCTGTCTGCGTGCATGACAGTAAGATGCAGCATAGTATGTAAACAACAGAATCGTAATGGGTATTTGCATCTATTACTGTATTGAGGAGCAAAATTCAATCCAACCAGTGTAATATTGTAATAGTTTTTTGCATGCAGAGCCTGTAAAATTTATGATCATTTCTGTAGTCTGGCCTGTGAATTCTGTGTCCCGTATACCTTTCACTTTGATTTCCATACACTTTCATACATTCTCCATTCTGGTCCATTCAGCTATCTGTCCCTCAAGACATACATTAACCTCCTTTCATGTGTCAATCTTCCCCTTCCCTCCAGACAGTATTCACAGAAAAACCTTGAAAAGTATGATAGTATCAGGCTGAAACCCAGAGCAGAACA
Organism: Hetaerina titia; assembly: GCA_037158775.1. Classification (NCBI taxonomy): domain Eukaryota; kingdom Metazoa; phylum Arthropoda; class Insecta; order Odonata; family Calopterygidae; genus Hetaerina; species Hetaerina titia. The sequence continues at coordinate 28,488,505 of CM073775.1, read as the reverse complement.
GAAAAAAATAAAGTGGCACTAAAGGAAAAGATTATCGTTACAAATTGGACATATGAAATAAGTTCAGAGGTATTCAAAAGATACTATACAAATGAATGATATTAATTCAGAATATATGTTATTCAAAAGTGTTATTGCCATGTTCATTGTAACACTGACACTACTATATGAGTTGTTTAGTTGTAATTCCTTCAGCATATGTAAAAATTCAAGTCCCACTTAATCTTCATCCATTCATATGAGTGACTATATGTGTTCCACAGCATATCAGATCAATTCCCATATTCAGTCCCAACTTGTTACATTCTGCCTAATGAGTTGTGAATGATTCAGAAATGAATTTGATCCAGATGCTTAAACATAAGGAATTTGTTCATAGGAACTGAATCATTTGATTTACATTCTTGTAAGAAACCTTACGTGAAAATACCTGTGGATATTTTTTTGTGATCTGAAGAGAAACTTGTCACTTGTTTCATCTCCGTCACTAAACACAAAACTTTACATACATTGTTTTTGCTATTAATTCTCTTTAATTCAATCCCATGGTTGAATCTCACGTGTGTAAAAATCTGGCTTTAACACATGCACACAAGTGCAACTGCAGTTTCATTTTTCAACTAATTTATTACTTTAAAACGATTCCTTAAAATTAATTTAACTTGCCATATCCTCAAGACCTTCCTGTGAGAAAAGTAATTCGTTATCAATAAATACATGCGGTTAAACATTTAGTCTGTCTGATCATCTTATGACTGTAATACCTTGTGTAATTGTGCACAATGGAATCATTTTCAACTGTCCAGATTTTGAAATCACAGCCTGAGGACTAATGATAAGCAATGTGTGGAAAACCTTACAAGTTTATAAGAAAGAGGAATGGTAATAAGTATTTGCATTGTGCAGAATTAACAGCGTTTCAGTGGAGGAATGGACAAATGATGCATATAGGTACCACCAAATCCTTAAATATTTTATTGAAAAGCCACACGAATGAGGTCAGTAATCGCAGAAGTTTTAAAATTTTCAAGTACCAGTATTTTAGGCACAATATTGCTAGTTTTTCACCGTACGCAGTGAAAAAGATTAAGGGTGTAAAAATCATGTAGAACTACTGGAAAATCAATCAATTGAAATGAGTAGATTACGTATTTCTCACTTTGGAGTAAATGAAAACTTTCAGTCATGGGGTACACACGTTATTGGATTAAAAATTTATGATTTTATTTGATTTTAACGATAAATATGATGATATTCTAAGCTGCATCGCTGGGGGGAATGCAAAAGGTTTTACTGTATGCTCCTTGAGCCAAAAGGATAGCACAGGGAAAGGACAGGGGAAAGAGGTTTTAAGACTATTAGATTATGATAGTGAAAAAAACTTGTTAAATCCACTTCATGATTCATTACTACTACCCAGATCATCACGCCAAAAAATGTGTAGCTGATGAAACTTGGGGATCAAATTAATGAGTCATTAAGTGGATTTAACAAGTTTTTCATTATCTCTCTGAAAGATGACTTCTGCAAAATAAAACCTGAAACAAGTTTATTCCATTTAGGGGGAATTGAGTTGCATAATCATGACAAAAGGCCAATGTCGATGGATTTGTAGGAAGGAAAATTGGGGTTTGAATATTATTATTATTGGATTATTCCTCAGTCTATTAAAAATACCCAGTAGTTTATTCAATTGGTAAGATTTGAAACAATCTTGTCTTAAGACATTTGAACACATAGTCAGGGAAGGGTTGCTGATTTCTTTCTGTGTGCTATCTTGGGCTACCCCTGTAAACTCACACAGCCTGAGTTTATGTGAAGTCTAGAAGTGCACAATTTGAACCCTAGATTTTCTGATGACCATCTCAATGCTACACACACCAGCAGGTCAAAGGCATTATCTGCTCTTATTAAATGTGTTGTTATTTTAATTACCAAGCTACCCTTCCTCATATAACTCATCTGGTATGACATTTAAGTGGAATGTCATTGGTGCTCTGTACTAAACATACTGTTTTAATACTACTGATCCAACTATAATTGTCTTTTAATAACTAATCAAGTAAGCAAGATATGTTTAACAACAGTTGTGGATTTCTACTTTTTTGCTATGGAATTTTGTAGTTACAGAATCTTTAGGAATGTCTTATTAAATTTTTATGTGATTTGAGATATTCAGGGCCATATCATCTGTCCTCAGTTCCATTAGGCCCCATTTAAATCCATCATTGATTCAGTTAGACTCCTTAGACTGACTGTTGAAAACTTTAATCAATATATCACACTGATATCGGTGAATATTGCCATTTTTTTTATTCTTGAAACCTTTAGACTTGATTTGAATTTTGGTTTCATACATGGTTTGTATAAAAAATATCGGGAGAGGTTTCAGGATAAATAGATTCCTTTCCAATATTGCTGTAGTTCCTCGAAATTCTTCAAGTACATCCCTTGAGCATTGGCACAATTTTGCCAGGGGCTTTTTCATGACTTGAATGCTCCCTGGTAGGTAGATTCCGGAAGGTTGTAAAGGGTACGCATGCAAGCTTTTTTGATGGCACTTAGGGTCCCATAGTGTTGATCTTTGAGGGAGGATTTCACTTTTGGGAATAGGAAATAGTCTGCTGGTGCCAAGTCAGGCCTGTAACAGGGTTGGGGAATCATCGCAATGCCATTGCAGAAGGTCTTCAGACATTTTACTCGGCTCTTGATCATCCATCAAGAACTTCAGGACAAGTTTATTGCAGATCTTTTGATTTGCAAAATTTGCAGTGATAATGGTGTGCACTGTCATCCTATCAATGCCAATATGCATCTGCACACCAATGGACTGAATTCAGCACTTAACGCTCATGTCAGGAAAAATTGTTAACCAATATTTTTTACACAAACCTTCTACAATAAATTTTTATTATTTTTTATATGCTCCTCACTCTCTGTTACTTTTTCACATTGATAAATTTGAAAGTCTCTGGAAGAATTTTTAAATGCAAGGAGAAATTTTTTACCCTTGATAGCATAGTAATATAATGGTATTATTTCTTTGATGCCATTGTTTTTAGATCATTTTTATGGAAGTAGTTATTGTCCTCTCAGTATTGTTTGCTTTTATTATGTATGAATCATAAATTTTGATTCAATGCCATATTTTTTTGGGCCATGAGAATAATAATTTCCTGAATTTAGTTAGGTTCTATATTTCTTTGTTCCATGTCGACTATCTGTCATCACCCTGGCACCTCTGTTATATATGGTCCACTCTCAGAATTGAAATCCGATTATTATTATATTACTGCTGGTAAAAATCACCAAAATCGACGAGATATAAAAATTACACCAAAACTATATCAAATGCATAGAGTCACTTTAAAAAAACTTCTCTGACAACCAAAGTGAAAAAATATGTATCACTGAGTGTTTTAATGGAATTGTTAGGATTTTCCATTTTTTTACAGAAGTAAAATTTTTTGCCAAACCTCATTTCATTCTCAATTTTTGCAATCCATCAGGACTAATGTTAAGTATTTTATTTTTAAGTTCATGGTAAATTTTAAGTGGCATCTTTGAGTCGAAGCACCTAAAGTGTCATTTTTCAAAATGTTGTTCAGAGTAATATTTGCAAATACAGGTGAAATTGTATAGGCCATATGAGTTCTTTATAATTGTGTACATTATGTATATTGGCGTATGTGTTAACATATCACCACTTTGCTTTAATGCTTTTGATGCACATAATTACTTACTTAAAAAAAACATTTTATCCATAATTCAGACCATATCCATGTATATATATCCATAATTTGTTCATAATTCATTTCGTAATAAGATGTAGTTTACCAAAACTGCTGCTTTGTTCCTTGGGAATATTAATGGTTATGTATTTTACATCATGCATGCTCTCAATTTGAAATGGCATTGGTTATTTTAATGTATATTTCTTGAGATCGTGTTTCTTTTACATTCTTTCTGTTTTATGTTGAGACCTAGATAATGGACAAAACTTTTTAAGAGTTTTTCAGGTTAGTTCAGATCATTCATTCGTATTTGAAACCTTATTTCATGACATTATAAAAAGTAATAAAGTATGTATTGCCGTATTAATTCATCTGTTCATACTTTTTAGGCATTATTGCCTTGTATGAACTAAATGTATTGCATATATATATTTTTTAAAGTTAACATGACATCTTCTTTTAAGATGCTGATAAATTTAAATTATTGTCTAAGTTTATTTTGTAAACTTAACCCCCAATCACTGATTCGATAAACATGCAACTAATTATAATAATAGCCCAATGGAAGAGTTACAAAACTGAGTAAAAAAATGGAAGTGTGATGCTTAAATGCAGTTTTTTTTATGTTTTGTGTCCTAATTTGCGGTTTTAACTCAGTATTTTACGTGACAGATTGGCTTTACTCATGAAATTGTTATAACATCGGTAATCATGTGTACTTATCATTAAATAGCAATGCAAAATGTCTCACCCCAAGTGCACTCACAGCCATTTTAAACAGACTTCTCTTAGGTGACTCATGTGTAATGGTTGAATTGTATGTAATAATACACTAGGAGTTTTGTCCAGGGGCAGGATGGTTTTCAGTGAAACTTGTCATCATCAGCAAATGCAATATTTTGTGTTCATCATTAGTGGAAATTGGAATCTCTCCTTCACATCACCAGTCAACCTCATTGTACCATCACATCTAATTTCACTTGATTTGATGCAAAGCTGGGTTACATCACCTCACATTCAAAGGATAGGAACTATCTCAACTAACTCTTATAGGGAGAAAAATTTGTTCACATATAACGTTCTCATACAAAGGGTGCCAACAATATTTTTATTTTTCATTTCAAAAGTCCATTTCCTCATAATTGATTCAAAGAACTGAATATTCTTTTATTTTTTTCATTGCCATATCGCATTCCTTGATTTTTACCTCTCCTTTTATTCCTTATCCTACCCTTTTCTTCACAAATTCATGAAGATATCACAGTTAATAAAGCAATGTCTGTGTGTGTGTATAAACTGTACACCATTTAGAATGGATGTGTTTAATCAGTAATTTACTAAAGTGCAACTTTGTACTCCTTTTTTTGGTTCATTGTAAACATTACTAAAAAAAACTCCCCTTTCTTTAAAGCAGAATGTTCGCATAGTTCTTGCTGCATTTCACTCAGTTCTAGCTTATTCCTGATAGAGTAACAGTGAGCACTGTGCACGTTTATGGTCCTTTGATTTAATAAAAGTGTTTTGTATTTAGTGATGAGGACACTCCTGTGATTTATTTTATTCCTCATCAATCCTAAGCATATTTTCTAGTTCTGTATATTAATGCTTCCGCCAAAAGGAGTTGTTCTGAATATAAGACATTTTTCTGTAACTCCACCATGACTAAGCCGAAAAAAGATGATCCAAGATGAATCCATGCTGTTTCCGGGAATTACTGTTGCGTAGTTTAGTTGATGGACAACTGTTTCGTCCCCAGTCCTGGAGGCGTCTTCAGGTCGAAGTGATCTGCGTTTGCAATTTGGCCACTATATATAGGAGACCCTGGCTGGCTGGGAGCTTTCTGATTGGCTCCTTCTAGGCGGCGAATGGGAAACACCCTTTTCCATGTGGAAGTCCGAGTGTAGCCGTCCTGATAGTTGAAGTTGTTGGGATTTTTCATTATTTCTACCACTTCTCTAATGAGTCGTGGAAAATATAGTTTTTCATTGGCCAACACTCTAGTCTGAAGGAGGAGCCAATCAGAGAGCTCCCAGCCAGCCAGCGTCTCCTATATATAGGGGCCAAATTGCAACACAGATCACTTCAACCTGAAGATGCCTCCAGGACTGGGGGCGAAACAGTTGTCCATCAACTAAACTACGCGACGGTAATTCCCGGAAAAAGCATGGATTCATCAGATCGACGCCACGAAAGCCTAAGGATCAAGATGATCCAAGTTTAATAAATATTTTTGTGGAATTCAACCGACTATAAATTATGTACGAGAGATAAAAATCATGCATACGTTTAAAATCTACTGTTAATACATTCATGACTCCCAATTAACTTTTTGGGTCATTTTTGTGAAGTCACAAAGTGGTTTGCCTTGCCACAGTCACAAGTGTATTGCTGAGGAGTATGTATTGGGTTGCTTAAAACTTTCAATACTGTTCTCATAAAGGTTCTGCAATACCTTAGTAAAATCTTAAGGCACTACACCAATTATTATTTCCACCATTAGTTTTATTATATTTGCCTTTTATTTGTAGTGTTGATTTAAATGTGATAGATAATTAAAAGTTCACCCCCACCATGATGTTGATGAGTTGACAGCACCAAAATGATTACATTTTTGTTCTTATACTTGAATTTATATTTGAAAGCACAAATTGCTTTAATAGTGCAACTATCAGAACATCTCTTTTTGGTTTGTAATCATGGGTATTGGATCTGGGTGGCCCCCTTCTTAATCTATTAACCCTTTAAGAGAAAATTTAACCCAGTGCAGCTCTAAAAACTTGGCATAATTTTTCTTTTCGTAATCCTTTAATCCAGTTGGAATGTTTGTGGGTGTAATTAAACTTGAATGGAGAGAGTAAAAATATAGTCTGCAATGAACTGTAAAATCCTTTCACAATAGTTAGATGACTCTCTCGTCAAAATTTTTTTCTCTCTGTAACGCTGTGCTGGGTCTTTTGCTTTTTGCCTTAACACTTTTGATCTGGGGCACCCTTGTCCAACAAAACCACTAACCACACTTGGGAGTGACTTGCTGCCGGCGTGCCTCTGGTCGTTCTCACCATGCCCCAGGTCCTAGAAGAGCGGTGGAGGTGTGGTTCGAGGCTGACAGGGAATGGGAAGAAATTGGCTTTTCTACTCCAAAAGGAAGAAGATGGTTACTCGAGGAAGAGAGAATTGTGAGTGGTGATGTGATAGCTGTGCCCATGACCATGGCAAGGGAAGAGATTTCGTCTCGAGTGCCGTTGCCCATCAAGAAGTCATCAATGGTCATTAGGGAAGAGACAAAGGCACTGAGAGTGGAGGAGGAAGAAGCAATGGGGAGGGTGGTGGAAGAGGAGGAGGGAATGGGTAGGGTGGTGGAGGAGGAGGAGGAGACCGAGAGGGATGAGGGTGGATTGGTCCAGTGTGCCACTGTGGTCGAAGGGGCAATTGGAGATGAAAGTGAGAAAGTTGTTTTGGACGAAGGTTTGGATGATGACACTTCACAACAGGTGGCACCGAGGAGAGGAAGAAGGGCTAAGAAGAAGAAGCGCTGAAAAGCCTTGAAGTGAAATTTCTACCAAACTCTTGACCATGGGAGAATTTTTCCTCCTTTCAAAACTGTTTGCTCGTGAAAGGGTAATATGTACTCTCCATCAAGTGGTCTTAATGTGTATCATGACAGACGGCAAAATCTTTAGCTTCTCTTATGGCCAGGTTTTATAATATATCTCGTTAAACCGAAGGTAAACTTTAACCTTATGGTTAAGGTCAAAACTCAGTTTCACGACCCCTAGTAAAGTTCAAAACTGACTGTAAAAGAGATCTGACCTGACTCAAAGAAAACTGACAGATGAATTTACTCTTATTACAATGTACACATTCACTAAAGAGCAATCTCATTGGTTTATAAAAGTGGATTTGTTGGTAACCTCCACGTTGAGTTAACATTCACATTAACTAACGATTGGACTTAGCGAGACATTATGAAACCGGGCCCATGTGATTTGATTGTTAGGATGGACATAATGTGAAATTGGAGATGTTGTGATGTGAATTACAAAGCAAATCCTTCCACCTGGCTCATGAAAGTATAGTGTCAGTCAGCAGTGACATAAAATTGCACTTATCTCTCTAGGCATTAACTTTCATATTTTGGCTGTATATATTTTTGTATATATGTATAATTATCCTGCATAACTAATGATATGCAACAATAAATTTTTGTGTACATGTGACAGGTAATTTATTCCATAAGGTAGGGAAGTACCATGATTCGCAATTATTGTTCTTAGAATAATGAATTAAACGACATTATTAATAGCCATCATTAATGTTTTTTTTTAATGGTTTACATATTTTGAGATGACATAGTTGTAGCATAGGAATTGTCATTTTATCAGTAATGGATAACTTGAAATCATTTCAACTGTATCCTAAAGTCATGTTAGTGCTACGGAAATGGTACTTTGGATGTTTATCCAACGGTAACATAGATATGGTTTTCTTACCTATTAGTATAAAACGTTTATAAATCATAGGCAATGTTTAAGACAAAAATATTTCATTCAGTTTCTCAGAAAGGCCTATATCAATCCTTTTGAACTAAACTTGTTATGATATCATTAGTTCTTGGGAATGTGACTTAGTAGATGGGTATGTTTTAATGGAGTTGATCAAGTAATTTACAAATAAATTAATGTAAAAAATTCAGGATGCTAATTTTACAAATATTTGAGCCCTGAGTGTTTCAACTTAACTCTGCATCAAAATTGATATTTAAAAATTTTCCTATTGTTCTCAATTTCATTACAGCATCCAGGAGATGTTAATATTTTGAAATATTCTGAAAGAATATCTTGGAATAAGCAGCAGCAGTTGACCCAATTTAAAATTATTCAAGTGGTCTTTTACAAAAAATAGATTGCATTCTTGACCACGGAAGTCCCTATCATTTCAAGCTCAATCTACAACTGTTGCTGTAGCTTTCTAATTTGAACCTTCCATTTAATATGCGTAAAAATTGAAGAAAATTGAAGTCTCCTTTTGAAGATAAGAGACTAGAATACTAGTAATACTCAAGAAAAATGATTTTTAATAAAATAACTTTTTAGGAAAAATGGGTAGTCATTGACATATGCTGACATTCATTAACAGTGGCAAAACTTAGTATGGGACTTTTTAAAATCTAAATCAAGGGTATTGTGTAACAGAATATTGTAATAAGTTTGAAGGCACATTTCATAAATGTGATGAGTTTACTTTCTAAAAACCATTATGACAAAATATATAAAAAGAAAATCATGAGATGGCATTACTGGTTAGTTTCTGATTTTTTTTGCCTATTTAATTTAACCAAAACAAATTGTGTTTGAGTAATATTTAATTTCCTATTCACTCCTTATTTAGTTTACCCCTAAAGAAGTATTACCTATCATATCGTGTCATGAACTGTGATAAATTAAAAAATCCGTTAAGCTTCACTTATGAAAGGGATATCATAAATAAGGATAGCACCGAAGTACACTAGATTCCTGCATGTAAGTCAAAGTCGGAATGTTTATCCAAGAATGAATAGTAAGTCAAATGTATTCATAATGTGTACTACGTATTTACTATGTATTGCTGCTGTTTTAAATTTTAAAATGTATCAATTAGGGATTTTTTTATTAAAATTATGTCATTAGGAGATTTTTTATCATGCATTTCTTTTAAAATTAACCGTTTATAAATAGTGATTGAAAAATTTGAAGGAGGAATGAGGAAAATTGTGTTTTCAGGCTCCGATATTAATTTACCTACATGCAAATTTTGAAGTTCATTTGGAAATTTATATGACGTGTAGTACTTACAAGAGTTGGCTTGTATTAACATCTAGTATTTCAAGTTTCAGTCGGATGAAATTATCGTCATAGTGTTTTTCATTTGTTTAAAGAATAGGTAATAGTGCAGAATTACTTTTTCCACGCATTTACTTCTAGCTGTTAGCACCATGCCACTGAATTTTCATTGGTAATGTTTAAATTTGGAAATTCAGAGTATGGCATTTAAAAACATTTATTGTTAACGGCTGTACTCACCATCTTCAGATTCCATCCTATTCAATTTGAAACACTTGACTCATGTAGCAACAGAGGACTGAAAATTGAAAGAAAAAAGAAAATAGTGTGTCGATACATTTTTTTTTTGCAAATGTGACCTGATGTACCAGAAATTATTTATTGGGCAAATAATTGCACAGGGAGGTAATTATGCTGATGACTTCCCATGTGATCAAGCGTTTTTAAATTATTTTGATGGAGAAATTAAAATTTTCCACTTCATTAGAGCATTGTAATGTTACACAATGTGAAGTCTTTGTGTTGAGGAAATTATTTTAAAACTTCAAATATCCTTAGCAATGCTTCAGCATAGCACATGATCCAGTATTAAAATGAGTATTCCGAGACAACAGACCCATCGGAAACATATCTCCCATACCTACACATATATACTGTGGGAAAAGCCAACATTGTTTCACTCACTTGGCCTCGATCGTTTTTATTCATAGGGATAGACTCGCTTGTTACAGGAAAATAATTCTCTGGATGTTATATTTTTACTATATACTTGTTCAATAAATATATATTATGTAAATTGACTTTTCATGGATTGTGTCAGTGTTGTAAAACTTAGTGTTTCATATTTTTAAGGTTCTCTAGTTGGCTTAAGACCCTCCCATCATAATTCTTCTTTCATTTTTAAGAAAATATTTAGCCTAGGCTGAAATTCACTGCCTTAGTGGATCTTATAACATATGTAGTTTAATACTGCTTGAGTGGAGGAGTAAACACTACTGATATAATTATATATTGTTATAATTCCATAACTCCAAGGTTGTTTATAGTTTTAATGGGATTCTGTGAAACAATGGCTTAACACTGCCTACAGCTTTCTTATCACAAGTGCCTTTTGTCTGTCATGTAAGGATAGCATTATATTTTTAATTCATGAGTGCTGTGTTCTGAAATTCTTGTTGTAAAATATTTTTTGTTGAAATGTGTGAAAACTTTTCCATGCTATTTTGTGTTAACTTGTGGAATTTTAGATTATCATAGGCTGATTTATACGTTAAGTTATTGTATGAAATTTAATCCATTCATATTTAAAACCTTTTTAATTAAGTTACTCAATGCAGGTGTTACCTGAATTAACAATTACTACAATGTATTATTAAATAAGAAGTACTCATTTTAAATTACAGATATTTTTTTAACTCTTATTTCATCGTCGGCCTGCATATGAGGGATTGAGACAATATTTCACTTTACATAGGTAACCTGTAATGATGTAATAATATCAACTTGTACACTCTTAGAACTCTTCTGAACATGCTTTTCTGATTCTCTCATGCGAAGAGAATTATTTAGTAATTGTTTAATTTGCTGGAGGGAGAGAGTTGGTACCTTCTTGACAGAAAAGTCCTTCATGTATATTTATTGATGTGTAAATTGTGAATCTAGGTCATTTAGCCAGTAATAAAATAATGTGATGTTGCTGTGATATGATGTATGCAGAATACCTTGCTGGGTTGTTTTTAATCACTCAGAATGCTTATTCTTGATCAAGCAGCCTGAGTGGCAATAAATATTTTAACATTGTACAATTTGTAATCAGTTGCTACCCCATTCCTCATCCCCCACCATTGCATCATCTTCCTAGCGATATGGTGCTTTCTTCAAGCATTTGGTTTTAGAATCATCAAAGGGCTGGCAGCCACATTGTTTTGAAGTAACTCACTTCACTATAGCATCTGATCATTGGCTCACTTCAACATCTAACACATCATTTGATTAATATTATACATATATTCTCATGTTTCATCCTTCTAGCCCAGTGCATCTCATGGAAAAATGGAGACTGGTAATTCTCCACTCAGTACAAATATCATTGGACAGTTTTCATCAGATTTCTCAAAATATTAATCATCAAGACATAAATAAATAAATGTATTTATTTATGTATGTATGTGTGTATATTATAATTAAGTAATCTCCCAGTTAAGGTAGGTTTTGGATGGACACGTGTATATATAAATATATGATAGACACTTACACCATCATGCCCCTATTTCATCAGCCATTTTTGAATACTTCAAATTTGTATTAAGAAACAATATGATACCCAAAATGCCCAAATAATGCCCCAACTTCTTCAATAAAACATATCTCCAAAGTAGATAACTATTATTGTAGTTTCATTGCGTCAACTTCACTTGATTTAAATTACTCTGCATTACTTTTTAAATTATAATTGCAATTAATATTTGCCAGTCTCAAATTAAGTGATATAAACAAGTTATGGGAAGGATATTCTCATCAAAACATGCATAGATGATCATTTACATAAAGTATATGTATACTGTAAGTATAACATACATCAATTGGCTATTTTATGAGGTATCATGTATATGCAATATCTGTGCTTGAATATTATGAAGACCTAAAGATATCCATGGTGGATATTTAGTGGTTGTATGAATGTCTGTGTGTGTATAGATACATATTTATTATGCACACAAAGACATATATATGTAGAGTCACTCGTTTTCAATATAATTATGTTTTGTCGTGGTAGAGCATTGGACTACTGACCGTAGGGCCCGTATTCGATTCTCACAGTTACCTGATCAGAGGAGTACCTAATTAAATTATATATATATATATATATATATATATATATAAACTGTAGATATATATAAAAATATATATATAGTTGAATGGGATGGTCTGTCTTTTTTCACCCCTAAGTGACTTAGTTGATTTTACATATCTCAGCAGATTATTACCTTATATGCGAAAAAAGTGGTCTCATGGCACAAAATGGGGGAAAAATATTGCTATTAAAAATGTGCATTATTGCAGTCCTATGAGACAAAAGATGCATATTAATGAGCTGCTATGTGAGTGTATGGAATCTTCACGAAGAAAAGTAATATATTTTACAAATCTCTATATTTCCAATTCTTTCGTCAACTCTTTGGAAGAGAAATGCAGTCAAATAATATTACTGAAATTGTGCAAAATTACATCACATACCTTAAATATTCATTGGCGTGGCTTTCATTGTATTCCAAATGCTGGTGGTTGCAGTGCATATTCCCCAAGTGATGGTAGCAGTGTTATTTACTGATTTGAGCTAGATTAGGAAAGTTGATTGGGTAGGACTGACTCCATGTATATTATGACTGATGTCAGATCTCAAGAATGTGCCTGGGCAGTGTAGCTGGATTAATCAAGTAGAGTAGAAAGTTCACAAACATCTATCATTGAGTAATGCCTCCATTTGTACAGAAAATGACCATAAATCACTTTATCAATGTCAGACTCACCCTAGCAATAAAGATACAAGGCTGGAAATGCACTTGATCAAAAGATTTACATGTGCTACATGTGATTTTTTGGACTCTTGAAGTGAAGATAGAAGCATCATCACCACTCTTTGTGTATGAAAAACACTTAAAGCAGTGAATGTAATTGTTATTAAAACCATTATGAAATGCTTGTTTATGGAACAGAATGAACACATTAGAAGTGTCCAAGTGCCATCAATCATGACTAATATCTCTCCAAAATACTACATGACAACACTTTCCTTGAAAGAAGAGTGTAACGGATTGAACGCTTTCCCATTGTTGCGCTTTGATTGTAATCATTCTCTGTGCTCCTTTCTTGGCATATATGAGGTGAACCAAATTTCTGAACACCCCTTCACTCCCATTCACCTTCAAACAAGGTGCTGCAAACTGCTTTCATTGGAATAAAATGTTTGATTGGTAGAATATAATCTTCAGAAAATCAAAATATCCAATTCAAAATGCTAGTTCTAATTACTTCATTACTCACTGTGATAGCGATTTACCTTTTTCAATTTCTTCCTCTTTCTGAATGTGAATAAAAAATTTTTATATGCTCACATAAAATATAAGCCTTTCAGGCTTATTCAGGCAGGCTTTCTTGTATAGAAGTATTGTAGATATTCAAGGCCTCCATTCTAGTGCTCTTACTTTGTCAAAAGTATCTCCCAAGTATTGAATATCTCTTAGTTTCTTGCTATGCTTGGGTTAACAAACTATTGAGGAGACAAGAGTGGTTAAATTTTCAGAAATCTTATTTAAAATATAAGGTTTTCTCCATCATGCTGATCATTGCTCTCATCGGCTTAGTCCAACATTAATTCTGTGACAATTCATTAATTTTTGGACCACAAGTTTGATATTATGTGTGAAAAAGGTATTACATATGATCATCAAGAAAAGGATGGAGAATTCATTTTAAGAGTTTAGAAAGAGGATGGTTATGCATGATGCCACAACCATGATGAGGTCACCAGTAGAAAGTTTTCTAATAACTCTCAAAATTCTCCAAATCAGTTATATTTTTGGATGATCAAGTCAATATCATTTTCAAAGTGCAAAAAACATTCGTCTTGACCAGGATGATCAAGTGTAACTTAGCCTGTCAGCCAAAGGGTTACAATCATTACTTGGTGCATTGTAGAAACCATTTGATAGGCATGGGATGAGTTAATCATAATAAAACAAAGGTAATGAATTTCTTGGGAAATAGGAAAGCTAAAATAAATGCCAAGGTTAGGGAATAATAAATTAGAACAGGTCAAACAGTTCACCTAATCAGGAATTGTTTTGATAGAGGCAATGCCTAGTGATGGGGTCAATAAAAGAAGAATTGCATTGGTAAAGAAGCATTTAGAAAGAGACGTGAAAGTTCATGAAACGCATCTTAGGTAAAGATGCAAATAAAAGATTGGCGGAAACTTAAACATGAATAGTAGTTTAAAGTGGCTCAGAAACTCGATCATTGAGGTAAGAGAATAAGTGTAAATTGGAGGCTTTTGAGGAGTGGCTGTGGAGAACAAGGGAAGTAATAAAATGAATGGAAATAAAAGTAAACAATGAAGTTATAGAAATGGTAGGGGAAGAGAGAAAACTAGAGACAACTGTTGGTAGAAATTCAAATAAGGCAGAAACAGTAATAGAGGGGAGAATGTTGTGAAAATGAGAGAGAGGAAAAGAAGAGGCATTTTAGCTGGAATTAGAGAAGTTAAATAGTGCTTAGCTAAATAATGAGTTATTGTAGTATGGGGTTTAAATATAGTTCAGGTCATTTTAGTTAGGGCTTAGATAGTAGTTAGAGGCTTAGAACATAGTGCATCTAGGGCCAGGGATAGATGAAAAACCTAAAATAATTTTAGTGTCAAATACTGCATCAAAATTGTGGTGAGCAGTCTCATGTGCATCGGAATGTAGTAAGTGAAAGAGAGAGAGAGAGATAGCTTTCAGGTCTTTGCTTGGAGCAGGTGAGGGAGATAAGGTGAGGTGTACAGGCAAGGCCTCAATGTAAATTCATAATTGGGTTTAAAAATGGAAGAACAAGAAATTAAAGACAAATATGTTATTCCCACATCCCAGGAGGATAACCGATTGTGAGGTTGGCGAACATTCAAGAGGGAAGAATGGGAAGAGAGTGCATTGTCATCACAACTTAAAACACATTAGCTAGGATATTAAAAATGTCAACAAATTGTTTTAAGAAAAAATTCACAGAATTTCAATGCAACAATTTGAGAGTGTAAAAGTCATTTGCCTTGACTGAGATTTGAACCCGGATCCCCAGATGTCCAGCCGAGTGGTTTAGCCAGTTAAGCTATCGAGGTGTCCTCTTAAACTCTGAAATGTTTTACTAATGTTAGTTACTGTTGCGGCATCTCCTGCAGTTTCTTGGAATTTAACAGAATTTTTCTCAAATATCAATAAAGGATGACTCGACTCCAAAAGCCACTGGCCATACATAACTGGCAAAGAGTTAAGATGCTGCCAAGGTGCAGCAAGCAAGCACAAATTCAGTCTTGCCACCTATATCGTAACTGACTGGCCACAGTAAGTGACATAAGAGCATTGCTGAAATGAAATATCACAGTTCACGATGTCTCAAACTTATTTTCAACGGCCCGTAAGTTAATGTCCATGGCAGTCTATCTTCCCACCGGACACCACATAAACTGTTTAAGGTAAAACTAGAGTCATGATGAAAATTTGAGTTGACTATTCTTCGTAAAAATAGCTTATCATTAGGAAAAATTTTCCTAATGATAAGCTCTTTTCACTCTTTGACCCTCTTACACTCTTTGAAATGACCAAATGTTTTCTTTAATAATACTAAAAACACAGGAAGCATCCCCACAATCATTTGAAATGGAGCATGACATTTTTTGGTTTACTGTTGACTATACAAGAAATAAAAATTGAAATTGAAGCCCTAAGAATTGAAATTTGGATTTTTGCAGTTTTAAATATCTGAAATGTTCATAGTATTAATTTATTTCTAAGTAGTAATAATGGTAGCACCTTGCGTCCTATTGTCTTATACAAACAATATCATGGGTTAGTGCTCTGGGCTAGTGCGTAGATACCTTTTCTTTGGCTTCATAAACAAAAATGTCACCTGATAAAAATCTCAGAGCAATTGGCAGGACTTTCCTTTTATGCAAAACATGGTGGAATGGGAACTGCATGCAGGGAAACTGAATAAGACAAAAATGTAGTTAGTAAATACACTGAAAGGTATCAATATATTGAAGGATGTGATAGAAGCCTTGCCGGCCCCGGTGGCGGCGGGCGTCCTCGTCTGCCAATCCAAGGGTCGCAGGTTCGATTTCCACCAGGGTGGGATTTTTTCCACATAGGGCTGGGGTGTTAGTGTTGTTGTTATTGTTGTGATGTTATTGTTGTCCGATGTTAAGGCCAAAAAGTGCTGTTTTCGGACCAAGACGAGTGAATGAGAAGGGATGATAGTAGGAGACCGGGTGAGATGGTAAGAAAAAATTGATATTTTTGATGAGTACATGTGCGGGTCGCGGTGGTCCAGTGGGTAGAGCGTTGGACTACTGACCAGGGGGTCCCAGGTTCGATTCCTGGGCAAGGCACTTTGGGCACCTGCAGCTCCACCCAAGCTAGTTGATTTTTCGAGTACCAGATCTTCCTGGGAAACCATAACCGGCACAGGGAAAGGAACTGGCCCCCCTACCCTGATGTGTGATTATTCACATGCCATCGAACTTGGTACATGGGTGAGCTCTACAATCACCTACTAAACCGACCTTCGGGTTGATTACTGTGTTTTTTTTACATGTTTAAAGGATTTAGGATACATATTTAGAAGTTTCCAGTGGTCAGCAAATGTGCTCTAGTTTTGTTAGTTCCAGGAGTATTGTAAAACTTTCTCAGACAGTAGTCCTTATAAGAAATCCATAATATGCCTCAAATTAAATCCCTAGGTGCAATCATTATGTATTCTCATGGAACTTTTCTCGAGTTGTTTGCTACTTCAGTGTAAACCCTAATTTTATGATTAAATGGGATTACTTTTTTGAAAATGTCCTAATGACATCCACCATCCTTGAAACTTTCATCATTCCATTTCCTTTGGTTGGCAATAAATGCAGTAATTTCTTGTACAAAATGCAAATTAAGTTGTAAAAACAAAGCATTGATTTTTCTTTGTAATTACTGTTGCCACAGTTAGCAGGTAAGTGAAACTGAGTTTTTGCGATTAAACAATGGTCTAATTTTATTTTTTGTTTGATAATAGTAAATAATATATAATTCAATTCATTTGAAATAATCATACTTTGCATACTCCTATGTAGTTGTCCATCACTTATTCTTTAACTGAGTCACTTGGGATTTCAGCCAGTCAGAATGTGTCTATTATAGCCAATCCTTTATTCAGTTTAGATTCTTTAGAAAATTGGCTCATGATGAAATCTGCGATAGACTCGTCAACTCAAAAATATTTTGAAACATTCAAAACTGGAGTGTTATTTAAGGAAACTTTAATGTAATACAAAACTTATGGCATTAAGAGAAGTCTTTATTTTTTTTGGCTGAACACACTTTAATTTCAATTTATTTCCTACCATCAACCTGATATCTTTATTTGTGACATTCCTAAAACTTGATCGCTAGTATGCATCTCTAGCTTAAAAAATTGAAGACAAAAGTAAATACATAGTTTGAATTACCTTTTTGCAGTTAGTTTTTTTTTAAGGGCAGTCTCCTCCTATGAATTCAAAATTTTTATAAGGTTTTAAAACGTTTTCTTGTGAGGTATCTTTGTTGATTGAGATTCAATTCTGCAACCATTAGACATTTTGAGTGCTTACGTATTCTTAGGCATAGCTAGACTCGCTTACCTTTTAAGGTTAAGTACCCTCTTGCACAGGACTTTCTTTGAAAGGGGGTAATGTGTTCCCTCTCCATACAAAAAATCCTGCACATGGAACACAACCATTTGAATCCCCAGGTGGCAGCCAGAGCTGTGACGACCACATAGATGGACGATCCTTTGACGATGACGGGGATGACTACGAAGATGACCGCGAAGAGGAAAGAAGTTCCACCGGTAGCTTCAGTTCGGCCAGCAGGGCTTCATTTGACGCAGTGCATTGCTTTGCCCAGCCTCCGCCTTCCTCTTCCTCCTCATCTTCCTCATCTGCCACACCCGCTACGCCCTCCCCCTCGGGTGGAAGCACATGGTGAGCTGGAGCCATACCAGTGGTGGTGCTTCGTGCACTATTCTACTCTCTTGAGCCATGTGCTACCCATCATAACAATGCCACTCTTGAACGAGCACTGGAAAAGAGTTTACCTCTATGGCTAGGAGTAAATTATTGTCACTATTCAAAGACTTTTCATTGAGTAATTTTCAATCATCATGCCCTTCCCTGCTCTCCCTGCTTATGGAAACACTAAAGCATGAATTTGGCCTAATTTTTTTTTTGGCTTCAAACGGTATGATACTTATTTAGGAATATCAAATTTTTCACCATTTCTTTGATAGTTTTTTTTCTGATAATAACGACTTTTACTCTCAGGCTTTTTAAGTAAACCAAAGAGGCTACTAGCACAGCTTCTGTCATTTGCTCATTTCTACTGAGTGAACGAAATGAAATTACTTTACAATAACTATGATGCAATTTGTACTTTTAAAATGATCTAGAGGGAAACAAATATGTAGATGATTTTATCTGAGCAAGCAGTTGTCTGTAATACACGTACATTCCATTCGTGCATTTATTGCAATCAAATGGAATATACTTTTTAACTAGTGGAAATTCATGAGTATTACTACACAAAATCTATTTTGTAACTGGTTGTTTTTAGCCCATGTCATATTTAAAAAAAAAATATCCTTTCCGGGGAATTTTGATAAAGGTGACATTAAAACTGTTTGAGTCCTAACGTGATTTGTTTGTTCAAATATTTGCCAAAAAAAAAAGAAGTGACTCACTCCAAAACAGAATCAATGATTAAATCTTCCAAATTATCAAAGAAAATTGACATGGTGTATATTTTTGCAAATAAAAAAAAGAATTGGTGAATTGACCTAAAAATTTTTTTGAGGGTTTAGTTGAACCAACAATTTGAAGAGGCTAATTTCATAGACAACATATCATTTGGTACAAACTAATTTTAAAGCACTACTCAATATGTATGGCCATTGTTTACTTATTAATAATAGCATTTTATATGAATTAATAAGACATTTCTCTTATAATTCTGGGTTAAAATAAACACGACAAAAAATTTATACACAAGTTTACATTGTTTTTATATAATTGTAAATGGAGAGAGTGTAAGTATTGCTTCCGAATTGTGTCTTAATAAGAGTTCTTTAAGACACTTCACCCACCATGTTCTTATACTGGCTGTAAAGAGCTTGTATCATGAATTCAGTTCTGAATAAAAGGAATAACTGTTTCTAATAATTGTTTGATTTATTATGTCAAACAGCATCCTTTTCAATGTCCAAAAAAAACTAAAATGTAATCCCACTGTTGATTTTATCCTTAAGCTTCTGCACATCACTAGGCAAACAATCTTGTTCCCCACCGTAAGACTTAACGATCATGTCACACACATTTCTTAACTTGAAAAAACTGATGAATGGATTGGGGGCTGATATCCTGCTCCTTTCAAACAGTTCCTTCTTTTCCCTGAGTACTCCAATTTCAGCTTCCTTCACACTTATGATATCCTCTAAGGTTTTCTCCTGAGTTTTACTCCCCGATATAGGGACTGCCTCTCCTCCCTCACCTGCATTGTCCGATTCACCATCACCTAAGCCATCTCCCTTGAGAGAGCATTCCTTTGAGTCTAAGCCATCTTCACCCACCAACGGCTTATCCAAAGCACCCAAACAATTATTCTCCCCTGTCATCCTTGATCTACCTTTTGCCTTGATCAGTTCCTGTTCCAGTTTATGTATCTCCATTTCCACCTTGAAGTAATCGGCCACCTGAGGATCAAGAATGTCCTCCAGGTTACCAATCATGAATGCTGCCAACTCCGACCAAGGCCACTTGTTTTCATTCTCGACCACCCATTTCCCTTCTACCCACGAGACTGCTGCAAACACAACGTATGCTTTTATGCTTCTAGTGAATCCCTCGGGTTGAGAGTCTGTTCCAAAACCTTCAAAGAGCTGGGTGATGCTCTCTGGACCTGAAAATTGAAGGTGGTTAAAACCCATCCAACAATACTTCTCTTATTTTGTTTATTTTATGCACGTAATATTTTAAATTAGGGTATACACGGTAAGGTATGATTTGGGGAGAAGAAAAGTAGATAGGTTGACAGTATTGGCAAGCCTATTCTGATAACGAAAGTTCTCACAGTTTTCTGCCAACATATAAACCATTAAACCAATTCAATTCCCTGAACATTCATTAAAATTTTCATATAAAGGTTTCAGGTGTCACTTTGTGGAAGCGATTCATATCGGAAAAGAAATACTGAGTTATTCCACGTATATTCTATTAAACACGACCACGGTTTTAACTTACAAAGTCATCAGTAAGTTTGTAAGTCGAAACCGTGGTCGTGTTTAATAAAATATATGTGGAATAACTAAGTATTTCTTTTCCGATATTCAAATTTTCCATTGGAGAAGATTAAAAGTGGGAAAGATGTAAAAAGACAAATTGAAGAGGTTCATGGATCTATAAAAAACCATGTGGCAATAAAACCATGAAAAGCATGGGATTCAGATTACTATAGCCATCCTGAAATTAAGGAAAGTAGTAGTAATTCTGATTATTAAAATACTTTATACTATACAAACCATTTGGGGCTAGAAGGCTGCATAACTTCAGAAGACTGTGATTCCATACGCCTTCAGATTTTGCACCCAACACTTGTTGGGAATAGCACAATGACATGGCCTTTAAGACGTGATTCCACTTTTTCAAATTGACCTCTCCTTCAGATGAGGCAGCACATATACTAAGAGCAAGCTCCTCTGCTAACTCCAAAAAGAACTGAAAAATAACCAAACCGTAAGTGGTAGTAGTAGTTTTAGGTGAGGTGACTGACAGCTAAGGTCATTTGTGCCATTACGGATGAATGGGAAAGGTAAGGGTAGAGAAAAATCCATCATCAGCATTCACCCACTCTTAACGAAAGTAGAGTCCCAAGTAGGGATCGGGATACCACTGAAAAATATCTGCCTTCCCTTGGATTCGAACCTGGGCCTTCCCTCTTGGTGAGAAGCCAGTACATAAACCACTGCACCATCCCATCCTCACCAAATCATGAATAGAGGACATATACACATGTACAACTACATCTACATAATACCCCGCAAGCCGCCACAAGGGCGTGGGGTGGAGGTACATGTACATATGTATATACTTTCATATTTGTCAGCCAATGTAAAAGCCTTTGTGCTGTTTTTGGCTGCTTTGTTAAAAAAATAAATATTGGGAAAATGGAAACACACAATGAAAAAACAACATTATGAGGAAGGTGGAATTGTCTAATTTCCAAGAAGAAATAAGCTTCCTTCATTGGGCTTGAACCATGAAGCTTTGACTTGCCAGGCCAATGCTCTACCAATTGAGCTATCGATGGAATAAAATTACCACTGCAATCCTTGGGGGATTTACGCAACAGAGTGCCCTGATTCTAGGGGTCAAGGGGCTGTTTCATCCATCACCAGAGGAATGGACGAATGAACAAGAGGCAAGTATATCAGGGAAAGCATTCCTGCATTATCATAAAGAGTAAGTAGAGTCCATTCAAAGGCATGAAGAGTTAGAAGAAGTAAATGAATCACATGGGCCAAATATAGATATATTAGTTGATGATATATTTCCACAAAATAATGTTTTCAGCACTCTGTGTAATACACTGTAAAAACACAAATAATTTTACGTTCCCTTGTTTATTTTTGTATCGTATTTATCTGGTGCCGTCCTGGATTTTGGTTCATTATTCGCCACTTCAACTAGTAAACATTAAGTGTTGCAGCAGTTTAGAGTAAGGGATGTTGAGTGGTTACTGCATTAGTTGTAAAATTCTGGTTAGCAATGACTTAAAGCAGATTCCTTGGCCTTTTAAATACTTTGTATAAATAGAGTATTTCTCTGATGGATTGAATTTTAATCACATTTAATGTTCAAGAAAAAAAACTCACATTTTTTACTGCATCTGCAACTTTCTCCCCTCTCCAAGTGGAGAGGCATGTGTACGCTTCATTGGCAGAGAGCTCATCATCATTACTCCACGGCAGTGATGTGAATGATTGCAGGATGTTAAGTGAACTCTGATCCAAGGTTGAATCTCCTTCTTTCCATCTTTGTGTAAGCCATTCACACAGAACATTGTCCCCTCCCTTCTCATGAGCCTTGAAGCATTCCTCCAATTTCCTTTGCAGTTCTACGACCAGGGAAAGGGCCTGGAAAGTTAAAAAGAAAAAAATTGAATGATTTTTTTAATGTCATGAAAACATTTGAACAAATGCTTGACATTGATGAAGAATTTGCTATCAAAAGCTTCATGCCAAAGTTATTTAAAAAGCTATTTAAAGTTTGCTTATCATTCCAGATTGTTTTCATGAAACTGTAGATACATAAAATCATACATAGGTTATCCATTACCTTTTATACATAGGTTATCCTTTAACATGAATAACATTAAGATCAGATGTCAGACAATTTTCTTCAAAATTTCCAATTTATGATTCCCAAAAAATGGTAAACACAAAATCGAGGCAAAGATATCTTATGTCTTCCAGGAGTCAGGTTCTACATTTCACCCAATTTTTAATATATCTCATGTACAGGGGAACCTAACTTAACTTACACATCATATGGCAAGTTGTTCGCACAATGAGCAAAACTATTGGTCCTGAAAACAACTCCCTTCACGAGGGACTTTTCACCTAACGAGTGACGAGGAGAGGGAAATTTCCCCGATTCATTCCCTGCCTACTCTGTTTGTCTCTAGCACTCGCTCTGCTAGCACTATTCACGTCACTAGTGATCACACATTTTTCCAAACTTGTGTTCAAACATTTAATTAGTGATTTTTTTTGGCAAAGTTTAACAACATATTGTGCACAGTTTTAAAAATAACCCAAAGAAAAACCATATGAAGAAATGTAAACAAAAAATACCAGGACCGCAAACTTGATTGGCACTAAGTGATAAGAACGAAAAGAAAAAGAAAAAACACACACACGCAAAAGCCAAAATAAATAATAAAAATAATAAATAATAAAACAAACTTACAACCACTCGATCACTAGGGTGTGTTACGAAATAACGTTCACTCTCGTGAATCACATTCACCCACACACACACACAGTCAGGGTATCACTCAATCACTCAGGTGTATCGGACCTTTGTGAAATGCACGTGCTAACTCATTCAGGGTTTACCAGGATTCCTCCTAGGCCAGGGACCCACCAATCACACAGAAATAACAAAACGGAAAATAAGGAACTTCGGTAAAAATACCATCACTCAGGTGTATCCGTCCTTTGTGAAACGCACGCACTCACTCATTCAGGGTTTACAAGGATTCCTCCTATGTCAGGGACCCATCAATCACACGAAGAAAGCCATAAGAATCACATGAAGAAAACCATAAGAGAATGAAAATAACAATATAAATGAAAAGTAAAATCACTGAAAATCAGGAACAAGGTGTGAGCGCATCTGATCGCACATCGATAATCAGTAGACATCAACGATTGGCTTTCCCTTCGAGAATACGGACAAGACTAAGAAGATAGATACTTCGAATAGAGCGACAAGAGTATCTACAAAACGGTTACATATTCTCAAAGATGGTGAAAGATTGCTTCCCATATGCATAGATGAAAAGCATTTGCAATAAAATGACACCATTAATGAGAATATAATTTGTGAGAAGGGAAAAGTGATTTTTGCCAACCTCATTCCCTAAATGTCAGGATCATCAATGGCCAAACAAATATATAAGGGGAGATGGCTGTGTTTCGAGAAGTTAATGAGAAAAACCAACTGATGTGAGGTATTGTGAGGCAGCAAGCCCCTAGTAAAAGAAAGCAGAGAACTTCATCGGTGATGCCAAAAAGCTCGTAGATTCTGAGAGGTTACCTGCCACGACATGTTTTTAATTGCAACAAGACAGTTCACTATGGGAAGAAAATGCCAAAGTGAACCCATATTTGTGCAAAATAACAGTAGAAAAGAATGCATTGCCCAACCAGGAGGCAATGAAAGGTCATCTCACGCCACTATTTTGCACAAATGTGAGCTGTGATTTGAAAATCAAATCCCTGCTTGCTTACCATTCAGAAACTCCATGAACCTTCAAGGAGTGAAAGGTCCATAACAGCAGACTAAATGAGATTTGGAGGTCACGGGAAACTTTTGCATCATTCCATGAATGTGAGGCATCACCCTAATATGACAGTGGCGATGCATGCCATAAATTTATTTTACGATCATTCTGAGCTGCATTTTTACCAATTGTTGAAGCGTCGGTGAAAACAATAGTCTCTAGATAGCTTTCTGGTAAAAAGGAATTAGGTATGTATCATAAACAATTATCAATTTATTGTGATTCTTTTTTTTTTTTGCTTTTACAAATCGAGTTAGCATTCCAGGTTGCTTTATTCCATTATAGAAGTATATGCGAATCTGATCCATGATACTAAACAATGTGTAGATAATTTTTTTTAATAAACCTCATTGTGGAGAAGAATGGAGAAGGTGAAATGGACCGAAAGGGAAACAAATGAGGAAGTACTAGGGATGGTGGGTGAGGAGAGGGGTTTGTTGGTAGAAATCCTATGGAGGCAGGAAAAATGGATGGAAGGTGTAGAAGAACGGTAATAGAGAGGAGAATGTCAGGCAAACAAGGAAAGGGCAGGAACAGGACAGGGATGTTGGACATGATGAGGGGGAGGAAAGAAGTACACAGAGATGAAGAGTAGGTTGCCTGATGTAGAGTAGGTTGCTGGATTGTGTTTTGTTTTGAGTCACAAAATATTTATTTGGTATTTGTGTCGATCCAAAAACCTACCTTAATGAGTAAATTACTTAATAATAATAATTTATTATATTTTGGCATGGAACACATTATCATATTTTACATTAATTTATATGCAAAAAGTTGCTTCACTAAACAAATGTTTCCCTTTACTAGAAAGATTACCGGAAGGATTATGCTCGTATTATGAGGTTCCACTATACTGTCAATTGTACAGCTCATGCATCATAGATTTAATATATTATGCTTGTACCTGTTAGTGTGTTCATTTGTTTTAGCTGTGCAGAGAGGAGTGGCAGGGCAGAGGGATCGGAAGTGACCTGTCAAGCCTGAGACAGTCATCACAGACATTTTGCAAACACAACCTCTTGCATTTCGGCAAATAAACAGTGTTACTGTTAATATTAGTACGACTTCAATCTTGAACAAACCCCATAACCAAGTCGGTTTAATACTCATATTCAGCACTTTAATACTCATATTTTCACAAGTAACAAAGCTCCCAAGTCTTTTTTGAACTCTTACCATTACCAATTACCTCCCAGTATTATGCAAAATAAGTAAAGTTCATGAATGTACTGAGAAAGTTATAATACCATCAATCATGAACACTAGCAGCCCACATAAGCAATAATGTTCACTCAACCACATAGAAATTAACAGTGGAAAGGGACTCTGCAATACCTTATTTTAATTCAATCTCACCATGGCAAACAAACCAGAGCTTTATCTCTTGAAAATAAGCAACGATATACTGCCCACATTGAATAAATATTAACAGGGAATCTGGGTCTGATTTATAAAAACCCACTGACTATGACTAACCTTCAGATCTTTCACTTTCTTGATGCAATCCAAAGCTGCATCCCAATCATTGTTCTGAAGGTTAATATGCATACACTGCTTACTGAACATAAGACCAAGCTGTTTCCCTTCATCTCCAGCCTTCAGAGCCAGATCAGCTGCTGTGGCTATGCACTCGGGATAGGTAGATCTGTTGGCAAGAGCCTTTGCTGCCGCGAGGTATTCTTTAGCTGCAGTGAAACTGAAGTGAAAGAATTTGGTATTACTTACTTATTTGTGTCACTCAAACCTCGGCTTTCTTAAAATTCTATAATTCAGAGTAAACAAATGAATAGTCTTGCATCTCAGTGCAATTGCCACACTTCTGATGACCCATTCAAAAAATCTTACAGTTCTTGTAAGCTGTTGAACCCAGTTTGGATTTGGAAAGTGAAGGAGATCATAACACCACAATCAATGAATACAGCATAGAGAGCACTGGATGTTACAAGTAATATATACGGGAAAGCTGTGAATTTACTGATGTCCTGACAAAATTCTTACCGAGAAATCATTTGTATGAGCAGCTGGTAAAGAACTGGAGAATACCATTTAACTCTTTCTTTCTGTGTGCAATTACATGCTTTGAACTTGTATTATTAGTCATTTTTCCTGAAGAATGTTCTCTTAGGTTTACTCTCAATTGCAGGAGTACAAATTAGCTCCTATCCAATAATACCTCTGATCGAGGTCTGTTCAAAAGTGATCATAAACTTTTTATTCCCATAAATCTTTAGCAAAAATCACATTTTAAATCATAGGAGTCTTCAGGCTTAACTACGTGGAATTTCTGCATAATCCAAGGAATACTTGTAGTAGCAAAAAAACTCTGGCATTCCACAATTCAAAACTTAGTTATTGCACAATCATGGTTTTGCTGCTGCATGACATCATCAGGTTATTAAATTATTAAACTAGTTGCCTAACCTTAAAAGGACTGTTCAATGAGTTATATTTAAAGGAAAACTATTTCTGTCTGTCATTGAAGGGATTTTATTCTATTCAAGAGGTTATTGATGCATGTTTCAGGGATCTCTCTTTTGAACAATGGATCAAAATGTATAATTATGCACAGGGATTTTAATTGCTGACAATATCTATTGTGAAGACCAACCATTAAATCAGAAATACGTAAATGTGAACTACTTTCGTTAGTATTATTTACTGTAATAATTAGTCACAAAAAGATAATACTTGCTGTCATAGCAACTCGCAAGGCGAATGAAAAAAATTAATAGTAACTCCAAATGAAAAGGTAAGTAAGGGCCTTATGGATGATTCCTATACATTTCAAGAGTTTATACATGATTTTGAATCTTTGGTAATACTTAACCATTCAAGAAAGGGTTGAGAAAATAGATCATATTCAAAGAAATGCTAGGGGATGTCAGGGCAGTTACAGTAAAGAAATCATCCACTGATGTGCAGTGAAACGCAGAAATTCTACAGGGTAAAAATTGTTTACTTTCACCAGGATTCGAAGCCAGATCCTTCAATTTTTACATTCTAAGAGGGTACATTGGTAGCTTAATTGGTTAAAGTACTCAGAATTATGAATCAGGAATCCAAATACACACTCTATGTCTATCTGTCACAAAAATTTAATATCCTACCAGTGTATTGCATACATATTTTTACTTCATATTAAAAACAATTTTTCATCATCTAACATTAAAAACTCAAGTGTCAATACTGATGAGACAAGGTCCCAGAATTACTTTTATAGACCATACTATATGTGCAAACTCGTGCAACTGCATTGGGATCAAATCTGAAGCCATTAGTGTTCTTTAACAAAATGAGTGGTAAACTCAAAAGCACTTTGCAAGATGTTGCTTTTCAAAAGAAAACTCATGAAATTCTAAAAGACCTTCCTCTTTTATTTGATCCAGGAGTTTCTGGAGAGAGATAACCTCTTTATGTTTGCATAAACTAATGGTGGTGTAATTATGTTTACTTGTAAATATTGCTACTTTTGAACTTTATAATTTTGATATGTTCTATACAATAATAATATATAAACTTTGGACATATACAATTACAATTATTGTTGTTAGTAACCAGAATTACATCTTACCACATGGCAGCGACTTCATAGTTGCCTTTATGGAAAAGATTCCATCCCCACTCTACCATTAACTCATGAGCAGTTGGGTCATCTGGAGCTAATCGGCAGTGTGCAATGGCCAAGGCTTCTCTATACAGGGATTGACTTCTTAGAAGCTTGATCGCATCATCAACCTTTAAAACAAGAAAGCAACAAGTGAAATAATATCGACATTATAAACAAAAGCAGAAACTTAACCGTGGATATTTTTTCCTTATGCTTTCAGTGCATAAAAGTTCTAGGCATGGTGAAATGGAAGGAGAGGAGATTTTTGGGAGAAATTCATAGGAGGCAAGAGAGATGAATGCAGAGAACTTTGACTGGAAACTTAATGCTGAAGACTGACAGAAAAATAAGACAAGGGAAGGAAGAGAATAGGCATGTCAGACTAAATGAAGGGAAATAGAATATATACGGAATAAGAAAATAGAAATGTAATGAAAGAAAACCTGTAAGAAAAGGTACAGGTTTGTATCCATCTAAAACATATCTTAAATGGTAGACTACCAAGCAATAATTTCAGTGCACGACCTTGTAGGTGGGCTGTTTCAAAACAGGGCTCCTCTATCTAAGGAGAAGTGAAGAGAGTCCATTGCAAGACATATTCTGATCATATAATTTACCATCTGGGAGTAATTTTTCTATTCTCTCACTACATGTCACCAGTCCAAAAGATTGGGTAGGTAAAAGAAAAGTTAAGATCACTAGGCCATTGAAGCCTGGCAATTTGGTCGATGGAGGAGACAGAATTGGTAGCCTCTTGAGACAGGGGAACTTTCAATCACCCTTGGAAGAGAAGCAAAAAAAAAAGATAACTGTTTACCATGCCAAGTGTTCATTCTACTTTTAAAGCCCTTTTGAGAACCAAGTTCCAAGTCCATTTAAGGATTGATTTTAAGAATTAAAAATTTTTTTAATTGGGTTCAACTAGTGCTCTTCCTGAAGATTTAGACGGAAAGGGGAAAAGAACACTACAATGACAGCAAAGTTGCAATTATTTTCAAGTGCTCATGGAAATATATGCATTGGCACATTGTTTAAACTGCCATACTTTGAACCTATCCAATGAGCAGCATAACAAACTTATAAGCATTGAAACGTTTACGTTTAACACAGAAAAATGCATAAACACTACAGTCCATACTCCTAAGCTTATGGACTGACAGAATTTTTTTCTTGTTTCCAACATAAAATGAAGGAACTCACAATAAATTTTTTATGCATGCAATCAAACTCCGTCATATGGCCATATTCAACCAACCAAAGCATAATTTTACCTTATGGCAAGCAAGAAGGTAAGTCGCTGCATGGTTGTATTTTCCATTTGTTGCCAACTGTTCCGAGTAAGCTTGACATGCCTCCACCCACAGCCTGAAAAAAATGAACCCTTTTATTATTTCTCTCTGTCTCTCAAGTAGAACTGTTCAATGACCACATACAGACATCCTAGATGTATTCCACCATTTCCGCAAGGGGGCATCCATATAATTCCATCTGCCTCTTCAGGCTGCAAAAATGGGCAGTGAGAATTCTAAGTAAAGTTCCAAGGACACGTAGTTGTAGACCTTACTTTAAACAATTCAAAATCTTAAATATTCCTCGTGTGTATATATCCCATGCTATTATTACTGTGCAGCAAAACAAAGCCGTGGTCAATTTGACAATAATGCTAATGATCATTGGCATAACATAAAGAGTTTCTAATTACTTGAGTATAACTGCCTTTAACTCAGTAATGTTTGCTAAGAACACTTCTCATGCTGGTGTGAAATTCCTGAAAACATTACCGGACAAAACTAAGGGAAATTGAAATTTTTTTGTCATTAAGTCTAGTTATTAAACTTTATCAGCTTTTGTGTGAACGTGAATGTTATGCAGTGGATGAATTCATGTATCTCTCTGTAAATAAATAACTTTACTCCTATATACACTGTTACCGCTCCTGTTTATTGTTTTTTTTGCATTTGTGACTGTATATTTGTATTCAAACACTAATTGCAATGTATTGTGTTCCTCTGCAATATTTGCAATCAGCATGATTTGTTCCATTCATGTTTCACAAATGTATTTCAGGGACCAATAAGCATCATTAACATTCTATATTCCCTTCTGTTAATATTCTCTTTTTTTTTAGCAAGGGGTATTATACTTAATCACTTATGCCCCCCAAGTGCACTTACTTATGAGAAGCTGTGGGTGCCATGGAGACCAACCAGTCAGATAGGTTTCCCTTGGCAATGGCATCTTTTATCATGTCTGCAACATTTCCTCGCCACAGCTCCATCAGCTGGGCCTGCTCCACATTGCCTAGAGATTTGTGATGTTCCTCTGCCAAACAGAAACATCAGTACAGTACAGTACAAACAACAACAGTACAGTAACAAGTATCAATTTCAATCTCTAAACCACTTTTAAAATTCTTTAGAATGCTTTCTTCACGCTTGAATGGCATTCTTTAAAATGCTTTAGATTAAAATGATTCCTCTGAAAATATTCATCTCTGAAAAATTGATCGTAGCACCATTATGTTTGACTTCCACCACATCACGCAGAAATCAAAGAGTCAATTAATAAAAAATTTAGAAACTCGAGCTTCTTAATGACATGCATACAGTCATTCCGGTCTGTTTTTTTGAGACATGAGGATGAGTGCAAGGCTGAATCAGATCAATATCAAATGTTTAAGAAACAAATTTTATTGTCACTGTTTACCTGGTGGATATTTAAAATTAATGTTAATGGTTATACACATTTTACGCACTCACCCTCTTTCTTCAACAAGCAATGCATGTCATTCCTGTCTCCGAAAAATAGTAATTTTGCACTGTTGGGCTCTTCCCTTGCCTCCAAAGTCCCCTTTTCTTCTTTTTCCAAGAGTCGACGTACACCATTAACCATGCCAATACCACCGGAAACCTTCCATGAGATTGGAAACAGCGATCCTCTCCACGTAAAGCTACCTTTTGAACTCTCCACATCTGGAAAAAGGAAAAAATTGTTTGATCAGTATTACTCTTGAGCAATTATACCTTGGTGAGGAAAAGAAAAACAATAACGTACAGCTGAATTACTTCTATAAGTAAATAGAAGCCTCGGATTCTTCTTAAAGATCCAATTACAAAGTCACCACCATCGATTGAACAGTTGTACAAGACAATACTCTAAACATATAAGGTTACATTCATTATGTAAACAAAATAATACCGGGACCATAAACTTGATTAGAAAGAAAAGGGGAAAAGAAATGGGCACACCTGAGTGATTGAGTGACTGTGTATTCACGTAAGTTCTTTTTGTTTCTTTACATCCTTTAATAATTTTCATTTATTTGTGTGATTGACGGGTCACTGACATAGGAGGGATCCTTGCAAACCCTGAGTGTGTGTGTGTTGAATGTGATTCACGAGAGTGAAAGTTATTTCGTAACTCACCCTAGTGATCGAGTGGTTGTAAGTTTGTTTTATTATTTATTATTTTTATTTATTTTGGCTTTTGTGTTTATTTTTTTCCCGTTTTCTTTCTTATCGCTTAGTGCCAATCAAGTTTACGTTCCCGGTATTTTTTTGTTTACACTGATTCACGACCGTAGCTACGTTCCTTGTATATTTTAATTACATTCATTACTTTATGGAATTGACACATACAATACACATTGTACGCATTGATGCAAAAGTTATAACCTATTCTACATTTGATGGTAAACTTCAAAGCATTGTCACATTAATAAGGCAGGCACTGGGTGCATGAATCAAATGCTGAAGATTGAAGCTGAAGGCAGAGTTTGAGAAGACAAGGGTTGGAAGGGAAGCTGAAAAAGAGGCATACTAAGAGAGGAAATTGCGATAACAGGGACATTAAAAAGAGGTAAGGAATCACTTACAGGGACAGGAGCAGAAGAAACACCATGCACTCTCACTTCGTACCCCCATTGGACTAAGGGTGAGATTTAAAGTAGAGTTACTTTATCGTGAACTATATAGAATGGACAATGATGGCCACCAAATGGTACCATTAACGAATGACAATACAGCTTCCTTAAGTGTTCCAGTCCTCCACATGAGACTCATAGATGGTCGGACATGTAAGTTCTTCTTGCAATAAATACTTGGCAAGTTAACTACAAATTCACATACAGGGTTCGTCCGGAAAATAAGTGTACTGAGCTCAGGAAAAAAAAATTTATTACACTTTTACATATCTTAAGCTAATATTCCTCAAAATAGGACCCTTGTGAGTCGATACACTTGTTCCAGCGGCGTTTCCATTCCTGGAACGCTCCCGCGAAGGCATCATCGGAAACCTCTCGAAGACACGTCGTCACGGCCTCTTTAACGGTGTCCCGTATCGCGTTCCTTTCAAACTCCTCTTTATCTTCGGGAACAGAAAGAAGTCCGGTGGTGCCAAGTCCGGGCTGTAGGGCGGGTGCGGCAGCGTTGCCACGCCGTGCTTGGCCAAGAAGTCCGACACGACAAGCGCGGTGTGAGACGGCGCATTGTCGTGATGCAGCCGCCAGATGTTTTTGATCGCTGGCCGAACGTGGGCGACTTGTTTTCGAAGCCTGTCGAGCACTTGGGCGTAAAATGCAGCATTTACAGTTTGTCGTTCAGGTACAAATTCGTAGTGGACGACTCCCCTTTTGTCAAAAAAGACTTATTTGTCAAGACACTTATTTTCCGGACGAACCCTGTACGTAGTGTAACCTCAATGAAGAGAGCAGCAGTAAGATATTCCCATTTTGTGACCATTCATAAAACCCAAAGGAGCAGCAGAGCAAATGCCGAACACACCAGGAGGTGAGAATACAGAGCACCACGCATCACAATGCTATTCTTAGAAACAGAAATTTGTTTCATCCCCAAAGATATACCATATCAAGGTTTATCCATAGTCAAAGGTAAGGCGTCATTGAGTGTGCTGGACACACTATCTCTTGTTTTTAATAGGAAGTACAGATTATTTCTGATAATATTCACAGGAAGGAATATTTCAAATTGGAAATATATTCATAATTGTATTAACTTCCTGGGTCCAAAAGATAAATGGATGAGTTTCCAGCCATGGGTTTGCTCAAGAAATTTCCCAAGCAATTTACAGAGGAGGAATTATCAAGTTTTTAGGGACTTTAAATTGCTGTTTCACTTTTGTACTAACTAAGTTTTTACTAGTTTAAACTAAGAACAATTGGAGTTTATTTCCCTTTAAATGTCAATTGTGTTTTGTGCAGTCTCACAAACAGTGAGTACACATTGATTATTGATAACATAACTTAAACAAAACTGATTTATTGAAATTTTTCTGGAAAATGTGCAGATTCAATCAAATTAATATCATCACAGCCTCCAGCAAGTAAAGAATCTAGATGGCCTCGAAAGTTGAGGAAGGGGAAGGGAAATTTCAAATGGGAACATAAATAATTTGATAACCATTTTCTTACAAAGGGCTTTGAAAAACATGTTATATTTTGAAGAAATTACAGTAATTTTAAACAGATGGCAATACACCCTGCAGTAGATAATTTAATGGTCAGGACATGGTAGGTATTTAAATGTAATATTGAGCATTTAGGCCATAATCAGAGTGAATTATTAAAAACATTCCTCAAAGGCCCACCCCTCTCCTCATTGGATCGACACCTGCCTACAGCTCAACTGCTGAGAGGTCCTCAGAAAAACGTATTAGTACACAAAAACAAAGAAGAGAATTATGAAATTATTCCTGACTTACCTTTAACAGATTTGGCAACTGGCAAACTGGCACCACTTCCATCATTAGAGGTTTCTAGCTTCCCCCTTGTTTCAGCAGAAGCCACAGTGACAGGAGTAAGCTTTTTCTTAGCATTTCCACCTGCTGATGCTAAAGGAAGATAATATATTTCAATAAAAAAATGAGTAGCATTTTCTTTCAAATAAATTCCACGCTATTTATAAGGATGGAAATCAGAGAAAAATCTGGCGATAGAGCACAGAGAAAAAGACTCACTGGTAGATTTTTTTACGTATTTGCATGTGGATATTCTCCATGAACAGAGGGTGAAATCTGTAGAACCACTGATGATGACATCTGGGTCATAAGAGCTCCACATGCACGCCAGTCCAGCTCCCGAATGTCCCATGAAGCAAGCTATGCACGTTTCACGGACCACGTCCCAAACCTAAAAGGGATTTTTCATAAAAAAAGAGGAGACAAAATCTACATTGGATTAATGGGCAATCACTATTTATCATTCCAGGAAACTACACTGCTTAAAAAAATTAACTGGACACTGTTAAATTTGGGGTAACATGAAAATATGGATAGTACAAAATTGTTTAAATTAAAACATTAAAAACCATTGACCTTTTATTTAAAGAAATCAACAACTTTTAAGAGAGCCCATGTAATTAGAACTTGTATTTCTTAAAAAGTATGTCAACATTTCAAAGCATTTATATTTGTCTTCATGATTGTAAAATTATTGATGAAATTATCTATTAAATTTTGAGGTACTAGGGAGAGAATACCACCGATAATTCGTACACAGACAATTGAGAGCTTACTGCATTTAAAATATCATGTAAACAGTCAGTACAAGCGAGGAGAAAGTAATAGGCTCGCTAAAATAGATTTTTAACACTCAACTTGATGAGAGAAAACTATATATTTTTAATCCTCACAGGTGTGAATCATTCTGAAGTTAACTGAATCAATAACTCTTAATTTGGATGCTTAAATTACAAGGACAATTTCATACATTTAAACTTGCACAACTCAAAGTTTATAACTAAGCCAAAAACCTCATTTGAGCACAAGATCTTCCAGTTAACTGACTGCAAAACCTATCAGATTTGCATATCAAAAGCTGAAGGCAAGAATCCTGTCCTTTTTGAATTGAATTTTAATTTAATCATGTTCAATTTCTCACTGGACCATTCCAGAGGAATTTAAACCCTCGGCCTTCAGGTTAGTATCACCAGCGTAGTAATAACCACCTCCACGTGAAGTTTGCGATTCCCACAATTTAAACTTTAAATTGAATCAGAGGTGAATGAAACTTACCCTGATAGTGTTATCATAAGAAGCAGAGCACAGCTGGCCTGATGAATGAGGACTCCATGATAGATTGACTACCTTCTTCTGGTGACCAGATAGTTTTGCAACAGTTTGGATCGGATTATTATATTCAACTCCTGCTGTCACTGGATTTTCACAGAATTCAAAGCATTAGACATTTCAATAGTTAAAATATAAAACACACAAATGAAAATTACCACTGAAATTATTCAATTCCAGATAGCCTTATAGACATATACATTTGTAAGTTTTAGAGTACACAAGTACTTGATATAGCAAATATAGTCTAATATAGCAAATGTGGGCAGGAATCCTGTTTCCCTTATTTGCTGTTCTTGATAAACAACTCTTTACTTCGGCCTGCCATTTCATTATCCAAGTATCATGGAGAATGAATTATCAAAGGACAAATATTATCAAAGTACAAATAAATTTCAAGGGAAAAGAATTGGTCAAGTGTAGGATTAGGCCTGAAATTCATATTAATGTTTAATTTTGAAAGAAAATAGAGCAAATGAATTAAATAAACCTTTACCATTAATTTAGGTAAAAACAATTGTTTGAATGCTCGTACATAATTTTTGACAATCTAAAAAACAGAATTAAAAAATTTATCTTTACCCTTAGCATGAATAGACATTTTGTGAGTTTCAAATAAGTAACCAATAACTAAGATGAACATCAATGACATGAAAATTAGACTTTTGTCATCTTGCAAACAAAAAAAGGGATAATATGCATTCATTTATGTGGCCAGAAAATGTCCTCATCCCTCACATAAAAACTTGCATACACTCATGTTTACTGGTTTTCAAACATTATGAATATCACCCCTTCAAACAGGGAGACATTTCAAGACACAAACCAAAGAACATGCTAGGTGTCACAAAAATCAAAACTTCAATTCCTTCTTCACAAAACAACTCATAGAATCAAAACACAACGGCAATTTTTTCCCTGAAATACTGCATATCCTCCCTAAAGTATTGAAAATGGATCCTCTTGAGCAAACTGAGATAAGAAGGCACTTGGTACCTAACAGTTAAGAAAACTCTACCTAAGGCTAATGTAAACTGATCTTCTTTGGGAAAATAAAGTATATTTTATGAGTTACAATATAGTATTTTGAGTGTGAATTGGTCACAAGGGACTCACTGCTCAAATGAATAGAAACTTCACCATTTGATGCAGGTGTCATCTAACCATTTAAATAAACAAGAGTGATGCTTTGAAATACTATTTAGGAAAAATAAGGACTTCGTGCCATAAAATATGGTAAGTGGTGGTTTTGACCTGCATGCTCTGGCTCAAAGGTGGGGAAATAAATCGTCAAAAGGAACACGTGAGTCACATACATGTTTTAAGTTGAGCAACAAGTAATTCATTAAGTTTGAATTCTTCATTTGGTAAACCGCGCTCTAAATCCATGACCAAAAGTAAAGTTTCCTATGAGCAATAGTAACCCCTTCTTTCCAGCTCAACAATTTATCAAGATTAAGTGAAGAAATATTAAAAAACAGTTTCTGGTGTCACTTTGTGGAAAATCTTCAAACGGAAATTGAAAAATGAACAACTTGGCTTTTCCACATATAAAATTTTTTATTCAATACCTTGGTTTCGTTATGGTTTAACATCTTCTGGTAAAAAATCAATAACATTTTTACTGGAAGATATTATACCATAACAAAACCTAGGTATCGAATAAAAAATTTTACATGTGGAAAAGCCAAGTTGTTTATTTTTCAATTTCAATAAGTGAAGAAAGATAACTCATTAAAAAAAGAAACTTACTTTCTCTCCCATAGCATTAAAAACTGAATTTTTTTATGCTGACTAACCTGTATGAAGGGCAGTCAAATGAAGACCAAACACATGGACATGCAGTGTTGTGAAAACCGAACATATGGACACGAGAGATGCAGTGTTCACCATACACAGGAGATGTGCAACTATGAACTTGGCGTACTCTGGCATCCAAAAACGAACCACACCTCTTTGCTTGCCTCCATTTCTACAGCTGGACAAACACAATAGACCAGTCTGCGCACCAACAAGGACATAACCCAACGACTGCATGAGCCTGTGAGTTGTCACTATGCAGTTCTCCTACCATAGAGATGGCAGTATTGATACATAACAAGTGTTGTCACCTTTCACTCGGACCGTGCGTTATGGTGAGTGGTTGGTTTTCATTTGACTGTCCCTCATAGAATTATTATGGAAAAAACATAAGAATGAAAAAGTAGTCACCTGCTTTTATTAGGTTTGTGAAGTCATAGACATGAATCACATTCTCGTTGGATCCTGTTGCCAAACAATGGCGCATCAGTGATAGGCCTGTGTCTGACGACGTACCTATTGGGTGCCAAACCAACGTCATTAATAGCTTACGATGTGCATATAAAGTATAAACAAGCTTCAAATGAGGAGGGGTGAACAGTTGCACAGTCCTGTAATGATAACGAAAAGAAATTTTCAATATCACTTGCATAAAACAATGAATGAACAACATAGTTGCACTGGTTCTGATCATCCATTAACATTGCTGTGGATTATCGGGCTTTAAAAGTTACACTCAACCGGTGTACAAACACATAAAAGATATACTACCCTCTTAACAGTAAATAACAACAATTAATGAAATTTGAATCAGCAACATCCAACAAACATCATAAATAATTTCAAATGGTCACAAAATTTAATCATTTCATGGCTGAGGACAGGAATGAAGCAGGGCACCATAAAAATATTTTTCAGAACACTTCAAACAACAAACTCTCCACAGCATTGTTAACATATTTTATCTCACCAAAGGAAGCTAATGCACCGAACTAAGATGCACCTGGACAAGAGCAACAGTAACTTTGCTGAGTCAACCACAATTGTAAACATACATAATAATATTATTTATTGATCCAAATATTTTATGTGGATAAAATGTAGGATAGGTCATATGAATACATGGCACACTAAAGAAAGAACAAGAATTTAACAAATTTCAAGTATATAGTACCTCTTCTCTAACACTTAATGTTTAAGTTTCATTTTAAACGATGCCCTAGAAGGGGAATATCTTATGCCAGATGGCAAATGGTTATAGACTTTATCGCAATGTGGAAAGGGACCCTTATTGTACATTGCTGTTGAGAGACAAAACATGCTCACATCCAATCTTTGTCGAGTGTTATGCTCATGTATTTGAGTATTGGTAATGAATTCACTCCTGTTGTCCATAACATACAGGCACAAGTGGTAAATGCACAAGCATGGCAAGGTGCATGCTTGGCATGCATGCAA
The DNA here is from genome assembly GCA_037158775.1 of Hetaerina titia. Classification (NCBI taxonomy): domain Eukaryota; kingdom Metazoa; phylum Arthropoda; class Insecta; order Odonata; family Calopterygidae; genus Hetaerina; species Hetaerina titia. Next base: position 28,450,113 of record CM073775.1, on the reverse strand, counting down.
AGGCAAAATGCATGGCAAGGTGAAAATTTTCAACTATTTATGATATGCTCTACAGATTTGGGGAGCAGGTATTTTTTGCTACACACCCAATACCTCTCTTTTGCACAACAAACACTTTTGGAAATCCATGGAATGATCCCCAAAAAAATGATGCAATAAGTTAAATGTGACTGGAAGATACAAAAAATATGTTAATTTCCACACTTCTAAGTCAACAAGGTCAACCAAATTTCTCAAAACATACCCACATTTATATAGTAGCTTTGATTAAAATCTTCAGAATTAGTTTGATGAGACCATCCTCCTCACAATAGCATGGCAGGCAATCACCATAGTAATATATAAATAACCACTATGCACTATTTTATAAATCAAATAACACTAAATTTATTTGTCTTGGTCCGAAAACAATACTTTTTGGCCTTTACATCGGACAACAATGACAACACATTAACAATAAACATACAATCCAAACACCCAATCCTTAGGTGAAAAAAATCCCACCCTGGCAGGAATCAAACCCGTGGCCCTTGGATTGGCAGACGAGGTGGTTACCCCACCGCCACCGGGGTCGGCATTTATCAATTTGATGGAATACATACACATATTTAGATTTAAATCTTACAATGAATCGGCTTAAACTTACCCATCACTATTTCCAACAGCAAGAAGAGAGTTATCAGGTTTCCATGAAACATCTGTACAAGCACCCATTTTCCTTTTATGTTCTACGTCACCCCCTCTCATGAGTAAGCTCATTCTTTTTGGTTCTGTAATAAAATTGTTCAGAAATAACAACATATTTATGGAGCTTAGCAAAATATAGTACTCATTTGCAAGCAAAATTAACTAATTCTTCCATTCGACAACTTTGAAGAAACCAAAGAAATTACCAAAAATTACAGAAGGAAAAGTGTAAATCATAAATAGTATGATTAGTATATGAGCCCAAAACCACATAAATTTAGGTAAATAATATCTATTTAAATACAATGATTCGCAATAAGTTACACATAATTTTACAAATATTTCTGGTCATTGTGTGTGAGTGTCCGCTCTAAGTGTGAATTTTATGTGAATACTGAAATAAATTATGACCAAAAGTTTCAAACACAACCAAATTATCAGAGTGGAAAGGTCAAATTAAGCTTCTTACGGACTTTAAAAGAATGACTATTGAATATGAAAATAATTTTTCCTTAAGCTGTAAAGGGTTTTAACCCTTTACAGTTCAAGGAAAAAAATAGCATAGATCTATTAATGATAATAACAATAGTCCAATTAATTCATTTAACAGCTCCCATATCAAAAAGTTTGATTGACAGTTTTGTAGCTAAAAAGGATAATATTGAAGTGCGCAGAGAGAGAAATTTCTACATAAGAAGAACAAAATGTGAAGGGAAGAAAATTCAGCACATGAATTAAGGAACATAAAAAGTACAGTGAAACCAACAAAGCACTTCCTTCCTTGTCAATTATCTATGCTCTTTTACTTTTAATTCATGTAAAGTGACAAATTTATTTTAAATTTCTATATACCTTTTTCTGGTGCTTCAGGATTGTACTGGAGTATTTCATTATCACCACAAGAGTAAAGGCAGTGCTGAGGCAGGGTTTCCGTGTCTCCTAATGTAGAGAAACAATTAAAACATTCTGTAAATAATCTGTGGGTCCTTTCAAATGCTCATAGAGTTACAACTACATCTACACAATACCCTGCAAGCCACTGCAAGGGCACCAGCCATATATGCAGGGACAGTAGTTTACCTATGCATTTGAATATTCGAGGCATGTTTCTTTAGTAACTACCATTTCCACTGACTATCTATTGGCTAGCCAGAGATGCTATTACGGTAGCATTTGTCCATTTTCACATTGGTTTGAGTGTATTTAGGATGTATCAGACAATTGAAACTCTCATTGATTGAAAAATATGCACAACAATTTTTTTTCTGAAAACAAAAGATTTGAAAGAGGTCGAAATTCATCGGCAGATCAGTTAAGCCTGTTGAGAAAAAACAATGAGCGATGGAATGAAATAAAATAGCAATGGCATTTAAAGATTGCAATACTAATTTTCAATAGACATGGGATGCACAGTAAGGAGATTTCTATGCTTCGTGACAATCCCTATCCAGTATGGAGTTCGTCAAATCCAAGATCTCATCACAACATTAGGTTGAGAACAATTTGACCACCCTCCATATAGCCCTTATCTAGCACCCAGTTATGACAACTTGTTCCTACACTTGGAATAGCATTTAGGCAGTCAGTCAGCAGCAGATGATGATGATGATAATGACGTCCAAACAACCATTCTACAGTGGTTGGCAAATCAGAAAGTGAAATTCAGAAGTTTGTTCTATGATATGGCAAGTGGTGGAAATATGAATATTAACATGGTCGAAACTATGATGAAAAGTAGATTAAAGTTCAGGTTTTCATATAACATTAAGATTATTAACAAATTGCATTCTTTTTTAATATCAAAGTGCTACTTACTTAAATAACACCCCTCTCACATATTTTCTATTATGCAAAAATACTCATGCATGTACATGCTTATATAAAATATATGTCACACAATTATTGGTGTGCTTTAATAAATCATTAAATTTCAGTCTTTTAGCTAATACATTCGGGTGCTATGGTTTGATTTTCTTATGAATGCGTGTCATGTGAGGGAAGAATGAGTTCTTGAATCTGTCGGTGTGTTTACCTCTCTCTTATTTTATCCCAGTGGTTGAATCTACTGTAAGATGTACATGTAGCCCTAAAAATTGTCTTTACTGGATGAAGGTTTCTCATAATTGAGTCAGATTCCTACACAAGCGAACTTGTGAATTAGAAAGTTAAGGTTAAATCACACAGTTAATTCAACTCAGGACTGAAAACATCCATGCTCACTTGCCATTCACATCTGAGGCTACACTTTAACCTGTAAAGCTTCTGTGGCCGCTAACAAGCATTTGACCCACAAGACTAGCATGGTGTCTTCATAAAATTTCAATAAAATAAAAAAAAACAAGTTAGTGACATCAGAAGTCTCTACTTTAATAATTATGAAAATTATGAAGAACAATGTTAACCAAAACTGACTGAAAACTGTTTTTTGTCTCTCCTGAGGACAGAAATATATTTTCAGATGAAATAGCCTGCCAAAGGTATTGATAGACAGAAAAATAAAAAGAACTACTGAATAAAACCCCAAACATCCAAAAAATTGGAACATTGTACAAGTAAAAAAAAACTTTATGGAGAATTCAACATTTTGAACAATGGCTTTCATGCTTACAAAACTTGCAATTCCTTTGAAAAAAATTCAGACTAACATAGTTACAACAAAAGATCAAATAAAAGTACTCATCCAAAGAGCCACAGAACTTCAAAAAGCCTCAACATCACCATACACTAAGGATTTATTTAATCTATACAAAAAACAGCCAACAAAAAGTAAATAAATGGCTGGAAAACGAAAAATTGAAATTACAAGCAACAGTAATTCTCCAAAAATGTCTTACAACTTTAATGAACACATTGAATATATTATTATTATTAGGTAATCTACTGTTTAAGGTAGGTTTTTGGATGGACACAACTATCAAATAAACATTTTGTGACTCCCCACCTACCAAACTAATCTATATCAGGTCCCTCTTCATCTCGGTGTACTTCTTTCCTCCCTTCATCCCGTCCAACATCCCTATGCTGTTCCTGCCCTTACCTCGCTTGCCCAACATTCTCCCCTCTATTACCTTCTTCAACATTCCACTACCGCTCAATATGCCTTTCATCCATTTTTCCTGCCTCCATAGGATTTCTCTCAACAAACCCCTCTCCTCCCCCACCATTTCTAGTATGTCCTCATTTGTTTTCCTTTCGGTCCATTTCACCTTCTCCATTCTTTTCCACACCCACATTTCAAAAGCCTCCAATCTACGTCTATCCTCCTGCTTCAGCGACCCCGTTTCCGTGCCGTATTGATACGCTCCATATCAAAGTTTTTACGAGCCTTGTCTTAACATCCCTACTCAACGTCCCCATCATCAACTCCCTCCTCCTTGAGAAAGCCTCCTTGCCTAGCGCAATTCTTGAATATATATATATAACATGTTATAATTTTGATTTTGTCTTTACCACCAAAAAATTGAAATTAAATTCATTTATACATTGGCTTAGCCAAGTTGTGTTCACATATAGCAAACTGTTTTAGTTTTTTCCCTCATCCAGTATTTAAAATGTTTTTGGCTATGTCTAATGCATATAATTATTATTATTAATCAAGCAAAGAGGTTCATTAAATCAACTGGCAATCCTAGCAATGATATCGCTAGGCATGAAACAAATATTATTTAGTCTTACCAATAAGTAAAATATTTTAAGGGATGCCTTAAAGTTGCCCAGTTACCAATTTCAACAATTATTCTAGCAACTCGAAACTGAATCACAATTTATAAAAAATAACATGCTTTTGTGGAGCTGGGAGCTCTGGGTTTTCTTTGAGTGTGGGAGATGCATAAGGATTGGGGTCAATTATGAGAGACTATTGCATGGTAAGCAGAATTGCCAGTGATTGCCAGGCAAAGAGAGAGTGCATTCTAACAACAGCTAGGAGGAGGTCAGGTAGCTCATGTGATAGAGAGATAGAGTATGCCCATTATTTCTAAGGATAACTCTTAAGTGCAGTCAATAAATATTATGCATCTAGAAGCAAATCATGTTTATGAACCTGAGAGGCACAAAGTTGAAAGAGTACTTAAAAACTTTACCAATAAAAAAAAAGTTAACTATGTAATTTCACACTTGAACAAACCTTCTTTATAGCAAGGAGGACCCCATGAGAGGGAATAAACTGCACTTTTGTGTCTCAGAATGAAAACCACTGGCAGCCTTCCTGGTGTAATATCCTGAATTCCAACTCTTCCTTCATGAGTCCCATAAGCCAATTTCATTTCTTGCATAGGATGCCACGCGATCTAGAAGGAAAAAAATTATAACAGAATGTATTCAATCATCATAAATGCAAAATGCCTTCATTTCTGTTTTCAAAGGGACTAAATTCAACTATGGAATTATATTTTTGAATTATCTCAAACATGGATCAGTGAAATAAAGGTAAAAGAAATAAATATACTATTGTGTAAACTCCATCATACTTTGAATGACAAGAGAAAAAAACTTATTTTTCTTAAATGCTCATTCACAACACACGTATTATTGAATTGATACATTATCTCAACTACTAATTATTTTAAATACACTAACATTTGGGAAATGAATAAAATAATTATTATCATTTAGGATTAACATTTTTCAGTCTTCTTAAATTATTCATTGCCAGTGGATTTTTTGAACCTGTTGGACCATAATGCAAGAAAGAATGATATGAATTTGACAGAGGCAAGTGATGGAGGCATGATTAGGATAGTTAAACTCTCTAAACACACTGATATTTACCAAAAAAACTTGAAATCAACCTCACATCTGCTCACAACAGTGAAAAAATAAGAGAGTGGGCAATAATGGCACTTTCCTTATGAAATTAATAAATGTATCAAGACAGTAGTTGAGGGAAAAGAACAGAAGATGTTTAACACGAAACATGGAAGGATTTATGACAGACATAAAAGAGAAGAAGCACGTAGAAATGAAAAGGTCAGATGACTGAAAGGTTGAGCAGATGGCTGCATCAAACCAATGTTAAGAATACCAACTAGTGAAGATAAAGGCTCTGATAAATGATTACTTTTTTTAAAAAATGGAATAGAATATCAGCATCAATAACTTGATAAGTAATAAATAGGTGGTTGAATGAGTTTTTATGCAGCTAATCAAAGCATCAGAAATCTTGTGGGTGCTGCCTCATCCCATTGTTATTATGACTTGCAAACATATTACTTTGGACTCAGGCAAATTGCATATTTGACCACAATGTATAAGTAGCTAAAATCAAGGCAATAACAAGATTAAAGCTCTAAACAATATTTTTCCAGAAGGAATTCAACAGTTTCGATCAACAAGTTATTCCTACAGGCATTCTAGCATTGCAGTGTTATCACGGACAGTTAATGTGAGGTTGCAGTTGGCATAATCTGGCCATATTTCTTCTATTGCATTCTAACAGCAAAGCATCACTTTAAAGACCACAGACATCAAGGACATCTTTGGCCACCTCAGTTCAGCTACTCATGCAATTCACTACTATAACATTACATATAATCATGTATCAAAAAGTAACATTTGTTGAAATGCATATACTGTTGGATCACAATGAAAAATGTCTTCATTTGAATATTGCTGGGAATGCCACTACAGTGTTATTACTAATGATTACAAGTAGTTCTATACAACTAGTCATGGAAACACACAGTCACTTACAGCCATCACTTTCCCTTTGATTTTCTGCCATAATGTGCTCATCTGTATTTCTTTTGTGTTTCCTGTGTTCCATATTCGAATGGAAAGATCTCCAACTCCAACAGCAATTCTGTTAATCAAAAGAATATTGATATAAACAGATTAGAGTTGATCTACAGAAGTAATAATTTTTAGGCACTAAAAATATACACTTTACAAGTGGAAATAGAGAAAAGACGTGAATAAATTATGCATGTAATTTATTATTGCTGGCTTGCATAGACAAAACTATGACCATGCTATTGGTGAGCTAAAAAGATCTGATTACAGAAAATATTTCTAATGCAGCTCAATGGAGCTAAATTAAAAAGCTTGATCTTTGGAAAGACAGCAAGACGCTAAAGACTTTATTTGACGAGAGGATGGTCGGCAAGAGTGATGTAGAGGGAGAAAAGGAATAAGCGTTTTGGATGGAATTGAGTTAGAAAGAATTTGGTAGTTTCAACTCTTCAGCATCATCATCAGATAAAATTTTAACATGAGTATGATAAAATCTTCGCTGAAGGAAAAAGATGGGGGATGAGTGGGAGAATGGGTTCACAGTGGATGGGAAAGAGGAATGGAGAGGGGAAGGTTTGTTGGTAAGACAATGAAGGAATGTACACAGTAGGGAGTTAAAGGAGTTTCAAAGAAGGACATTTGGCCAATGACATACTGTTTTAACAACTCTCCTCAATACTAGAAAAGCCACCCTTTCCTTCATGGAAGAACATAGTACATATTTAAAAAAAACTATCAAGTCACACACAGATGCTCCAATTTACAGACTTGAAAACTTTTGGCAGTAAAGAAACCACAATTTTAGAAATAGTGGTTGGTGAATCATGAATTTTCATTTCTAATTTCTATTCATATCTAATTTCTTCTCTTTAATTATTCTTTTTTTTTCACAATCCTGATTTTCCCTGATGTGTTGGAGGACATACTAAATCATGACCAAAAGATGGATAAAGACTTGACAGTTTATTTTCTGAAAAAAATAACAATCATAACTGGATCAGGGATCCACATTCTGAGTGAGATACTTTGCCAGTAGTTTTTTCATATTGAGAAAAAGAAGTTTAATGCAAATTTAATGTGATACTGGACTGAAAAGTATCTTTTTCATAGTTCCTTCCACTGATTTTTGGCTTCAAGCAGGATACAACTACCCCAAACTTGTTGACCATGCCATGGCCATATCTTAGTGAACTTTTAGGGAAGATATCTGAATGAAAAATGGTTTTATGAGATCGTTCCTGTTCCTATCAAATAAACAGGAATGGCAGGGAGTAAAAGCTGATCTCAGTAGAAGCGATAATTTAGTTTTTTAGGTTCCTTGACAACCAAGTTTATTTACACTTAACTGTGTTTATATTAATAAAAAGAGAAGAAATCAGAACCTGTAGAATATGCTATTTTCTTGAATTATGCATATTGTAAGTTAATATTTTACAACTTTTATTAGCAACAATTTCAGAGAGTAAAAATCATTCGCATTGACCGGTATTCCAACCTCGATGTCTGGCCGAGTGCTTTAGCCAGTTAAGCTATCGAGGCGTCCTCTTAAACTCTGAAATTTTGGGGGCTTTAAAGGAACAAGATGTTGTGACGAAATACCATACATACAATGTCACAGGCATTCGTAGTCGTGCGCGACGCGCCACAGTCCACGAGGTTAAAGCCAATTCCAAACACTTAGGCTGTTTTTTAGGCCCCAAAATTTAAGAGGATGCCTCGGTAGCTTAACTGGTTAAAGCATTTGGCCAGACATCGAGGAATTCGGGTTCGAATCCCAGTCAAGGCTAATGATTTGTTGCATTGTAATGCACACGTAGCGGATGACTCCATTAAAGTTACTGTTGTGGCATCTCCCGTAGTTTCTTGAAACTAATATTAGGGTAAAAAGTATTAAACGAGCCAGAATTGGTCAACATCTTTTAAAAAAAAATTATTTGACGTGGCTTCAAGGTTATCACCAAGGGTAACATCAGGGTCTCTCCTAATATTTAGAGATTCATATAATTCCTCATATACTTTCCACACATCATCAGAGGGTGACAAACAGTCAAAAGGGAATCCCAGACCTCGCTCCACACTTCAACTTTCTCCTCCATCAAGAGACGCCTGAGTTAGGGCACACTGCCTTATCCTCATGCACATGGCATTGACCTCCTCTTGCTAGCATCTCATGATAGAAGATGTAAGTTAAGTTTAAACACTAATTTGATAGAAGAAAAGATAAAACTAACCTGCTTGGGTCAAATGGAGATGGGGCCATACAATATACAAAGCCACCAATGGTTGGGAGGTTGACGAGGATCTTTCCATCATCCAACGAAACTGCCACCAAATGCCGATCTTGGGCTGTGCTCCAAACTACAGCCTTCTTTTCTTCCCCACAATCTCTTGACTTTGGGTACAGGACAGATTGGACTGCAAAAACACACCTTGGATGTATATCATGAACTAAAGACCACTTAGGTTGAATGGGACCGTCACTCTTCACGTCGTCAACGTCATTAAGATCTCTGTTTCTAGAGGACAGGTCAAACCTGTTGGAAATCAACAAGTTACATTCATTCCATTACATGCAAAGCACAGAGGTGTGAAGACAACAATGGATGACATCCTTTAGCGAAATAGGAGCTCTTGGGGGATGTTCATTACAATATATATCATATTAAATAAGTCATTTAGCCCAACCAAGTCACACATATAACTTTACTACATACAATGAAAAAAGGTATTATTTACAGTTTTATGTTTAAGGAATTTTATTTATGTTTTTTGCATCATAATTAAGTCTTGATTATGCTGCAGAAAAAACATCAAAATATGTTAAAATAAAATTTCTTGAAATGGAAAACAACATATAACTTCTTCCGTTAATCATCAGTTCCACCATATTATCCCTGACACCATTTATTGTGTATACTGAATGCAAAAAATGTCTGCTTGAAATTCAAAAAGATAGATTTCAGCAAAAAAATTATATAATTCCTATTTTCATTGTTGCATAGCAATCATGTATCAGGTTATCAGGGCATTTTTGACCAGGAAATGCCAAGGATTAGATCACCCTTGTCATATCTACACCAAGGGCCAATCACTCCAATTTTGGTTAGAACTCAATTCAGTTATTCAGTTCCACTGGTTCTTAAGAATAGAATAGGAACTAGAAGTATCAAAAGAAAAAGTATTATTTCCAGGTCAGATGTTAATACTTGGCTAGGCTGTTTTCACATAATAAAACTCAGGCATTACCCTCACTTACTTTCCCTCCTGGGTGAAACATATATGGGGAATATATGGACAAACTAACAAAAATTTATGATTTATTAGAAGAGAACTTGGTAAATGTGATAAAAAGGTCAAAAAAAAAGTGATGAAAAAAAGAGAAATTATCTGTTGCTGGTTAGGCCTCAGTTAGAATATGCTGTAAGTATATGGGATCCTAACAAAGTTAGTTTAATTGGCGAATTGGATCGCATGCAATGTAGAGGAGATAGATTTGTTAAATGTTCTTATGATAAACTAAGTAGCGTATCCAAAATATTAGAGCAGCTAGGTTGGGAATCATTCAATGGAGTGAAGGTTAAAGTACAGATTGAAGCTCTTGCATAAATTGGAAGGGTGTCTCTTTAGCAGTGATGTTGAAAATGTATTGTACTAAGGTAGGAGAGATCATGCTAATAAAATTAGAGAGATTAAGAGCAGAACAGATAGATTTAAGATGTCATTTTTTCCACGAAAAATAAGGGGTCATAATAACAACGCCCGAACACTGTAGGGTCATGTTCAGATAAAAATTAGTCTGGTGTGTATTCACCTCTGGCCACACACCCTAGCAGTGGCTTGCAGGGTACATAAATAAATAAACCTTTGATAAAATCATGATAAAAACAAAATTTACTGGAATTAATAATATTTGAAACCTGCTCATTTCAGTTCATCAAAGAAGAAGAAAACCAGGCATGAATAGCTTCACTACAAAACATTTTCTGTGCAAATAATATTTCAAAACACTTTTTCATTCACCTCAAAAATTTCTAAGGCAACCTTTCATCTATTTACGTACTTGCTTTTGTTTGTAAACAGTGAAATGCATAAAAATATGGTAAACTAACCATTTTTATAAAAGACATTAGGCATGAAATTTTAATTTTGGAGTGAATATGCACACATGTTATGAATTTTGTACAATCCTCTTTCAGGTTTGAAGCTTCAAAAATTCATAATGACTGAATGTAAAATATGATAGGATAAACATCTCATTAACCATTTGGATAACTTCTAATTAAATAATTTTATTCATAGTTGATTGCGCTCTTGTTTACTCTAGCCACTGCCATTCACTGGAAGGAGAACCAAAGCTAAGTACAAACCAGTACAAGAACTGAAAACCTATTTAAACAATACATCACTTGTAAATATTAAATAGATAATAGTGTAGTAAATTAGTACAATACTAGCTCCCATGTTCACATTTATTTTGAAAATACATCAACACGTTTAATGTTGTACTGGAATGAGTTAAATGATAAGGAGCAACTAGCTGAACATGGGAGACAATTTTTTTCAATATAGTCTCTTAGAGGATATTGAAAATGAAACTACATACAAAAATGCTGCGGAAAAGTCATATATTAGCATGTCATTATATAGCAGGTAAGCGCAATACTGTAACAAATTTGTGGAAAATTTATTTGAGTTAAATTGGAATTAAGTTAAGTTTGTAAAATTAAGGTATAAAATTAATTAAATTAAGCAACTTTGACCTAGGTCTTTTAAATATCTTGCATATTAATTTAACAATATTATCTTTTTGTATAAATATTATTTTGTTCCATGTAGAGGCACATGGAAGCATAGCATACATTTCACCTATTAAAATGTATTAAAATATGTACTCCCTGAAAAAAAAGTTGAAAAACAAGAAAAAAATTGCAAAGACAACTTTAATAAAACTAAAATTAAGGAAGACACAAATGTTTACATATTATTGCTGCCATAAAAAGAGATAGAAAAATGTAATTTCATAGATATTTGGCATTTTAATCACAATTATTAAAGCATTTGAGTCACATTGAAGACTCAAGATTTGGCAAAGAATTTAAGAATACTTAGGTTCTTTCTTTCATCTAAAATTTTCCGTAATTCATCTTGTACAAGTTATACTTTTATTCTTGAATAGGTCTCAATGGAAAACAGAAATTGATAAATCTAAGTAGTGAGTAAATATAAATGAAATTGTATTTAATAAAAAAATTAATTCCATAAAAATTTCTCAGAGAGGACAGTTTTTAGTTTTAGTTATTAAAGAACTAAGCAATGACTCATGAACATAAATAACTTCACTGATCAAACCTAGCCCTTGGTTAACTCCATGCACTAAGTCCTAGAAATCTGCATCAAGACTTTTCAAGGTTTTGTACAAAACCAGAGATAACAAAACCGGTTTTCTCATGGAATTTCAATACCAAATACACTTGTTAGACTCACTACATGCCTCACTTAAATTCTTGTAAGTTTACGCTTTAAACATTATATTATATTACAGGATTCTCACAAGTAGCTAGAAATATTTTCCAGCGTTTTTACGAAAAAAAGGAGCAGAGTAAATAGTAAAAGTAAAAAATAGAAACATCAAAGTATAAGTATTTTTTGTTAAAATAAGACAGGCTCTAATTATAATCATTTCACAAATTAAAATATTTTTTATCTTGTTTAACACATATTTAACCAAATTAAAATAACTAGATGAAGCAAATAAATTGATAAGTTGATTAAGTTAATTTTCAGTTTTAATGGTTACATGGCTTGAAATTGAGTCAGCTGTTATTTGCATTATTTCCAGAATTATGGATTTTTAATAATTCCATTACTTACTGCTTTATCAGTTGCCTTTGGATAAACATTATTATAACCATCAAAATCAAAATTATTGCTTACTTTTAGAAAGAAAAACATCATTTTATGTACGTTAACAAGGGTAATGAATAACCCATTATAAGATATGCTATTCAAATATTTCATTCAACTATTAAATGAAGAAATGTACTCAAAATAATAATAATTACAACTAAGCTGTATATACAAATAAAATTTCAATAACTTACTTCATTATTTCGCCATAATTTGAACTGCAAACAATAGTCTCCCTCATAGTCCAGTCAAGATTTATATAAGAACCGGATGCATTAAGTCTTGACTGGCGTCCTAAAAAATTGTGTGGCAGTTTAATTTTCCTCAAAACATTACCATCAATGCATCGCCATATGTATATGATGCGGTCTTTACAAACTGATGCCATTAAAAATGCCTTATCTTGATCCATATCATCTTTCCCTCCAAGCACATTTTCTTGCACTGGACACCATGACAATGAGGTAATGTCTTTATCGTGTGCACGCATGCAATGCAGAACCTGTCCTGAATCTGAAATTGGGAGTAAATTACAAACACTTTAGTGAGTCTACAAACTTATTCAGTTCTTTCTCACAATGGCCTAAAATACAGACACACCACATTCAGGCATGACACTCCTTACAACTTTAACAATGATCATTTATTTCTACCTCAAGAATTTAAAATTAACACTTTAATATCAAAATGCATTCAGGGACTCTTATTTGGAATCAAAGTATACCTGGAGTAACAAAGAAGAGGAGGACATTGATGAATTTTTCAGAACCAGAACCACATCCTGATCACTATAAAATATATCTGGCAGATGTGACAGAACTCTTATGAGTATGTTAAAGCAGTCAGGTCCTGACTATACGTCAACCTCATCCAAAACTTAAAATATCAGCCAAAAAATATTTCATAAAATTACCCAAACTTTACCCAGATGAACTGCTAAATCTGCAGATCAGATTTCATCTTCTGAAAAAATTATATAGTTATCAAATATTTAATATCTTTTGAAGGCAATGGAAAGATTAATGAAATGAAAGGAGTTCTCTATTTTGTTCCCTCTATTCTTCTCTATGTTAACATTTTGGATGACTCAAAAGTCTTTTCTTGTCCATACCTCTCAAAGTCCACATTTCTGCACAAGTACACACTCCAAGCAAGCAAATGTAATGCTTTAATCGTATCTTCAGTAGACTAACATCCATCTTGTTTATTAGAAAACTTTTAATCCTGTCAATATCCATCTTTCCTATTCCTATGCTTTACTTAACCTGCTTCACACATTTCCTGTACCTTTTCACCAATTTGAACCTACCCTGATCTACTTCTACTCTATCTATTTCAAGTCCTATCTTCCCTTCACTTCTGACCTGTATGATTTCGGTCTTTGTTTGTGTTTATCCCCATATAATTTGCATTCCCCTGGTTAACCTTGTCTATCATCCTCTTCAGTGCTCAAGAATCACTCCAACCATAACTAAAATCACCTGCAAGGTGAATACAATCTTATCTTTCTACCTCCCATCTTCACTTCTACATTTTCTACTCTTCCAAACTTCAATCCTCTCTTTCAAATACATCATAGACAGTACTGTTGACACATAGCACCCTTGCCTTACACCTCTTCCTACCTAAGTCTAACTTCATTTCCAAATCATACTGTCACAGCATATACTCCCTCTCTCCTCACAGAATGAGGATTCAAAACTAAGCTGCTTATTCAGTGGTGGTCAAGGATGGAATTGCTAGGAAAAGAATAGTGAAAAAGTTTTTCAATCTTTAGTTATATACCTCAGCATGTTTGAACTATAAACTGAGACAGGAAAATAACAGAGCAAAAGAAACATAGCGGTAGTAGGAGGATATGGGATGTTAACAAAGAAAAGGAGAAGGGGTAAACTGCATAGAAAGGTGAAAGATCTATCATGAATTAATAGGGAAATCCGAGCAAACAATTATAGACGTCAACAAAATTAGTGATTAAACTGGTAAAGATTCAAGAGATAGAATAAATATACAGTGGAACAGTCTGGTAAAGATATCAGGCCAGCAAGTTTAGAAATAGAAAGAGAATATGATGCAGATAGCTTAGGTCCAGACATACTTGATGGTGAGCCAGAAAGGGCATCTTTTGGCCAACTTATCTCTGTTAGCACAGATCTTCCCTTCTTACTTCCCGATAATTATTTAACCTTGCTGTATAGTGCACCAATTTCTCCCTTCCTCTGAAAACTTTCGATATCCTTGGACTACATCTTCCACCATGCCTCTTTTCTTTATTTGTTGCCTGTCTCAATTTATTGTTTCACTCTTTGTACTTTCGTTTGCCCAGCTCTGTGTTTACATTCTTCCATTTTCTTCTCTCATCTATCTACTCCTCCCTACTCATCTCTACAGCCGCCTGATACTCCTTCCTTGTCAATCCATTGAATGCTTCTACAATCTATTTCCTAACCTGCCACCCCTGCCTTATCTTTTTTAAACGGATGTTGGACTTCATAAAATCTAAATTGTGATCACAGCCCGCTTCCAGTTCCGGGAAGCTGTGCGAATCGATCACTTTGTTCCTGAATCCATACCTAACCATAAGATAAACTTATTGATACCTTTCTGAGTCACCTAGCATTTTCCATGTATACCTATGCCTTTTGCAGTGCCTAAACCAAGTGTTGGTGATGACTAACCCCTTTCTCCTACATAATTCTATTGCTTTCTCCCCACGGTCAATCCACGTGCCTAAACTGTAGTCCCCCACCTCATCACCATCTCTTCCTTTGCCTACCGTCGCATTCCAATCCCCCATCACTATCAAATGTTTCCCCGTAGGAACACAATTGATTATGTTCTCTAACTGATCATATATCTCCGTGAATATTAAGTTAAAATAAATATAAAAATAGGAGTTCATACACTAATATAGGCAGAACAGTTTGCATATCTCAGAATTGTTTTGGACAAAAATGGTACAATATGTAGGGATATGTAGAAGAATTGCATTAGGCAAAGAAGCTTTCACAAGGAGGAATTGGTGACAGGGATGTTGAGTAAGGATGTTAAGAAAAGGCTCATTAAATATTTATAATGGAGTGTGAATTTTTTATGGGGTGTAAATTTGATATTGAATGCAAGATAACTAGAGTCTTTCAAAATTTGGGTGTGGAGAAGGATAGAAAAGGTGTATTGGAGGGCAAGGAAAACAAACAAGGAAGCACTAGGCATCGTGAGTGGAGAGGAGAAATGGTTGTTGGGAGAAATCAAAAGGAGGAAGAGCATGTTGACTGGTGATGGAATGTTGAAGAGGGTAATACAGAAGGGAGAACTCAAGGCAAACAAGAAAGGGGTATGAATAGAATAGGCATTTTCGGCGGAATGAAGGAAGTAAATATGCATAATTGAAGAGAGACATTGTAGTGTTGAATGTCAGGTTGTTTTTTGCTAACAACAGCAAGGAAATGTGTTGCTGTGCCAATGTATAGGCTGTGTTAATCAAAAACCTACCTTAACCAGAGAATTACCAAAAATAATATTTATTTCTGAATCTAATGAAGTAAATTGATTGAATGGTAAATAAGTATTTAACTTTATTGTACTGTAATTTATTAGGACCCGCTCATTTAAATAACAAAACCTTTCATAGTATTCCTTTAATAAACGAGATTAGTGTAATGAATAAATGGATGCCTAACAAAATCTACGGAGGAGAATATAACAATATTTTAAGCTATAAATTTGGCAAAGGCTTCCATTATGTAACCTTCCCTTGGAAATTCGCCCGGAATGCAAATAACAAGAAATGAATAACGAGCCAACAAAACCGTAGCACCATCTGAAAGCATTTTTGAAAGGTACTGGAAGACTACAAAAAAACGGTTATTCTGGGAAATTAGCAAGTTGAAGATAGAAGTGACGACACAAACCTCTTAGAGTTATTAGGCAAACCAGGCCTCCTTTTATTCCTACTGCTACGAGGTCTTCTTGGTGCGGGCAGCATTTAATTACTATCGGTAGTAGTTTACCGGTGTACGCTTTCAGTATACTATTCTTCTTTGCCTGGAGGAGCTTCGTGACATTTATCTTAGTAGTCAAGTTCTTCTCCAAATCCCAAGCCACAATAAAACCGGCATCATCAACAGAAAGAACAAAACTGCTTGATCCCCACGTCCAATCCATTGCTATCACTTTCTTTTCGTCCTGTCAAAAAAATTATTTTATATTCATTGTATTTTAATGCTGAGATAACATTGTAGGATATTATAACGATGTACTTACTCCATGGGCAAAATTTGCCATTACTGGAGAAAGTGTTGTCATATTCCATAGTTTTACTATAGAATCATCGCCACCAGTTGCGAAAAAGCGACTATATTTCGCAGATTCACTTGGACAACAACGCACTGAAGTTATTCTATCTTTATGTGCAAGGTCAATTAATTCACATTTAGGGAAGGAGGGGTTATCAAATAATTTATCTCCAAAATTGGCTATCACCAGCGTGTTTCTCGACCCATAAATCACAATTCCATGCGGACCAGCGCATAAAATATCACTCGAGTTCCAATTTGGTGAAGGAGGAAACTTCTGCACTTCCATATTCACAAGTAGAGATGACTATTATACGATTACAGACAAATAAGGATATTCTTCTTTTTGACCACACTTCAAATCAATTTCGAAGGAGGCAATTTTGTAAGACTATCGTTCAGTCGAGTTTCAGCCGTCTTTTATTTACGTTGTTGGAGCCACAATCGTCACCTATTTTGGTGCCAGCAATGGATTAATACGAAAACCCATCACTAATGGCGTTACATGCATGGTCCCCGCGGGCCTTGATCTTGTTGACTAAACTGGTAAAACATAAGTTTAGGGTGAGACTGTAGGGAATTGCTAACAAATATTGCTGAATTTATTTACAGGGTATATTTCCCACAATTTTATTCTTATCAATAGCCAAAAATCATGTTTTATATGCGGTCAATGTAGAAACGTACGATTTTAATATCATATCCAATTCGAGATTTTATTTTCTTTTACATCCCACTTAAAGTTTCTATAAACCTGGAAAACTTTTTTACTACTTTGGAATCTTCCAGGACCGTCCGCCTCCCTTATCATGCCACATGGAGATGACCATTAGCATAAATTGAAATGGAATATGAGTTCACTTTGACGACAGGTCTAAAAGAATTTATTTTTCCCCATCTTCCTACCGTTAGAATAGGCATATGAAAATGATTGCACCCTTTTGGTAAAACAAATTTTTATCAAATATAGCATCTTTAAATCATTCTCACATATTCAAAAACCACAATATTTATTGTATTAAAGTCAAGAACTATTAACCTAACACATCATTCTATTAAAGCAGCCCCTGGCCTATGGTTGCTGAGAATCCACGAGACTTAATTCGTGAGAAGGCTAAAACTCTTGACATCATGCAGCCTTATCTTCAGGCTTCATAAACATAGGCCTTTGGACTATGGTATAGAAACTCAAAATGTAAAAACACACATTTAATTACACTTTAAGAACCTAATAAAATAACCTGATCTCCTGATAAAATGCTATTCGAGGAGGAAGTCTGTACGTACTTGAGAGTAGTACCCTTGAAACTAGTAAACCAAGGGAACAACGTAACCTTATCCGAGGCTGTGGGACAGAAAGAGTTTAGTTTGGGTATATTGGACATGGTTTTCTATAATAGAAAGCCTGATGTTTTACTGAGGGATTGTAGTCTTGTATGGATCGGTAAACTTTGGTCCACAATATTCGTTTTCATCTTTCTTGCGCTGCATCTTGCTTTAATTGGACTGTTACGCAAATGCACGAGTGTGAAATAAAATTATTATATTTATCAATGTGTACTAAATCAGAATATAGCTAATCATATTAAGTGACACAGCAATCAATCCATGCATATGATTGTTATTCATCAATTTTATTGATTGAACCATGTGAATGTCCAAAACTCCAGTCATTAAAACCAGGCAGGATTTTTCTAATTAGAATACAGGTTATACCTACCTGGGTTCGTAAGCAGGTCCTACCCAGATAAGATGTTAGCATAATGGCAACAAGGCATAAATGGGCATCCATTCAAACTTTCAAAGAATTGACTTGTGTTATCAGAATAACTCAAACAGGTAGCAAGTCTCTCCCAAGTTCTTGGGTTCCAAGAATAACCCCATCAATTTCTTCCCTCCTATCATTTCTCTCTTCCTCCATGATTTTGGGACTACCTGGGCATTATATCACTTGAAATTGTCAAAGTATGTCAAATTCTTAGCTGGTCTAATATGCTCTGTGAGAAAAATAACTCTGGTGAGTTTTATTACATGATTAGACATTGTATAAGTTTCACATTTTATAAGTTCCAACTATTACACTAGTAAAATATTATTTTTTAATACCTTGTAATTATGCCAATTTCCTATTAATATATACGTCAAAATGTACTAAAATAAGAAAAAATGAAAGCACAATTCAATATTTTGAAAGCAAAAAAATTTTTCTCAACCTCATTGTCTCTTAAATAGATGGACTAAGTTGATTGGATGGGATGCATCAAAACCAGCTTCTTTGTTCTGATTCTTGTGAAAAACTTATCCAATGAAGATGAAATGTTTTAATTAGAGTTTTCAGTCAAAAAAAGCTGTTAAACAAATTATCTCAATATGAGTATTAAAACCTGCTAATTTTCCATTAAAGGTTAACCCATTTTAGGTGTCTAATTTTCTTTATACTGGAAGATGTGTCCATCAGTGTAACTGCATTTTAAAATTGTTCCAGTCTGCCATTAATACTTGCTAATGAAGAGATAACTACAATGTCACACTTCAGTGATGATGGTGAACCATATTTTGTATTGTGCACTGAAAACTGTGATGTAAGGAGGAACCATAAACACAGTAATCAACCCAAAGATCAGTTTGGTAGGTGATGGTAGTTCACCCAGTGCTAAGCCCGACAGCATGTGAAATTCACACATCAGGGAAGGGGGGCCATTTCCTTTCCCTGTGCCAGTTATGGTTTCCAAGGAAGACCTGGTACCCAAAAAATCACATAGCTTGGGTGGAGCTGCAGGTGCCTAGAGTGACTTGCGAAATATATATAATCTTGGGATTTTGTATTTAAGACTTGATAAAAATTTTATACCAATTAGTTTAGTCCAAGAGATAACTTGCAACATAATTACAGAAAGATCAATTATCATACAAAATGTGGCACTAGTATAACAATACATTTATTTTCTAAAAATACAGAAATAGCATAAAAGTTTCAGACATGTAAAGTATTAATCCAACTTACCTTAGACTCCGAATGAATTTAAAAAAAGAACATAAAAAATATGGAATCAAGTTTAAAAAAAAGTTTGTAAGGAAATTATTTTACATTACAGTGCCTTAATTTCATGCCATGGACGAAAGGCACAAAAGTTTTTCGATAATGCTGCATGTTCATTTGGATAAATTATTTCAACTGGAAACCAGCAGAGAAGCATTACACACAACTCTGGTGCGCTGCATTCAAAATTAAGCAAATGATAATGAATAGGTCACTTGCTTGGTAAACTACTAATGTGGTATCAAGAATAGGATTTATAAGGCATCCATCATAATCAGAGGTGACTCTGCTAGATATTTCAGGATGTAAAACATGTAGCTGTATATTCTCCCCCCCTGTGCCACCCTCTTTCGGTCTTTGTCGCTCATTGACAAGGAGATTTAATATTTTGAAAAACTTCTTTTTCATCACGCTTTTCCTCATCTACTTTCTCCTCATCGGTGTGTTCACAAAATGTAATGGCAGTAAAATATCTTGATTATGAATGTCAATATATATTAAAAATATTGTGTTGAATTATCAGAGTGCAAAAATAAACACTTAAAAAAATGATTAAACAATTGAGCAGTAAAATCATAATGCCATTTTCTCCATCCATCATCATACTAAGGAATTTGACGTTGAAAGTTTGTACCAACTAATTTTATTTAAGGAAGAAAGCACTTACTGTCATGAGCGTAGATAATAGGCACTTAAGAGATTAGGACATTTTTGCAGATAATTTCATTGAAAGTTAACCAAAAAAGACCTATGGACAATTCACAAAATGTAATGGCAGTAAAATATCTTGATTATGAATGTCAATATATATTAAAAATATTGTGTTGAATTATCAGAGTGCAAAAATAAACACTTAAAAAAATGATTAAACAATTGAGCAGTAAAATCATAATGCCATTTTCTCCATCCATCATCATACTAAGGAATTTGACGTTGAAAGTTTGTACCAACTAATTTTATTTAAGGAAGAAAGCACTTACTGTCATGAGCGTAGATAATAGGCACTTAAGAGATTAGGACATTTTTGCAGATAATTTCATTGAAAGTTAACCAAAAAAGACCTATGGACTTCCTAAGGTAAGTCCCAAACTTATGCAAATCAAAGTTATACTAATCCACAGTTGCACAACATTAATACATTATGCTGCAGTTCAATGTCCCAGATCAGGTCACCAGCATATTTTGCTGGTCACCCAAGAGATGGTGCCAATTGCCCACTGCAAATGATGACAACCAAACATGTTGCTGTTGTATTACTGATTTACCCAGGACTTCAGAAGATCAGAATTGGATACTGTGGCAATTGATTTTGTTGAATAAAAAAAAATTGATGCTGATGAAATTAGAAATAAATATTTTATGGAGCTGGAAGACCCAAAAACAAAGGGTATTATTTCCGAGGCAACAGGAAATCTAGACCTCAAAAAGGTTCCACTCTTTTACGGTGGAATAATGATTTCACATGATGGAGAACGCATTAATATGTTACTATGAGATCAGGGATCCAAACTCTGAGCATTTTATGATCATACCTACACCAGGAAAACAATACCTGCTATGAGATGATTTATGCTGAATAAAACTATCATGCATACATCATTGGACAAATACACATGACAAAAAGAAATAAATGATATACCATTGTTTTGTATGAAAAATTGGTTCAAGAACATGAAGAAAATGGAGCAATATATATCCTAGGAAGTCTGTAGATAAATGGATAATAGTAGACATGGCATTGGTTAATTTTTTTTGGTTTACACATTCCTGTTCTTTGGTATATTGCAAATATTTCATTCTTGACCTTGTAGCTAATACAATACTGCATAAGTGTCTCTGGTATGCTCTCCACAAAACAGTAGGTGTGTGTGATATATATTGCAGTTGTCCTTATAAAACTGACAAGTATTGGCACATATAATCAATTAATGTTCTAAGGCTTCAGCATCTGTAAATCCATGAGCTGATGATTTTCTCTGACAGAATCAGCAAAGTATGTCTGCTTGTTCCATGTACATGCATTATCATTTAGTTATATAATGTATGTTACAAAAATGTTATGTTTTTAAGGAATAAATTTTAGTTTTCATCACATTATTATGCAATTTTTTTCCTTTTATCTACATTAACTCTCCAATGAAGTAAACATAAAATTTGTGCAATCATCTTGTGAATTGGATCAAGTGAACATGCACTCCAAAGATAGTCATTTTCTGTGATTCCCACTGATGTCGCTTTACATTACCATTAGTAAAAGTAGCAAAGCTGTGTTGGTTCAAAAAATAAACACAAACAAATATCTACTAATTTAACAGCTTCAAGTTACACTATTTTCAAATTAAATGTAAATTTTTTGGAATGAATTAACCAATTCAAGTTGAATACTTACTATACTTTTTACTTTGAATACAGAATCCCATGCCAACCTTCAATTATTTTCTACCGTCCTATTTGTAATATTATATGTATTTCAGAGACATTTATGGCACATTTTTGTTTAACGTGCCCTAATAACTCAAGCTGCTATTAGCAAGCATTTCTATGTTGATATGGAAAGTAGTCAATGTTCATAAATCACTACCTCCACATTGCTGCATTTTATTGGTAAAATTCTGAAAAGAATCTTCTAAAATTTTGATGACTTTTGTCAATTTTAAAATATGATTTTTGATATGTTTAGACTTTTTACCTTTTCATGGATTCCTAAAATGAACCAGGATAGGAGAAAAAGAGTAAAGCTATAGGATATGTTTTATAATCATCCAGGAAGTATGTAGTAAAGTATTAGAGAGGGAACATATAGCAGTGGTTGATCTATTGAATTTCTATTTACCCTTATGGAATATTTTCTGTTTTAATAAAATTCAAAATATTACCTATATACTTAATACCCTTTGTCCCTTGAGCATACAAGATATCCTGCAAGGTCTCCTGATTAGTGTAACTAATTTAAAATTAACATGCTTTTGTTTTTATTGCAAAAAAATTTTTTTAATTATATTTTCTTACTAGTGAAAATGCTCCCGAAAAGGCTTTCTAGGTTCACCACTGGCATTGGATAAGGAAGGACTAACTTACACAATGCTTAAGCTGTATGCCACAAATTAAATAGCTAAACTATGTATATCTAATATAAAACGTACATAAATAAAGGTCTTATAAAATTAAAACTTTCAGAGTCTTAAGAAGAACTGTAGGTGCTTTAGTTTTCAGTTAAAATAAGTCAATCTTGCATTACGTTTGCTACTGCAAAATACAAATGCACTAAGTATTTTATTGATGGTCAACATCAATAGCCTTCTTCCAAAATATATAATTAGCATCATATATCATACTGGTTTTCAATTGTTGCCATGTTTGAAAGATAAACATTACAACATGGTATCAATTGGCCCCAAGGATCATGATCCTGCAGAATCATGACCGTAGACTTGAAACAATATCCTGGAGCATTATTGTAATCAATTAAAAAAATAATTGTTCATTATCATGCGAGACAGAGAGCACATCATAAAATAAATACACAACAGCATTCACATTTGAGTAAAAATTCAGGATTCAGTGATTGAGCAAATCAATTGGCATATGTACCGTGAAAAATTAGCAAAATATCCCCACAAAGTGGCATCGCATTTGAATGCCACCACCTACACACTCAATGAATCCGCTGTTAATAACAGATATCAATAAAAAGAGACGTTCCAGGCGTGATATGGTGAAATATCATGATTAATTAAAATTGGCAATTTTCCACAAAAATAAAATTTTTATTAATACGACCGGTTTCAATGTAACTACATAATCTTCTGGTGAAACATTGGTTACATTAAAACTGGTCGTATTAATAAAAATTTTATTTTTGTGGAAAATTGCCAATTTTAATTAATACAGATATCAATTTCAGATTTATAAAATAACCTGAAAATGAACTTCCAAGATTCTTCCTTACACTGTAGAAAGTTGCAAGTTTTACCATTTAGGTGGGTGGTATAAGGTATAATAAATTTTGATTTCCATGTGAAATAAAACAATGCAGACTAGGACTGTTCATCACTGTAATATATCTTCTGGTGTCACTAGAACTGTCAACTGAGCTTTGTCGCATCATTTAAAGCAAGTTCATCGTGAAGCAACTAATACTTAAAAAGTGTCAACATCACCAATTGCTAGTCAATAACCAAACAATTTATACACCATTTTAGAAGTAATTGCTAAATTTACAAGTGATAACTTCAAGTTAACTGATTAATTTTTCAGGTGTATGCAACATGGTTCAATCGGGGATCAATAGCAACAACTTACTAAATACATTTCATCTGGAGTAATTAACTAAATGTAATAAGTAAAAGTTAAATCCGCAGTTAATTTTAACATTTTTTTTAGGGCCAACAGAAAGGAAACAAATGTTAACTATTTAAAAAAAGGTATAAATCACCATTAATATACATACATACATCTGGATCACCAGGTGATGACTTCATCTAATGCAAAGATTGGAGTGTGCATTATTGTTGGCTCCTGAATGAATGTGCACAGCACTATGTAAATGCATCCAGCTGTCTCAATTCACTCATTTATTTTTCATAAATATTAGTGAACGTCAACCTAATGGGAGCTTTTGACCATGAAAGATCACTTAGCCTCCTGGATTTGCACCCTTTCGAAAAACATTTAACCTGCAAAATATGTAGAAAGCTTATAACAACTAATTGTCCATTTTTTTTCAGTCCTCCACTTCAGAACAATAAAATGTTCGAGAAACAGCGATCTAATCCCCATGAATATTGAATAACTTGGCCACTTCATTGAGATCCTCATACTTTTTGTCCTCCTGAAGAACCTGCAAAAAAGAATTCAAATTTACAAACGCCTCTCATTACATTGAAATTCATGGAATACTTTTAGATTCTTACAAATGACCTCCTTGAAGTTCAACTAAGCCTTAAACTCACCTGCCTAGCCACAGCCATCCTATTGAACACATTCCACAACACTATTCCAACTACTATGTCATCTCGTAGATAAAAGATTACTCCTTTCCCATAATCCTCTCCGTCCTTGGGAGGCTGCATATCAGTACTACTAGGTTTCACCGGTTTTGCGGCCTGAAATACATGATAAACAACTACTTATCAATCTGATTTCAAAATAGGTGTAGTCTCCCAAGTTCTGAATCAAAAGCCAAAATAAAGAAAATACCTAACAATAACAAACAATCATTAACAAAAACAATAAATGTTTGGTGAACCAAAACAGTAATATGCCGATAGCAATTATATTTTCAAGACTAACACCTATCTATCCAAGCTAAATGAAAAAAATCCAGAATGACTAACATGAAAAAATGAGAAGTAAGTCATAATGCTATGAATTTTATGTTAGAAGATTTGATCAGTGGCCACTCTACTTTCAACACAAATACACCAAAGAGACTACCCTTGAACATATTTTCAGAAGGATCAAATACTACACTTATTTGGCACTCCAGAGGGGATCCATCGGGATCAAAATAACATAGCAAAATCCAACACTGCCTATCGAATTTGCTTAAATGACTGAAGTTATTTGAATATCCATCACTAGCACTCTTGAGAATAAAACAAAACTTTCAGCTCAAGTAAATTACAGGATAAGTACTGGAGGCTATGAAATCAGCAATGATTCCTCAGTAATTATCATAAAAATATATTTTTACAAAGCAGTCATCGTAAAACTTTATCTTGCAGGAGAGTGTAAGATATCAACATTGTAAGACACTCTTTCCCCCATATAAATGATTGGGCATTATCTTTGGTGTCATAAGTTTAGTGAGATTAACCTCAACAAACTGACAAGTGGGTGGCAGAAGAGCCACGTCATTCCATTCTTACATTTCTGGTGCATGCAATGAGGCTGAAAATTGTGGAAAAATCCTCCCAAAAGTCAAGCACTGAAGAAAATCAAATTATAATCGTATTTTTGAAATATTATGAAATTTTTCATTGTTATACTAATTGAGAAACACTACAATCATCTTTTATAAATGTTTTAGGAAGTGTCTTACTTATCCAGACTATTGCTTCCTCAATCAGTAAAATTAATTCTGATAAAGTTTTTATGTAAAGGACTCTCATTCACACTAAATTGGCTGGTGCATTTTTATTCCCAGTGTTCATTTGCATGGGGACAAAAGATCTCTCCAGAAAAGTCCCCTGACAGTTCTAGGAGGAGGACATATAATCAACTAAGTTCACTTACAGTTTCTGTTTCTGACCGATCACTATTCCCAGTGGCTGTCACCACTGCTTTCGGTGTATCCTTCTCTGTGGCTTTGGCAAATACTCCTACAGTTGGTAAGCAGGAGTCCACAATTCCAATGGCTTCATAGCCCACATCAGGACCCAAATCTGACCAAAACATTGACTGGTGCTTATATGCATTAGCTATTAAGGATTAAAAAATAATTTTATTAGGTTGAATTAACATAAAGGTTATTTTCACTATAAAACACAGTAATACTTTTCTTTTACATCTAAAAACTTCTTTCTTTACACCTTCATTGAGATTTTCTAATTAAATTCGTCTTTGATTACAATATATTTTTTGAAAAATGCTATCATGACAAAAAGTAAACATTTTTCTCCATTAATGAATCAAATTAACTTTAATTAAGTATGAAAATAACATTAAATAGTAGAATGAGATGGTTCTGTCAGATTAAATAATTCATTAGGCCAACAAGAATCACATGTTACAGGTAAACCATATAGCCCCAACAAAAGAATTCTTTGTGTGATTCGACATTTTGCATAAGAACTGACTTATTTTGTTTTTAAGTTGGGAATTTTTAGCTGTATTGATGGTAAATTTCTACTTACATAAAAATCTTATTTTACCTTAAATGACAGATTGGAATAAATCTTTTTGCTCTTCTTTTACTGAAATTCATTTTGTAAGGTCACGTTGTAAAACCCTTAAAAATAAATGAATTCACTTCTAATAATGACAAGTTTACCATTAGGATGATTGAAAAAATCTGGGGAACAAACTGTGTACTACAAAGCACAAAGTTTCCTGAACTGTATGAGCCAATGAGATGCAGTTGAAGTACAAAGATTCTTAATATAAATATCTTGTGTTTAAAAATCAATCCAAATATTTTTTCATTGCATTTCAAACTGCTTTGTCCCTGATGAGATTTTTTGCTATGGTTTCCGTTTTTTGTAAACCACACTTCTTAGTGAGAGAGAAAACCTAAATCTTAAAATGCCTAACATGATCACTTGTAAAAAATTAAATTATTTTATTGAGGAATGTTGAAAATCTTAACAAAAGGTTTGCTTTAAGATCCCTAAAGTGATGCTACACTAAGCTAGGTATCGACAATATATGAAAAACTGGCAAAACTTCACTGGAAGAATTAATCAATCTACAGTGAGAGCAATACAGGAGTCAGCTAATGAAAGCCTATATCACGCTAACCAAAATGACCATGAAATAAATATTGGGGAAGTGACAAGATATTTATTAGTTATACATAGACATTTATCATAGATAATATCCGAAACTGCCGATCAGATCAAGTTTTTTATGGCAGAAGGAAATGTGTCTTCGGAATCTGTAGGAGTCAGTGTAAAAATATGGTAAAATCTAACAAGTCCGAAAGATCCCAGGTACTATCATAAACACTACATCTATAAAATATTGCAAAATTTCATTTTATAGATGAAACTTAGGACATTGGCATGCAATAATATTATAGACTATAGAGCTCTGTGGGAGATTATAATGAGTAAATAACTCCCAAAGAAGCAACCACTGTTAAATAAATAGTGTTTTCAAAACATTTCCCTCTGCTTCCCATACGTCTCCACAGCCTAGTACAACACATGCCTATGATGGAATGTAGAAATTCCATAAGCATGCATGCATATTACAATAATTAAATTTCTCCCAAGTTTGAAATAATTAATTTTTTCCATTTGTGGATGTGAATTACCCTTTGCATTCATTATTTAAACATTTTATATCACCTAATTCGTCTTCAATGCCATTTCACACACTTAGGGTGAGATAGAATTCATTTACATAGTGTCATCAGTGTCGGGATTTTTTATGCGATTTGCTTGAAATTAATTAAGGCAAACAATAATTATTTTGAAACTGGCTTTCAAGCAAAAGCACTAATAATATATAATTTGATTTACAAGTAATGAGTACCTATTTTTTTTCACAAACACTGAAAGCCTACATTGTAAACACTGGCCTCATTTTAGAATTTGTCACCAATGCACAAACCAAAATTTTTGGAATTTTTATTCACCATTATAATTAAGACATTACTAAATAACATTACAAATATAATACCCTAGCTGTACCTTAAGATGCATGCTTGTTTCGAGTGTTTTTGAGAATATTTTCAACATGACATATCTAGTTTCAATGGAAATGCATGCAAAATGTCAGTAAACAAAACAATAGCATTTTTTACTAATTTTGTTGCCACTTCAGAATATGTAGAAAGATTTAAAAAGTTCAATGCCTCATGTCTTAGCTGCAAATTAGATACATTGTTCAGAATGAAATCAACAATATTTGGAAGATTTGCGGCACAACTTATGCAAAAATATGTGTCAAAATTTTCCATGAAATAGAATGTTGCTGAATAATGCAAAAAACTTTTAGGGGGTTTAAGTGAGCAGGCTATCGGGTCAGTTCACTCAGATTTTATAAATATTTTGAAAATATATGTAATTTCAAACAATCAGGTACATTATCCAGGTAAACTAAAACAGGTTCTCCTGAATACAACAGTGTGCTCTCTTTTTTTAAAGTAATTAATTTATGTATTTGGCTTTTAAAATATATATGTCACAGAAATATAAGAATTATTTTATTTCTCAATCCAATAGTTAACACACAACAATTACTAAATACCAATACTACTGAGAGCACAAGGTAGCAGACTTGCCTTTGTATATATATATGTGCTGTTTTAATTTTAGAAAATTCTAACACATGTGGATTCACAGACAATATTCACACTTTTGTTTAAATATTTGAAATTAAAATACACTACACTAGAGTAATACAAATACACTAGAGTAAAATATACAACATTTTACCCACCTATCAAAACTAAAACTCTCACCTTTCATTTTAAGCAGTAGTTCATGTGATTTCTACAGGTTTAATTGCTTAACATAAACATTTTTGGAATTTTCACCAACTTTATTGTTTTGGACAAAGAAGCTACTGGAATATATGACTTCAAGTAGTGAAATAAGAATAATGAAAAGGGAAAAAATGAATTTAAAAACTTTTCAAAAGGAAAGTTTTGCATGCTACAACAAAATGAAAAAAACTATATCAAGGTGCAATCCTTCCACTAATTCCTTTCACATTTGGAAATTAACTATTCGGAATACAGCATAACAGTTCACCTTCCAGATCTAAAAATATCTGAAATGCAATGCAAAAAGACCTTTGATTCGAACCAATTGAAACCCACCGTGTCTTATTGTATGATGAAAAATGTCAATTACGCAGTGGTGAACAAACAGCCAATCTAATTCAGTTTCAATAAAAAATTAATGCATTTGCCAGAGTAAAATTACCACTCACTGAAAACTCAATCAATTGGTAGATCATGTCCACCAAACCAAAGGAACCTTTTACTCCAAAATATAAACATTCATGCATTTTCTTGCAGAAGGTACGTATTTTTATTACCTTCTCCAGTCATATTTTCTCCTGCCAAACGCCCCGAGACAACAGCATGATCATGATGCTCAACTCTCCGTCGTCCCAATTTCACATCATAGAAACATGAGCAGTCACCAGCCTATTAAAAAGAAAAATTAATATCTTAGGCTCAGAAAATCATTTAACTCAAAGAGTCAAAAATGTTCATGTGCTTTGAAACTTACAACCCATAGGTTTGTGCGTGCCATCAATTCAGCATTAACAACAAATCCACCACAGTCTTCATCAACTTCCAAGTTGGAAGTCTCTGCTAACTCAGTATTTGGCTCAATGCCAACTGCCACCACCAGTTGATCTGTTTTCATCTAAGAAGAATATTATTTCAATTTGACGGTCAACTAGTATTTCCTTCAACAGCCATTTCTTCAAACTCAATTCACATGTCATACCTTATTTCCATTGCTTAGAGAGAGCATCAGAGAATTACTTTCAAAGTTTATACTTTCTAAAAATGCCTCTGGTATCACTTTAACGCCTTCTTTGCGTATTTTATCAGTCGTCCAGTCACTCAAATACTTAGGCAAAATCTTGCCCATATTGCCCTTTTCTGGAAATACTTGATTCACTTCCATTCCTGTTTTCTGTCCTGAAAAAGTAATGAACAATGAATAGATATAAATATTTTCAAACACAAACTCAATGCATAAGTTAAATGTAAAATTAACTAACCTCTCCGTCCAAGAGCACAGGCTAATTCACTTCCTAGAAAACCACCTCCAATTATTGTTATTGATTTCGCCTCCTTAGTTATTTGATCTAAGTTCATAAAATCTGGTATACTTCTGAAAAGAATGACTCTGTCATTCACTTCTTTATTCGTATCATTCTCTAACAGTGGTAAACTTTTTGGAGTTCCACCTAGATAGTTTGGAGGAAGCAAGGAAATAATACAGATTGATTCATTAACATGCATTTCAGACAGAATATACATATAGGCACTAACAGCAGTTTGTCACTGACCAATGAGACTAATCCTAAGGTAAGTCTAAATATTTTAAGTTGAAAATCAAACCCTGTACTTATGGAGTAGGATTATTGTATCAATCTTTAAGAAACTTAACAATTCCTTTAAATGATGGCAATTCCTCACACCTGTAAAACACTTAAGAAACAAATAGCTTCTGATAAAACTCCAGCAGATGAAAAAAAGAGGATATATTTGTCAACAGAATCAATTCTTCTTTAATAAGAATTCCATTATGATTGCATCATTTCTAGCCCAACAAGTGCATTTGATGAAAAATGTCATTATTGACCATTTAAAGAGCAAAGTAAAAATTAGGTTCATTTTTATACTGAACTTATATAACAGAGCCAGAGCCTATTTCCTTCCAGATGCCAGACATCATAAAGCATTCAGGGAAGCAGGAAAATAGGAATTATGGACCTCTGCTACATGATAACTGACCATATTGCAAATGAATCTCACACCTGTACACATTGTTTAACCTTAGTCTGTATAACTAGCAAGTTTCAAATTGTTCTCACCGTGTAATATGACATTTGATAATATTTCAAAACAAACAACTTTGCTTTTCGACTTAAAATTGTTTATTATCACGACCTAGGTTTCGTTATAGTCTAACATCATCAGGTCGTATACTCTAACGAAACCTTGGTCGTGATAATAAAAATTTTAAAGCGAAAAAGCAAAGTTGTTTGTTTTCGAATGTTATCAATATGAAGATTATCCACCAAGTTATGCCAGAAACTGTTTTATTTAATATGACATTCCTTAAACCCAGTGAAATCCTTATGATTTTAACTTTCTCCTTCAGGAGTCGACACAATTGGTTAGAACTGCATCATACTAAGCCCAATGGAGTGTAATAATTTCAAGGGAAGGACAAAAATTACAGATGCTGTCACAGCACATAAATATAAAGCTTAAGAGTGAAGGGAATAGAAGCAGACATTCATTGGAAGCATAGTATAACATGTCATATGAAAATTAACAACGGCTTTGGTAATGGTTCAAGTTGACCACAAGGAATGAGGAATGTGGAAAGGGAATAATCAAGCAGAACCAAAATAAATGTGTTCCAAAGAAAATGTTACAGATTAATTTGTTAAATCAAAAAACTAATGTTCAAAATTATAACTGGGCCCTTAACAATTTTTGAAGTGATTTTAAAATGTATGCTTGAATACACTAAAATATATGAAAAATTAACCATTAAAAAGGAACATTCCAAGATTAGCAAATAACCAAGAACTGCTGAGAGTTTTCAGAGGGGCTACCATCCATATTCAGCACTCAAATATGAGTTGAGGAGGAATGTTAAATATTGAATAGTATTATTTTAAATATAGCAAGCATGCATTTTGCACAGAATATCTCGACAAGTTCTAATACACTTCATAACAAGACAATGGCTACTTAAAATAAAAAATTCAGTTTCTCAGCAGCCCAAATATCATAAGATTTCCGACCAGTGGTGACTAATGACACCAGTCTACACACACCAAATATTCACCTGTGGCAACCAAGCACTTCCCATATTTGATTTGGTACCCATCCTCGAGGTATGCAATTTGCTCATCAGGATCAATTTTCACTACTTTCCAACCTCTAGCAACAGCTACACCACCATTGGGGCTGCCCATCAATTCCATGCACTGAACGTAAAACTCATCCGGCTCAAAAAAGAGACTGGTCATGACAACAAAGGGAAACAATTATTATTACACAGGTACTAACCCTTGTCATGACTGAAAACTCATTGATATTCATTATTTCATCACAGTTAACTACACAAAGAGGGTGTTTTAGCTATAAATTTAGCTGTAAATTACACTTTTTCAGAATTTGAAGCAAAACAAGCAAATTTGGTCATATCGAAAAGTTAAATCAACCACTCACAATGTTCCAGTTTCAGATAGACATGACTGGTTCACATTCAACCAGAAAAGATATTACTAAAACCATCCATTACTATAACTAATTCTTCTTACGAAGAATTGCGCTAGGCAAGGACGCTTTCTTAAGGAGGAGGGAGTTGATGATGGGGACGTTGAGTAGGAATGTTAAGACAAGACTCATAAAAACTCTGATATGGAGTGTGGCTATGTACGGCGTGGAAACGTGGTCACTGAAGCAGGAGGATAGACGTAGATTGGAGGCTTTTGAAATGTGGGTGTGGAGAAGAATGGAGAAGGTTAAATGGACCGAAAGGAAAACAAATGAGGAAGTACTAGAGATGGTGGGGGAGGAGAGGGGTTTGTTTAGAGAAATCCTATGGAGGCAGGAAAAATGGATGAAAGGCGTATTGAGCGGTAGTGGAATGTTGAAGAAGGTAATAGAGGGGAGAATGTTGGGCAGGCAAGGTAAGGGTAGGAACAGGATAGGGATGTTGGACGGGATGAAGGGAGGAAGGAGGTATACGGAGATGAAGAGGGACCTAATATAGATTACTAGGTGGGGAGTCACAAAATGTTTATTTGATAGTTGTGTCCATCCAAAAACCTACCTTAAACGGTAGATTACCTAATAATAACTATAACTAATCCACATCTACTGAAAGAAATTACTAAATCCAGTACAGGGAGTACTGAACTACATGTTCTAACACAACATTGTCAGATTCAGTTCTAAAATTCTTTGATTACACACCTCTACTTTAGTTTGACTGACATGGGTACCCAAGCAATGAAGCTACAGCAATTGAATGCAAAATAATAAATATCAAAAACGTAGCAAGTTGAATATCACGAGAAATTATGCCAAGTATAATTGAGATGATTAACATTTAAGAATATGCACATGCTTGAACAACACACCTTCTTTCCTTGCCATTCCATTGCTTGAAGGTTAGATTTTTTACTGCTTCTTCATTATCACTAAACCAAAGCTCTTTGGATAACGGAGGCCTCATGAAAGGATACTCACTTTCACTAGATACTACCAGCACCTGAAAGCATAGATCACATAATATATACACACACTACACCATAGCAATTCAAAAGCATCTATACCATGCTGCAAATGCAACACAACTATTCATAATTGCCAGTCAGGACAAAATTAAATTACCTAAAAAAACTATAATAGTATAAGAAATAATGGGACTCTCTATACATGCATTATCCCAGAGAATTCGTCAATTATGTTTCCATTTATTTAAGGTGTTGAAGGATACACTTCCTTTGTTTAAATTCCTATTACTAATGGGTCTTTAATGATATAAATATGAATATCCAGTTCCCTAAGTCAAAACAAACATGCAATGGATATTAAAAAGTTAGAACTGTTATCTTGTTTTGATTTAAGGACAACATATACGTCGATTGTTTTAAGCTAAGGGCAACATATCATGCCTCTGTTAATGAACTTTCGCTATACAGAATGACACTAGACTTAACTTGCGAGTTAAGTCTAGTGTCATTCTGTCATTCTATAAAGTAGTTAAAATTTAGAATGCAACAAACAAAATGGTTAACAATACACGTATATGCATTAACAGGAATACCACTTGTGAAGTAGTTATGAAATTATTAAAATGCAGAAAAAACATATGGGCTTATGCAAATGTATTCCATGTCCTTGCATCACTGCAATAAACGGTTCACTTACCCTTACTACTAAAAAATCGTTAACATACTAACTACCAGTGAGTTTGACAATATGAATGTACCAAATAAAAAAAGAGAAAGATTTGTTAGTTCGCGAATTGACACTACTTGAAAATAAAGATTTCATTCAATACGAGGCAATAGAGAAACATGGATATTCATCTCACATGACAAACTATTATTACCCTTAGCAAATAATAATATGCACAAAACTTATTGTAATAGTAATTGTGACTATTTTGTGGGAGACTACGAGCGAAGTTACCTATTACGTAACAGACAATTTCCACTTAACTACTATTAGATATTAACACAAAGACTTTTAGAAAGATGGAAGAATAACCACTACAACATTTCATCTTCCCTACCCCAAGAATTGCAATTTACAACTTGCCTACGTTCTGGATATTTGGGCAAAGGACATTATTAAGGAGAACTGCATGAGCATTATTAATATATATTTTAAACATAACAAATATTATATCGACTAAGATCTTTAAACGCTCATTCTAACAAATTGATAATGTTGACTCAGTTACCTTGGCTTTTGGATCCTTTGTTTTTATTGCTCTAAATGCAGAAAGTGAGGCAGTGCCTCCACCAATTAATAGATATGGTACACATGACGGAATTTCACTAGAATCTTTCGGAATCTTTTCCACTGCTCTCGTTTTTTCTGAATAAAAAATATGAAGTTAATAATAGTTATTTCAAGAAATTCATTGGAGAAATTATGCAACATACATACTCTTGGTCTTCCTTTTCGAGGTAATGCTTTCAGTAGTTGGATTAAAAACTCCATACCACCACAGCTATAAAACACAATAAACAACATTTTACAGCTGACACGAATGAGTTATAGAATGGTATGCATTATATATACGACGAAATTATCACTAACCAGTAACAACGTGCCAATCGTTGTTGCTAACCCGAAAAGCAACACACGTGTATGCTTTGAATTTTTTTTATCATGGGCTTCTTTCCATGGGCCACATGGTTTTGGTTGGTCGTCCATTTGAGACCTGCATTTTTCTTTTAATGAAACCTTGGGACGGCAAGGCTCGATAGGTTTTGTTGGTGGCGGACATACTGGTTTCTTTTGATTAGGTGGTTTTCCAGGGTCTTTCGTACTATAAAATCTAATAGGCTCCGGTGCTAAACGAATTTAAAGTAATTTGTAACAAACATATTTATAAGTGTTCATCATATTTCAGAGTATATACAAAATAACAGTGAAAAATACCTATTTTTGCACAAGGTGTAGTCACTCTAACAAATCCTGTTAGTGCCCTGGTCGCCTTAAAGTACCGGTACATGACCGAAGCCGGCAGTACCTTAACAATATGGCGACGCGTATGTTGTGAAAATGCCTCGGATTTCTAAGTTACAGTGCATTTAAAGGCTGCAATTTAGTCATACAACACTACCAAATGTAATTAAATGGTTTCCAACAACAAAAATAATTGCACACAACAATAGTCACATTGAGCAACGGTTGTTGATACCGAACGTGCACGGCCATTACAAGTATTTACCTTACAAAACAAATGAATGCCGAATTTGACGAAACAGAAGTGACAACGTATTTATAGAGCCAACCTTTCAGTTAGATTTTTTTGTAGTTTCATCAATATCCACCAAGCGATGTGACACATAGGGCCAAGGCTCGAACAGGTCCCAAATCGATTGAATAGACGATTTGAAGCTTTCCCAAACCTTAAGGTCGTTCTAGAGAGAGCCATTATTCTCTATATTTGCGTAATTCCATAGCCGCGAAAATGAAGTCTTGGCTACATTTTTTGTCTTTCGAGATGAGACATAAATACTGTTCAAGTCAATCAGCGTCGAATAACTAGAGAGATTCTCGAGGCTTAAGCCACTTGAATAAAGAGCAGTCACATGTGACAGAGTAACCTTTAGCGTTAGGATATTCTTTCTCTAAGTAAGTGCCAAACGGATGACTTCATGGGTCATTCATCAATTTAGTTTCAAATAAGTGCTCGATGCAGGAACTACTTTACTTTAATATCGCTATAGAAAACAAGTCAGTTTGCAGCCATAGCATAACTAATAGGTGATGCAACAATTTCAGAGTGTAAAAAACATTCACCTTGAATGGGATTCCGGTCAAGGTGAATGATTTTTACAATCTGAAATTGTTGCATTGAAATTCATATTGGCGGTGACTTTGTTAAACGTCACTGTTGCAGCATTTTCTGTAATTTCATGGACTTTTCTAATTGGTGATGTTGAGACAGTGACTCTTTCTCTTCAAAATGATATCCAGGAATGATAGCCACATCCAGGAAAATTATTCCTTAAAAAAATACCTTAACACTCCAGGCAGTTCTTACTATGCTGTTAATGGTTAAAACGGATAATTCATACATTTACATGACAGTGGTATGCCACAACGTAAGATTCTATCTTTGATAAAAATTGTCCACTTCCATGTTATAGTCAATTAGCTTTCATAGAAAATAATATTTCATACAATTAATTTCTGCACTCCCTCCAACTATGCTCCACCAGTTAATTTAGCCAGATGAGAATAGACTCCATCTTAATGACAGATTTTAATGAAAAAATAGAAGGGTTTCAATGCTTTCCAAATGAATCATCATTCATGATAAAATTGAATGTTCTCTCATCACGTTATTCTTCATTATGTGAATGGAGAAGTGAACATTGATCATAACTGATAATTCTTCATATAATAGACAGCTACTACACAAAAACTCTTAATGGAAATGCAGAAAGAAAGGGGAAATTCAGAAAGAAATAGGTCAATCCTACGTATCACCTGCCCCTCTGAAAGTAATTTCTTTTCTTTAAGTAGTCTCTCCAACATGAATATTGGAACAATATCTGCCATGATCAGCCTTCAGACTTTCTATGCCCTTATGAGGAGAATAGAAAGCGAGTAGGAAGACGAAAATAATTGAGAGCAGGAGAAGATGGAGGAAATAAAAATGAACTTTTGTCAAGGACAAAGGAAAATCCCCAAAAATATTCTTGTTAACCAGATGTCCAGTCATGCTCTTCTTCCAATTGTTTCAGGGTGTCCAATTTTCTCTAGGTGAAGTATATCCCATGAGGGGTTGGCAAAGTGGGATTGGGTGACATTCCTATTTTGGAGATTAATTTGCATTTCTTAGAACATGGCTTGAACGGCCTCCCAGTTTGCCTGTAGTCAGCTCTATATAATATGTACATTTTTGCTAGTAAATATGCTGTTTTTCCAAGTTTCCCTTCATGGTCCTCGACAAAAACATTTTCTGGTTGCAATCCTCAATGCCTTTTGGAAATAGATACACAAAATTTTTGAGGGATGTCTGTAACATGGATGTTTAGCCCCACGAAATTTATCTTCCTCATTTTCTTGGGGTGAATATATTACTTCTTGCTTGGATGAGCATTTTTATATTAATCATTCTTTCAGTTAAGTCCTCACTGGGCCCATTGTCAATGCAGAAATGCAGGGAGATGCTTTAGAAAAATATGGTGGTGGGAGTTGAACAACATGGGTCTGTTCCCTGTTTGTAAATAGAAAATTCATAACTTATGCTGGCTGTCAAAACTGTGACAGTAAAGAACTTTCCTTCGCACAAGTAATATTTTTACTGTTGCAGTAGGTGTTTGAAGTGATATTTTTTTCTTCCTACTTATTTTCTCTTCCTCAACCAATTAAACCACCCCTCCCCTGGGCCTCCTCAAGACCAATACTTTTTCCTTCCCTCCCAGAAAGCATATATATTTTCCAGCCATGTTATGAAAATTCAACATCACCTATGCATCAAAACCCATAGTATTATAATTAAGTTTAGTGTGAATAAATATATGAAGTTTACTTATCCAGTCACAAAATACTTTAACTTCAATGTTTTAAGGGAAATGCATGAAAATATTCCATTTTACGAATTAGGTCATTTTAACTGACTTTAATCATAACTTACCTTGAGTTCATGACAATTTGAAGTATTCCTAAAGAATATTACTACAGATACCAGTCTAGTTTTAACACGTTAATTTGTGCTGTTGTACTAAATCCTTGTGTGACGGTATAATAGCACTAGGTGAGGTTCATTGCTTCAGCATGGCACACCATCTCATTCTAGTGTGAATCCTCATTGGAAGAAATAGCCAAACAACGCATTCCCATAAGGAAAAATTTCCCTTTTACTACAGCTACTTGGTACCGAGTCTTTATTCACCAAATTGATACGAGTGATTACTTTTCCAGGTTCCACGGTAGTTACCCAAGCTACCTTAATTCCATTTAAGTTTTCAATGTTTGGCAGAGATATCTCGATTTTCCAACAAGAAATTAATAAACAAACAAAACAGTTAAGTTTTACTTAATTGAAAATCACTAAAAAAGAATGCTACGCAGCTTTGATGAATAAAATACTGGGAATTTAAAAACATCATCACAATATTTATTACTGCTTTAAGTTATTTGAATAAAAAATCACTTTAGATTAAGTTTACTAAGAAAATAACTTCAAGTTAATACATGTCACAGTAGTCAAGTTGAAACAAGAAAATGCCTTCAATTGTATTCCCATTACTTCACAAGTAATATTGATTTACAAAATGAACAAAAAGGGAATACACACACAAACAAAGAAAGCATAATGTATAAATCGTGCACCAATTATGTGCTCATCATCTACAAGACCCACAATGGATAAGAGAAAAGAAAGTACAGCCATTTAATTATGAAAAATCATACTAATTCCAAAAAAAGGAATAGTAGATATCACAAATATTATTTCTCACTTGGTTTATGAACAAAGTAACTTGCTTGACATAATTCCTGATTCCTGGTTAATAACACTGTAAACAAGAAAATATTTCGTGTAATTGAATATTTTATTAATTTTTTTTTCAATTTTCACATAGTTGTTGCCCTTTGAAAAACTGCCTTCTCACACATAATACTTGCAGATGGTAATAATTTACATAATTAAACTTCGAGCAAAGTAAAATGCTACACTGGTTACTTTAACAGTGAGCTTATAAACTGGAGAAAGAAATTATTGCCACAGTTACATTGGCATCCCCTTAAAAATCAGCATATGGATAAAACAGCAGTCAAGGTTGTAAGTTCCACTGACAGCTTTCCTTCCACAAGCTGGTAACTGGCTGTTCACCTATTTAAGTTTTCCAACCACTAGTCTATAATCACTGACACATCACTGACAGAGACAGCTAATGCCGAGTGTTGGAAATGCAGCAGTGGTTGGCACAGCATTTGAGGTGTAACTGGAAAAGTTTAGGAGAATGAAGGAAGCAGAGGGAATCAGGAAGTATCCTCACTATTGCTTGTTCCCACCACCTGCACCTCCTCGTACAAAGCTGCCACGTCCACCACCGCCTCTCATGTTTGCACCTCTCCCTGAGCCTCCACCTCGTCCTGCCAAAATAAAGACGTTTCAATTAAAGATACACATTTTCAGGCTAAAAACATGGCTACTTGTTCCGAGATGCAATATCATTCATCAGGCTGGTCGCAGACTTAATTTTTTCCCATTGTCATATTTTCTTTTCTCTTACATTAACTTTCCACCTCTTACAAAGGAGACAGATATTTCAAAGGTAAAATACAACAAGGTATGAGAAAACTAAGATGACTAATAGTAAACAGCAGTTTTAAATTTGCCTGGCAATAACTTGAACGTAACATCTATAGGCTAAGTCGATAAGAAGACGATTACGATATTTTTATCGCATTGCAAAACTTCCTGAGTGATAAAAAATTGCGATCAAGAGAAGATTGTGAAAATAGAGTACTATAGTTTTTTGCCAATAAGGACCAAGACTTCTATGAGAGAGGCATTATGAAGCTACCTTTAAAATGGAAACAAATTATACAACAAAACGGTGCAGCATCTATTTCTCTCCAATTAGCATGGGGACTTCCTATTTCCTTCTTTTTAATTTGTACTAGCCTTCATGCTGTATAGGAAACCTCATCTCCCTCTTCCTCTACCCCACATACCCTACATTCTCTCTCTTCATTCATCGCCTTTAATCATTATGCCACTATCTCCCAATACTTTGCCTTTTTCAGATTTCCCCCAAGTACTTCCCATACCTACTTTCATCTTCTCCCACCCAATTTAATACCACAATGTTTACCTTTCTCTCTGTCCAATTTATTTTCTTAATTTTCAACTACACAGACATATCAAAAGCCTTCAATCAATGGCTGTCATTTTGCCTCAAAGACCAGGTCTCACATCCATCAAGTACTCTGCTTCATATTCAGGTCTTGAATAATCTTTTCTTCACATATTTACTCAGTATACTCGTCATCAATTTTCTCCTCGGCAATGCCTCTTCTATTGGCACAATTCTTCTCAAAACTTCCCCATTATAATGCCCTTTTTCCTCTTAAATATTGTACAACTACAATAAATGCTCCACCTGCTATTCTTTATTTTCTTACTTTCATGTTAAACTTTGCTCTCCTACATCTTGAGAACCTTATTACTTTTGTTTTCTTGTGGCTAATCCTCATCCCTTGCTTTTCACTTAGCTCCTATTAAGTACTCAACAATAACTGCAATATCCAATGCAGAATGCCAACTTTCAAAAATGAAAAATCGGGAGATTTTTAGAAGTGTATCACGAAGTAATCACTTTTAATTACCACAATATTTGCATGGCACCTTAATCCCTTTATGACACTTTGCCAATTTTTAATGAATGTCACACTATATTAACATGTTAAGCTAAGTACACAATTTGAACAGTTCATCAAGAACGTAAGAAGGAAAAATCGGGAGTCTCCCGCTTAAATCGGGAGAGTTGGCATGTCTGCCAATGGCTATCAGACTCATTACTGCTTCATCACTTGAAAACCTGATTTAATCATACATTTTTATTCTAAGCTCCAACCCTTCCCATGCCACTCTGAACATTTCAGCATACCACAAGAGGTTGATATAAACAGTAACTTCAGAATGAAATAAATGACGGATGATCAAAAGGGTTACCACCCTACATTTTCATAAAATTGCACGTCATACTTCAAAGAAATACCAAATTGGTTTTGTTTTCTAACAAATTTAAAAGGCATTGCCTCAGGCATTTCACCTCTTTGGAATAAACGTCAGTTTTTTCAACCTACTGCGGCTTACAGTATGATTTCAGCAATACAACTTGGTTAATCTTTTATAAATGATTTTTTAAATGTCAGGGTGTCCACTAATTAATTATCAGGAAATAACATGAGTTTACCAAGGAATACTTTCAGTTTTCCAGGGTGTTTAGAATTCTTACAAAGAAGTTTTTCTTTCCACAAATATTGATCATGTGCTAATAATTATTGGCTTCAGGTGAGCAAAACGATAAGTAACAGTTGGGAAATTCATATTGATATTGAGAACAACAGAATTCTACAGTGTCATCAGTGTACATAAACGTGTAAAGAAATGGAGTAATTGCAAGACCCTGGACAGAAATTCTTTTGATCACAAGTTATCATCAAACCCTTCCTCAGAGGAAAAAGGATTTCCTGAGAAATGAAACAAATATTCCAAAAGGAAGTATTATAGCATTTTGGTAAAATGTGAAGTACTAACATCATTATCATTTCACCCGAATTACAAATTTATCACCATCACTGCTCCTAAGAGAGCCTGAAAATCTCAAGAAAATTACTTCCTGGGATCAGAACAGCATTGCTCTCTTCTATATTTCTTAAACAAGAACTATGGGAAGCCAAAATGATTCAGTCATTTTTTGAATTATTATCTATTGTGAGGCAACAATTCACATTTGGAAACAAAATTAAATTTAACAGAAATTTTCAACAAGTGATGGGTCAAATGAAAGAATTTTGAGAATGCATGTGACAAATGGGAGGAAAATCGGGACTAAATTTGTTGTACACATGGAGTGTTTTCATTCTGGGAAGAATTAATCTTTAAGTGGTTTGAATCTACTGTATTCCAGCACATAATATAATAGTTATAATCATACATTTTATACTTGAATTATCACACTACTTTTAATGCTGGCCATCAACTCTTTTTAATTTCCAATAGAAGCACATTGTTTTTATAAAATTTTCATAGTAAAATAAGAGGTTATCTGAAATTATATCTCATAAGACTTAAATTCTTCGAATTACAAGGTTACAGCCATAAATAATTCATTCATGAAATTTCAGCACTTAACAATTAATTTATAAAAAAACCATAAACACAGTAATCAACATAAAGGTCAGTTCTCCTACTTCACATTCCTCTCTTAGTTACTCCCAATTGAAAATACTATTATGGTGATATGAATTAATATTTCATTCAGAAAACAAAGGTTAGTTTTTTTAATAGGATTTTTTGACAGCTTTTGATAAAACCACTAGTTAGTTTCAAAATGATAACATAAGTGCATAGTTTTCTTGAAAATGCGAAATAATTATGGATGCCATTAATAAAACTTTTAAGTATATTTCTTGCAAGAAATCCCACAAGTGAGTATATATTCTCCTACATTTGTCAGACACTAGTCCTCCTGACTACTGATTTTTATTATTTCATCATATTTGTCAGTGAAAACGTTAACCATAAGATAAAAGCAAAAGGACAATCTTCAGACATTGCACGTACCCCTGTTAACACGTGGCATCCCTCCTCCATTGCCCGATGCTCCGCCTCCTCCAGCATTTCCGCCTCTTCCCCCACTCTTATTAGAGTAGCCACTATTTCCATAGCCACCTGATCCACCATTATTACCGTAATTATCCCTCTGCTGATAACCATTCTGGTAATATTGGTTCCCACCTTCCTGGTTCCCTCTGTAGCCCCCATAACCTGAAAGAATCCAAGAGTTGTATTAGAAACTTTGGCAGAGACAGGAAAGGCTCCCAAGCACTGAAATAATGTATAATTAACTCAAGAAACTTCAATTAACTCAACTTCATTCTTAACATCCACTCCGAGAAATGTTTTTACCCAAAAACTTGTGAAAAAAATTCATCAATGCCGACCTGATTACTGCATTTGAAATAGGTGTACCAAGCAGATTTTCATTTTTGTAAATTTAAATTTAACGAAATATTGACTAAATTTACCACAATGAATGCACAAAATTATATTATGGAGGTAAAAATGCTCAAAAAATAGTTAGAAAACCAGAAAAAATAAAACTGACAGCTGTTATGGCATGTAAAAGCAAATTAAGACAACTCTTAGCCCCTAATTTAGAAAAATAATTGCCAGGCTAATGATTTATTACTCTAAGCATAAAATGAACAACAAAAATTATGCAAAAAATAAATTTGAACAGCCATCTACAATGAACACACACAATATTGTTGAAGAAAAGCAAGAAATATAAAATGTGATAATTTGCTCCAACCATTATACTGGGCCAAAGATTTTGAATCGAATTTTATTAGCACTTTTGATTACCCAAGTAAGAAGAAATTGCCTACATAACAAAGTCACTATTCTCATGAGTTCTTCCCTTTGAATTGGCATTCTAAACAAGAGTTCCACTACTGGGGGAAGTGAAGACACCTGCAGAACCAGCAGAAAAACTGTTGTCAAGAATGTAAACTCAAAAGAAGAAACCCAGAAGAAGAATGTCTCCATCAAAGTCATGGGATGAAACCTACACAACACTTAGGTGATTAAAGATTTTTAGTACAGATTTCACAACGATATCATTACATGAATACAACTTCACATGATTGATTACGCATCATCTTGCAGTATATAAATCAAATGCTACCGTATAACTGCATGCCAGGTACAGTAAAGCAAAACTTGAAGTACACTTTTTCCATTCACCATTACTAGGTCAAATAAATGAACATTATTATTGAAAAATCTGGTTTGCAGAGACATTACTCAATATTATACATTACCAAACTAAATTCAGCTGTAGTGGTTACTCAAGTATTATAAATCAGCTATTTAACTATGCACGTGTCCTAGACCTCACATAGTAACACTTGGTCAATTATTAACCGATTAAGAATGCACGTTATGGGAAAAAACAGCAGA
This sequence comes from Hetaerina titia, assembly GCA_037158775.1. Classification (NCBI taxonomy): domain Eukaryota; kingdom Metazoa; phylum Arthropoda; class Insecta; order Odonata; family Calopterygidae; genus Hetaerina; species Hetaerina titia. The sequence goes on along the minus strand of CM073775.1, from coordinate 28,406,113 downwards.
TTTGAATATTTGACAATTTGATCATTGAGAACCTTATAATGATTCTTTGGAAACAATTCTTGCTCATACATGACTAATTGGGGCATACGTTAACATACCTTACTCATATAGTCACCAATGGTAGACCTATTTAAGGCCAGTTCAATTTCCTGATTTTTAACAAATTAAAAGTAATGAAATAAGCAACCTTCACGGTTAGCATAAAATATGCAGTGAGGTATGATGATTTTCACCTGCATCCCCTCATTTCCAAGACTCAAAACTTCCACATTGCTTTAATTAATCTCCATTTATGATGAAAGGATGTTCCTATAAGTACCAATTACTTTTCTTTGGCTTTATAAATACTGTTACCAATGTTTTTCTGCATTCCCTGCTTTTTTTTACAAGAAAAAGGATTATTTTACAGACATAACAGCTGCAAGGGAAAGAGAATTGTTAAAAAGTTATTCCACATTAAATATTATTCTGGAGTACAGCAATATGGCTGCTTAAAATAATGCTACCATACATATTGCAAAAAAAAACGCGAAATACAAAACTGGCTTTGCCCTACGCAAAAGTATTATAGGAAATTGCAACATTTACACCCAGATACAAAAAAACAGGTTAAAAATCACTCCAAAAAAGGTTATCATATTGTTAGGCATACTGCTACAAGAACACAAAACAGCATATCCAAGTGAAAATTATTGGTCACTCAAATTTGATCCTGACATGACACAGGATAACAGATATTTTAAACGTTATGAAAATCATTTTGAAACCCTTCCCTAACTGAGTAGCAATCTTTCTCAGGCTAAAAGCTTTCAAAAGCTTTTTCCTTTGTAACAATTATGTATTCACTGTATTATGTATTTCACTGTTCTAAACATTTTATGAAGAAGAGTTTACAGGTCTGAAAACTCGGGATTTCAATGTTTTGCTTTTGTCTCACTGGGGAAAGGGAAATAGAATCATTTTGTTTGGGAAGTGATAGGAGATTTGAACATAAATGTACAAAAATCCAGGACAGTTTCTTTACTCTCCATAGGATCTCTCCAGTACAAAATTTCTTTTTGAAAACCATGCATTCATCAAACAGTCCACCTAAAGTATGTGATTCTAGACATTGCTGTGGCAGGTCCTATTTACTTGAGGTATTCGGTGTGGGGCTTAGTACATTGTGAAATGGTCTGTGACCCACAGAGAATTCCTGTGTGTGAAGTTAACTGTGAATAACTTAACTTGTGTGCACATAGATCTTATGCATTTAAGATTGTTTAATCAAGGGAGATATTCTTGAGTGATGGTGTAACATTAAAAACAATATTGAGGAAGGAAATGGGAAACCATCTTAATTATTTATCACAAGAATGCTATGATGGACACATGCATGTAAGGGCTTGGGAGTTAAGTAGTGTAGAGCCTAGGTCTATTGAAATCCTGAAATCCTACCATTACCTGGAAGATTACTTTTCATAAATGAATACAGTTATAACAAAATTTATTATTGCCATTCACCATGTATCATCAACTTTTTCCCCTTTAATTTGGAGCTCAAAATAAGTAAATATATGGATGAGATTGGCACTAGAGCTTACAAGGCACATATTACATCATGTTGTTTACCATTACAAAAAATGAATGAAAACACTAACACCAGTTGCTTCTCAGACCTGATGACAATACATTTGCAAACCAAGTGATAAAAACTTGATTAATGATAAAAAACTTACTCTTTTAAAACTTGATGTATTTCCATTACAATTAATTCCTGAAAACTTTTAAAATCTACAGTTAAAACCATCACACACAACCAGGGATTCACATCAATAGCACCATCATCAGGTTGGGCATCAAAAAGACAATTCTCATACATAACTCGGCAAGGAGGGAAGAAAAAAACCAGGAGAGAGGAGCGAAGGGAGGTTCTATAGTGTACCTACTGCAGGATAGTGAAGGAGGCAAGATAAAAAGTATTCATTAACAAGAATTACTTTGGGGTCATATTCTTTTAAAAATTTTCAGTTGCTATGGATCGTTAAGCTCACATTGGTTACTTGCCACGTTGCTAAATGTCACATAAAATCCACAACTATGGCCACAGTTTAAAAAGGTATTTGGCATAGTTTCTGATTAGTTCTATTGTTCTTTGGTCCTTTCATTAAAATTATGCCAAGCCTGCCCAGCACATCCTCCTCATTAGAAACGGCATACTTCAGTGCATTAATTCAACTTCTCTTCTTGGGATACACGATGTTTTCAAATGTAACAAACAGTCTCCTTAAATTAAAAGAGGACACAGCATTAAGTACACTACTGTGAATTGTGATCACACTGACTCTCAAGAAGAAAAATGGAATTTTTAGGCTGAAGTGTTGCACTTGTGACTGGGCGCATTATGGACAGACTTTCCAAATTTTAATATGAGGATGATCACCGGAAGAACATTTGTGCTATCAGAAATATATAATTATGAGCTTAAGAGAAACTTGAGGTTTGTGACCCAGAAATAGACCATTGCCAAAAAATATTAGTGCCTTGCCTTATCCCTATCCTTATAGTAGACAAACAAAGAACTCCTTATTTAACTCCTCTCCCAGAAACCTTGGCCATTCATGACTTTTTAACTGCAGTTGGTAATTTCCTCCATAATAAATGCTGATAACACAGCTCTTTAAATTTCAAGTACTAATTCACTTGAACTAAGCTAATCATATGCAAAAAAATATGGCTAAGAGCACCAAAATTATCAAAACAACTAAATTAAATAGGTAAAACGATGAGCATGAAGCTTCACAATAATGGTACACCTTCAAACAACATTATACTGTGTCTAATCTGATGACAAAAAGAAGGATATGTAACATGGAGGAGGAGAGAGTTTAGAAGTTTCTTCATTTCCTTATAAATTAGAACCCCATAACCCTCTCCTCCATCTTTAAATTTGCCACCTATAAGTATTGATATATATAAATAAAAGAGGATACACAAAAGAATGCCATGTTTTGCCTCAATTAAAATCACAATTGCAAATGTTTTAGAGACATAAGCATCATAAGACACATATTTCCACATTTTAGAAGCAGCAGAATAACCAGCTAAATTTAACTGTTACTTCTCGCATGCCAAACCATGGTTTTGCAGCCAGAGGGTTATATAAAACAATACCCACCACCACGGCCGTTTGAGTAGTTGCCACGCCCACGGTAACCATTGGTATTTCCACGACCCCGGTTCATGCCTCCACGTCCTCCGCCGCGGTAGCCTCCACCTCGCTGGCTCTGGTTCTGTGGCACAAACACTGAAAAGGAACAGTTTGCTATAAAATTCCACAATCTCATCAACTTCGAATTAGCAAAAGCCACAAACACATTTTCAATACCAATCAATTTTCACACCACTTTATCCTTATTTCTTGAGATATGAGAAAATGAAACAACACAACTGTTAACAAGTAAATAATGAATGTTCGGCGTGGTTTTCTCCATTAAGTTTTTTCAATGACATAAATTTGGGGAGATATCAACCAATAAATGACAACAGCCATCCCTGGGACATTACAGCGATATACTTCTTTACTTAAACTAACCCATTTCTTTGATCGTGCCTAAGGTCATTGCCTTAAGGCGTATTTACAAACATATATGGATTACAAAAACAAATTTCCTCTCCTGAGAACACATCCAAACTCCAGAAAATGTGTAAGCAGTATTTGATATTTGAACTGTATGATCAGTTCAAGCCGCAATTTAATTTATAAATTTACAATAGGCAATTCTTCTATTGAAATAAAAATCACAAATACTTAAGCATTAACTTGCTAATTGCTAACATTACCCCTAAAATACTTCTCAACATCTATTTAAAATCCAACTGATCCAGGCAAGATGTAGAATAAGTTCGTCATTACGTGGAAAAGTGCAAGTTTGTTTTTTATCATAAGATCCATTTAGTCATCACTTAGTTCTGATCATAATATTCATGTAATTGGCTGAGCTGTCCAAATGTCAAACATGTTTACTGGTTTAGAATTAAATATGGAAACACAAAGGCACAATACAAATATTTTCTTCCACAAAGTAATACTATTGGTTCTCTTTCAATGGAAAGAGATAATTAATGAATAAAATTGAAATTTAACATCAGTATAAAAACAATCCATTGAATTCCATGGCATCACCGGTATCCAGAGCGTAACTATTAGTGTCTAAGGTGGAAGAAATGTTTATCAACACATGCTCATAAACAACTAGTGCTTTCCAACAGACCATGATAGAAACCCATCCTAAATATAAGAAAGAACTAAATGTTTTTGTGTAAAAGCAATCACCCAGAGCATCAAAAATTCAGGCTGAAATAATACAAAAATTTGATACTACAGGTCAATCTTGAAGCCTCACTTAAGAACTACACATTGAATACCCAAGCTCTGAATTGATAATTCTTAAATTATAATACATTTTTAAATTAGAATGTTCCCAAGAATTGGTCACCTTTTTCTTCAGTATATCCTCCGTCCATTTTGCCAAGACATTGACTAAGTTTCCCTCGTGATTGTTATTATGCATGATGTGAATGTTTTCTTCCATTCCTTCTGGATTAACAAAACCCATTGATCATTGTGTTCTTAACCAACCAACCCTTATCCTCCCTCCCTCCTCTTCAACTTATAAACCCAAAATTAACCATTTCTTAGACTTTTGCAGTCGTCATAAAAACTATATTAACAAGCATAGTAACTGTTTAAGGTGTTTAATTAAAATGTTTTGCGAAAAGAGATAAATATACATGCATTAATATCACAACATGCAACTGTCATCCTACAGACTTTCATTAAAACAATTATATAATTAATATTTTCAGGGCATTTATAGATAACCACCCAAGCCTAAAGACCCAGGACCAAAGAGAAATTTTCCTTTGGGCTGTCAAAAAAAAAAAAATCTTTTTGATCAAAATGCATTTCAGCAATCCATATTGAGCATAACCTCAGCTTGACAAGTTTCCTTGCCTCAGCGTGGTATGCCACCAAGTTTGCTTAAGTTAATTATCTATATTGAGCAACACTTAAAATGCTATTGTCCATTTCTTAGGATGAAAGATGAGGCAAACTGCTGTCAATACACACCTTCTTCCTGAGATGTGTCGGCCCAAGAAGTGCCTGCCTGCAGGTCAGCCTCCTCAGCGGTCTCCCCAGAGAGGTCACTGGTCCCAAACCGGGCTTTCTCAGTCGAGGGATCGCCTGTTGCAGACACATGGGATGTGTCCCCATAAGTGTTAGCAAATCGAGGTTGTCCCATAGCCTGCTGTTGTGGAACAAAGGCTTGGGAAGGTTGCCCTTGGCCACTGTACGTAGACTGTGCCACCGACGCAGGCACAAAAGGTGCCGCGGTGGTGGCAGCGTACTCAGATTCTTCGGGCACTCTTTGTTGTGGCATTGGAATTGAAATGGGCTGATTGGGGGCACCGTCATTCGAGGGGAGACTCTGCACAGAACCTTGAAAACTGTTCGAAGGCACCCGTGCAAAGCCTGGTATGTGTTGGGCATTGGGTGGACCGGGTGCCGACTGCTGTGGGGTGGGAACCATTTGAGCAGAAACGGGCGTGGATGCTTCAGGGAAATTGGGAGGGGCTATACCGGGGGTGGGGGATGCCACAACCGGTTGGGCACTACCCTGGACAGGAATAATGGAAAAGTTTTGGTTTGTGAAAGTCTGAGAGGGGATCGGTGGGGTTGCTGCGGAGACCGATGCCACAAACTCGGCAACCACGGGGGCAAGCTGGGATGTCTGGACAGAGGGAGGGGGAGGTGCGGGGGCCACGGTGGTCGGCTGGGGCACCCCTGGCCTCGCAGGCCTAAAGTGTGACGTCGGCACAGGAGGGTGCCCCCCACCAGGTTGTTGAACCAACATACCGGCAAGGTCCACGTGGGGAGGTACCGGGGCGTCCACCTCCAATTGCGACTCCTGAATGAAATCAAATCCGCTGTCAAAGGTGTCCGGGAGGGCATGGGCTTGCACTGGCTGCTGCATCGGTGGTGCTGTGGGAGTTGGGTGGGGAGGAAAGTCAGGGCTCACATTCGACGGCACCACGTTGGGCGTGGGCACCGACGGGGTGAAGAAGGAAGACTCGGGAGGGATGACGGGTGATGGGGCTATGGGTGCTTGGGGTGGAAGGACATCAGGGATAGCAGCCACTAGATTCGCTTTTAGAGTCTCTTGTGAAACCACACAGGGGTCCACAAAGGTTTCCATTGGAGCTTCATCCTGCACAGGATAAATACACAATTCAGAACTACAAATAACTGCAATCAATTAACTCATGATTCTGGACCTTGGCAGCAGTTGGGCATATAATCCATTCTTACTGCCTTCGCTAAAGTACCAGAAAAGTATTTTCAGGCAAATTTTTTAGCATGGTGAGCCCATATAAAACATATTATTTGAACAACTTTACATCAGAAGATAATTTCTGAAGTCTACTTGGAGCCAGAAATTACAATTCGTTGACAAAGAGTAATACTTCTATCTCGGCACCAAAACAATGAGAATGAAATGAATTTGAATGGCCATCAACTGAAAAATGTTGAAGAAATTTAAAAACTGTATTGGACAAAGAAGTTTTAATTGATAGAAGAAAAATTCTCTTTGATAAGCCACAATGCACTTTAAAGATTCACCCCAATTGATTTATTGCATAATTCATTCAGATTATCTAAAAATTTGTCTTTCATTCCACATACAGATAAAGAAAGGGACAAGTGAAACGTAATCAATCCCTTTTACCCTCAATATTGCTTTGTAAATGCAAACTTTTGCTCATTGCATCTTTTCAAATACATTCACCCATGACTTCTCCCATATAATCCTTCCTATCTCTGTTCTGTGATTACACTTGTTATCAACTCTCCAAATGAACAAACCGGCACATTCTTTCATAATTTTGATTTCTTTGACTGTTACTGCTGCATCCGATGAACTTTCTTTCGTAACCCACGCATTCCTCACCATGTTACCATAAACATTCCTCAAGTAGCCCATACCCACAACATATAATTGAAATGTAGGCTCTTACTTGACTGTTGAAGTTTCACTGCTGTACAGCAATTTGGGAAGGAGTACTATTTTTATGTACTATCATATTCCAGTTTCTGAACAGAATTTCCAGAAATTGGAAGGATCAATAAAGAGAAGCCTAGATTTGGATTTGATAGGGACAATGAAAAAAAAAAAAACACAAAATTGAGGTTCATATAAATTTGATGTCTACAGGAAAAACACACTTAGAACTGAAAAAAATGCATAAATACTCCAACTACTGTAATAAAGAATTAAGACAGTAATTTGTTTAAACAATCAGGTACAATACTAAATTATTTTCTTAATTCATTGTCATCAGAACAATATGTTACAGCCAAGCAGTTTTCCGATAACTCATTGTCAAAACAAATATTTGAATGATTTCTCTGTAAAAATTCAAGTGAAAAAATTGGTTTGCACATTTGACTTTGCTGAACTGACTTTACAATAATATACACTTATCAAAAGGAGCGCAAAGAAATAATACGAGAAGTCAATGCAAACTTAATCACATACAATTTTTAATTATTACAGCACGAACATCCCATTCGAGCTTTGTGGTCACGAAGCTTACAGGTCAAGCATAAGTACACTATTACAAAAATTGGCAGGTTTAGAAGAAACCATTATGAAGAGTTACACTAAACTCCTCCTCACACATACCTGCTGAATAGCAATTTCCTCGGTTACTTCTTCACTGGCAACTACTTCCTGCTCATCCTCTGGGCTTTGGTCAAAGTAACCACAAGTGTGGATTTTTGTAATCAGTTCTTTTAAGCCTGCATATGTTGTGCCTACTACTTCCTTTGATCTCCCTTCCACAATACTAATTAGGTGCTCAGCTGCATGAGTAAGCTGCTCCTGTAAATAGTTGATTCACACCCAATTTAAAACTTGATATTTAAGAATGCGCACGGATGAATGAAAGAATCGAGCTTATAAATGTAGCATGTTCGCTGATTACATTAAATGTGCATATTTTTGCAGGAATATGGGTACCAGTTTTGATGCACTTGCGACATCATCAAATACTGCTATTTGTCAAAACCAGTAATACTAAGGCAGTTAGTTGGTAACATTGGTTACTTATTCTTTGATCAAGTACTTTCATGGAGCTGAGCTTAAAGACCATGGAATTCAATGTTGTCAAAATAAACTTTTATGGAAAATAACAGCACTTGTATACAAGGGAAAAAGTTTGTAGTTTACCACCAATGTATAATAATGGAGGATACTGTTCACTACATGGTAACATTCTGATGTGCAAAGTGAACAAGCAAGCCTGAAATTTCGACAGCCAGGGGAGGAAGGGAGACTAAAGAAATGGAGAGAGAGTTATGAGGGAGAAGGGGAACAATTCTGACTGTGAGCCAAAGAATTTCAATTTTCCAATGACAATAAATTGAAGTATGGCCTCTTACAATTGTTTCAATCGACAATAGAAGCAGGTTATTTGTTTATTCCAGTTTGCAACTGCTTCAACTATTGGAAGAAATGCACATAAATAGTATCCCCTGTCTTACAAAAAATGTACAGTCATAATAAAATGATCCTCCTCAATAATTCTTGCTGTCGCGCATACCTTTTGCAAAACTTCTTTCTCTTAGGTGATGCATACAGTTTTTGTTTATCAGAAAAATAATTTACAATGAATAAACATACAATTACTACACACAATGATCATATAGTGATACTGTATGCAAATAGTTTTGAATTTATCATGGAGAAAATTCTCTAGCCACCATATCTTGAAAGCCTAGCTGATAAAAGGATTGGTGATATAACAGCTCTTAGTAATAATAAAAGCCTGAATAAGTGACTTTTTTAGCTGTTGTCAACACGTTATTTAGTTTTCACAGCATTTTACTGAAATTGATTAGCTACCACCAATTCTTCAAGGAAATTTTCTGCAATGCACTTAAATTTTTTACACCACAATAGATTCCCACTTAAAAAAATTAACATTTTGTAGGATTAATGATCCAAGAAATATTCTCTATTATTGGGTGGAACAGCATCAGAACAACTTGGAACAAGTTTTATACCTGATAAGGGGGCATGTTTTCTTCAGGAATATGTTTGGGAGATAAGAGGAGGTAAAGGTCATCAAGGTTCTTGATTTCTTCCATAGTAAGCTGTGCTGCTCCATGCCTTGCAGCCAAAAAATCTTCTCTAACAGTATCCTGACCAACATTAAGCAGCACCTCCTGCATGCATACAAAAGAAAAATGATTGTTAATAATAAGACTTCCAAATCACATAATTATCCAAAATATGAGCACAGAAACATCTGTAGTAAAGCTATTCAATATAATTAAAAACAATAAATCAAACATTAATTCAAAATGTCTTTCCATTCTAAGACTCAAGTTCTATATTACCCATTAAAGCCTCATATGATTAAAAAAGTTGATGAACATTTCACGTAAGGTACTGAGCCAATGATTTAATGCAAATGTGTTAGCCACGTACAAAAATTAAAAAAAAAAAATAGTAATAGACACACTTGAGAAAAATGTATGCAAATACTGCTCTTTATACTTTCGTCATTCTGCCACTTTCAGCACAACAAGAAAGCACTTCCACGAACCCAATACATTTTTATTTCATATTCAAAAATCTGATACAATAATGAAGACATTTAGGTTCCGAACAATAACCAAAAACACTGAACTGTACATAGAATACAGTTCCCATTACATAAATGAGAATAAAATATTTTACAAATGAAAAGCACTAGTAAAGAAAACAAAACCATCACTATCACAACAAAAATTCATAGAGCACTAGGGTCAAGAAACTTAATGATCCTTTCCAAGTGAAAATGATTAACTCTATTGCTTTTCTACGTTACAAACCTTCCTAACAATATTGGATAATAGATAAACTACAAGGGTAAATGAATGAATATAAAATTCCAAGGAAATTTACTTCTGATACTCAATTCTTTATGTTGTGTGTCAAGGGATTAATGGAATTACCTTTTTCTCATTTTTAAATAATCTTTCAATTCGCTTAAAAGATCCTTCTCGGTAATCAAACTGAATTTTAGAAAAACTAGAAATTATTTGCAAGAAAGACACAAAAATTTGGCATAAGCTGTGAATGGATAGAGTAGAATTTATCCCATGTTTCCAAAACCATAATAAGATCAACAAATCATAGAATTAAGGACAATGTATTAATGTAAGAGGCGTATTCTTAAAGTAAGTACTGTTTGCTTATATTTAAATATTGGTGCTTCAGAACACAGTTTTGCTCCTGCAGCGCCATCTACTGATTCATTGAGAAGCTATAGCAGCATTTGTTCTGTTTCAGAAGTAGTTCGCTTATCCGTGTATGCAAACAACAATGTCCGCGACAATCATTGATCCCGCCAGCTGTGAAGTGCGTTCTGTCATACGATTCTTGTATGCAAAAGGATTGTCGACTGCTGAAATTCATCGGAAATTATGCCTAGTTTATAAACCTACAGTTATGAGTGAAGGAAAGGTTAGACAATGGTGCTGTGATTTTAAAAATGGACGAACAAATGTCCATGACGAAGAGCGAAGTGGTAGGCCCAGTATTCTGACCGATGAAATTGTTTCGCAAGGGGAACAAAAACTGCGATGTGATCTTCGATTGACAATTAATGGCCTGGCTGAACAATTTCCTCAACTTGGACGCACTACTGTCTACAATATTGTTACGGAAAACCTCAGATACCACACATTGCGTGCAAGGTGGATACCGAAAATGCTCACTGACCACCACAAAGAGCAAAGAATGTCCAGTGGACTAGAGTTTTTGGGTCGTTGGGAACTCTTTAAACCACCCACCGTACAGTCCTGACCTTACACCCAGCAACTACTTCCTCTTCTTGCACTTGAAACAGTGGTTCGGAGGACAAATGTTTCGAAACCAAAGAGGAACTCAGGAATGGCGTTGTAGATTGGTTCAATCCTCAGATGGTGAGTTTCTATGCAGACGGGTTAAAGAAGCTGGTGCAGCGGTACGAAAAATGCTTAGAAGTGAACGGCGATTATGTAGATAAGTGAAGCAGGTTTGTAGCTAACTAAAAGTGCCAATAAAATGTGTTTCATATGAGTATATTTTTTCCTGTGACCAAACGGCTCTTACTTTATGAACACGCCTCGTATAAAAATTTCACTTTGAACTGTGACATTACATTTTGCTAGTGAAAGAGGTCAAAGTGAAGACCACCATCATGTAAGCTCCCTAGCAAAAATAAATCTTAGCATAAAAATATTTTCATATGAAATAATCAAAATTTATTTCCTTCAGAATTATTTATCACTCCCATAATACATATTGACTCTTAGCCCCTTCAATATGCACATCCCTTTAACTATTCCACTTTTCAACTTACCCCATACAGGCCCAACATAGCTACAGTTCCTCTCTCCATCACACTGTTGACATTTTTCAACATCACTGTTCTGAGCAATATCCTAACATTTCATTTCCCTGTTCGAACTGATTTGACTATTTTCTGAAAATTCTTCACATCTCTGTTAATTCTGTTTTACAGACTGCAGGTATCAACAAAGTTTTTCACCTCAGTCCAAACGTAACACTTAACGAGTACTTGAAAAAGATGTCTCTCCCCAGATCAACTGATTCTTTCTCTCCTACTTACATGATGAGACATTTCATTTACCTGGATTTAGGGCAGCTAATTTCTTTTAAAAATCCATTAATGTGACTTGAGCTGTTTCAGCAAACAAAGAGGAAGAAGGGAGAGTGAAAAAATCTGTGATGCATTCAACAAGCCCTTCAGAAAATTAGTGGCACCTTCAATAGATTGAGTCAAAAAGGTTTCGGAAGAGTTTACATGACTAAGAATTTTTTGCTCTTCCAAAGTTAAAATTCAAACTTCTGCATACAATATGTACACAAAACATATCCAAAGAGGTAAGATTTGATGAAAGCCATCTTAGGTAAAGATATACAGAAAACTTTCACATGTAGCAGATTTGCATGGCTCAGAAACCTGGTCATTTAGCCTAGACAATTAGCAACTTTTTTCAGCTGGAGGCTTTCGGGATGTGGGTGCAGAGAAACAATAGGCATGGCAGGGAAAAATAAAAGGTTATCGGGATAAATTCAGAGAAGGCAGGATGTGTCATGTCACAGTATCAGACTATTGCTAATGATAATTGGAAATGGAAACAGTTACATATAATGACAAGATCCACTCCAAAAAGGGCATTACATTTAAAAGGAGGGGTAAGGTAATGTAGAGGATTGAAAACAATGCATAATTTACACCTGTTGATAAAATTACCTCATTTTGCCAGTAAAAATGCAGGTGAAACTTTTAATGAGTTTAAATGATAATAGGAAAGTTATGGTACTATGCATTAGGATTAAACCCTGTAGAAGTTGCTGAACTATTATAAATTTTTGGTAGAAAGGTTCACTTTATGGATTGGAAATTACTTATCGTTTATCTCATTGTTCCCTTATCAGTAGCAAAATATTATGCTTTATTTTCACCAAACTTTCCAGAGTTCACTGAGTCCATCTACATCATATATGCATAGAAAACATCTTACACAGGTTTTCATTTCCTGTTGTCTTTACATCAGCTGGTACCATTTGTCACCACTGCAAGGCTTTTCACAATAATGCTGCTGCTTAAAGGTAGACATACTGCTTTAACTCTAAAAAGTTTCTATGACAACTTATTTCTGCATTGCAACACCATAGCCTTTGTTATGTCCTGAGTATGGCGTAAAACTGACGGTGCATGATTTGCTCTGTTAAATTGCCTTTGCAAAAATATTACCTAGTACTATGAATGCAAAAAAATTTCTGAATGATGTATGCATTTTTTCACAACGAGAAGAGTGCAAATTTTCTAATAGGCCATGAGTTTTCATATCCTGATGTAATGTATACATGTCAAAATTGCACAATGTGAGAGGTAAGAGAATATCAGCAATCTGCCTGCCCAAAAAAATGTTAAAGTAGTTGAGGGGTGAAACAGGATAACCCAGACATGCCAACTTTCAAAAATGAAAAATCGGGAGATTTTTAGAAGTGTATCACGAAGTAATCACTTTTAATTACCACAATATTTGCATGGCACCTTAATCCCTTTATGACACTTTGCCAATTTTTAATGAATGTCACACTTTATTAACATGTTAAGCTAAGTACACAATTTGAACAGTTCATCAAGAACATAAGAAGGAAAAATCGGGAGTCTCCCGCTTAAATCGGGAGTCTCCCGCTTAAATCGGGAGAGTTGGCATGTCTGGTTATTAACCGTATATTTTGGATTTTCAACAAGAGACTACTACTTAATGTCTTAAGTGTCATTTTATGATATTGAGATGAAGTAAGTGACCAAGTATCAATAACCTGCCACTTATTCAAGTGAATGGGTCATGGTAGTCTAGGGGCAGAATGTTGGAATATGGATTGGAGGGCCCGGGTTCGATTCCCGGGTAAGGCCCTCTGGGCACCTGCAGCTCCATCCAATGTGATTTTATGGATATCAGATCTTCCTAGGAAACCATAACTGGCACGGAACTAATCCCCCCACCCTGATGTGTGGATTTCACATGCTGTTGGGCTTAGTACCGTATGAACTCCACCATTGCCATACCAAACTGACCATAGGGTTGATTACTGTGTTTATGGTTTTTTTTATGAAAGTGAGACCTAATTTAACTTTATTTCTTTAGCGTGTTTTTTATTTTCTGTTTGCACTCCTTCAATCCTTAGGCTAGTACTCTTGTTGGATCTTTCATTTCTGCCACTCCAAGAGTTACCTTTTTACCTACAAATCCTAATCCTTTTTACATACAAGAACCAGCTTCATCTTTTCTTTTTCTTTGACAACTTCTTCCATCAGTATCTCTATTTCCACAATTTCTTGCAAATACAGTGATAATTTGAGAACTCTGTCAGCCATTACATCATTTTTATTTGAAAACTTGTTACATCACATTTTATTAAAAAGGTACTCGTGCAATAACAGCACCTTGTTTGATGAAATCATACCAACCATCAGCTTAATTATATATATATATATATATATATATATATATATGTATATATATATAAATTTATAATCAATACTATTAATTGCCATAAATAATTTTGAATAGGTTCATCTCAATCATTGAGATTTTAGTTAACATGTATAATTTTACGTATTGAATGTTAAATCAAAACCAAATTTGTTCAAAATTAATAAATGATGCTTAGTTAATTCCAGTACATAAATTTTAATTAGAACTTTTGAAAGTTTGTTAAATGCATGTTCTCGAGCAATAAGGACTAAAAGAAATACAATGTAACACTTTTAACGGTAGTTATGAATTTGCAAAAACAGTGGAATCTTAAAAGACGTGTGTAATTCAGTCGGCGATCTTTTGATCATAAAGCAAAACGATTTTTACACATAAATTAATATATAATACTGCATTCCATGCCAAAAAAATAAATTATACCTACATAATAAATTATTTACAAATTTAATTCAAAGAAAATTATGCATACATTTTTTATGATCGAGGATCATGTTCACCTTTTCTTCCATCACGAACTGAAGCAACCAAGAATGCAAGCTCAATTTGTAAAAGCAAAAAAGAATTAAATAAATTGTTAATTATTTATGATGCGTGCCTAATTACTTTTTACTAGAAAGCTATCTAGAGACATTTGTTTTCATTGGCACATCAAAAATTGGGAAAAAGTGACTCAGAATGACAGTTAAAAAAAATGTATGTCATGCATTGCCACTGCCTTACTAGGGCAATGCCTCACACAAATGGTATGATACAAGTTTCTTGTGGCATGGCAATCTCATCAAATTTTGCATGCTGCTCTGAACTTAAGCTCTTCAAGCTACAGGAATTTTAATGTTTGGGTCCTACACGCAGTATTTAATGTTTTTTTAATCCCTCTCTCTGAAATTAATTTATATCTTTAACTTTTAAAATCTTTTTCTAAAATTAAAAATGATTAACCTAATGTTAAATTGCTCATTCTATTTGTTAAAAATTTTACTTACGTTATATTTCATATTTGCACTTCTTAATCGTTATTTCGAACCCATTCTAAAAGTTCAGTTTTGTTTGATACAATGTGAAACAATCCTCTAAACATACACCTGCACTGTATTCGTGGCACTAGTACACTGTACCTCTCCTTTTATCTTGTGCAGAGCATATTGGACATCTTCCTGGAATTTTTCCCAGTTGGCAGTATCTTTTCAACAAAGTGCTGCACTATCAAATCCAATGCTCACTTCTCTTTCTCCCATCTTCAACTTAACTCTCTAAATTATCTTCACTCCAAAAAAGCTTAACCCTCTTGGAATCCATTAGGTGTCATATGCTATGCTTCCTTACTTCTCTTTATCAAGAAAGAAATTAACAACTGATGCTCGCATGGTTCCAGAGAAATTTGAATAGGAGATAAAATCAAGCAATACAGACAAACAATGTGAGGACAATGCCTAAATTCAAAGAACTCCCTCATCTCATTATCTAAGGACTGACTAGCTAGATTTATCTTCCTCATTGAGTGCCTTTTCATGTAGCCAAAACAGAACCATTAGGAAGACTCATCTAAGAGGCCAAAGGCAACCATAGATATTAAAAGATTCGATGACGCAGCAGAAAAAGACTTGAACCCCAGAGAGCTGGGCATAAATCCAACCATGAATGGGGCCTGCTGACTGTGATGTACCATATCACATACTGAGAACCCCTGTGGAGTTTCTGAATGGTAAACAAGCAGCCATTTGATTTTCGAATTTTCATTTGTCCAAAACATCAGTGTGAGATGACCTTCCATTACATTGTGGCGGGACCATGCATTATCTTCTACTGTTATGCGAACAAATATAGGTTCACTTTGGCATTTTCTTCCAATAGAGAACGGTTTCGTCACAAATAAAAACATGCTGTGGCACCCCTCGAGACTCACTGCTTTTTCAAGTCTGAAAATTAAAGCCTCACAATGCTGTGGAAGCCGATTCTTCCAGTAAAGATCATAAATCACACCGGTCCCCTTAAATACTTGTTTTGCAGTTGATGATCCTGACATCATATTAACAAGGTCAGCAAAAATAACTTTCCCTTTCCCACAAATAATATTTTTGTCGATGATGTCACATACCAAGTACTTTTCATTCATGCAAATGAGCAGCAACCTTTCAACATCATTGAGAATACATAACCATTGCATAGATACTCTCGTCACTATTTGAAGTATCTCTCCTTAGTCACGTCCATGTTCTTGAAGAAAAGGCCAAATGTTGAGGTCGCCCAATTGTGTATGTGTGAACTAGATCAGCCCCAAACATCTTTTTCCTGATTTTCAATGACTTTACTTTTCATTTATAATGTAATTTTTTTATTTTTAATCCTCCGATTAATTCTTTTATCTTCCTTCTAATGAATTTTTCCTTTGGGATAATTTTAAAACTATGCACAAAACATTATTGAATTTACACAAAAAAATCACTAATAATATGTTCAAATGTAAGTTTGGAAAAATGTATGATCACCAGCGACACTAAGATGCTAGCAGAACAAGTGCAAGAGACAAACTGCAGTAGCAGGCACGCAATGCTGGCAATTCCTCCCCTCGTCATGCGAAAAGTCAATCATTAGCGAGTCTTTTTCAGATTCAATATTTTTGCTTGTTATGTGAATCACTTGCTGTGCAAGTTGCTTGTTAAGCAAGGCTCCACTGTAATCAATGTACACATGGATTATTTTAACGCATTAATGGTACTGAAAATTATCATCAATAGTGAGATACACGAGTGCTGGAATTCACCACCAGTGACACAAATACCACCTTATGGAACTGGAACAATTATTTGCTTTTACCACTGCACTGCAGCAAGTGGACATCAGTAGTCTTTGCAGTACGAAAAGTCCCAAGTCACATTATTACATGACGATAATTGCAGTGAATTTCAGTATGTGACATAGTGGTCATCCAACCAACACACAAAATAACATTTAACTTACTATAAGCCTCTATATTGTGCTTAGACTAGCCCTTGACTTTTTTCATTTAAGTTTTGTATTCAATCGTTGAACAATATATAAGTATAAACATTAATTGTAAAGCCTTCTGGAGTTCTCAACATTATTTGGCATGTGTCCACTTACCTCCATTTTATGGGAATTCAGTTTCAGAATCCAAGTTCAGATATGTTGCATGATAGTTTATCATGATTAACAGAATATTTGCATAAAATTGCAACATACCATAAGCTTAGTGATAAATGTCAAAAGACAAACAGTTATATAAATGCTTCTGAGATACAGCGCAATGGAAAAGTAGAAACAATAAATCCAAACTGTGGCAAATGAAATATCTTTAGTGCACAGTGGCTAATCCATTTATTTGACTACACACTCATTCTAGCCTACTCTGCCCCCTTTATAGGCCAGCTATTCCAATATCAAACAGAAGTTACCTTTGAAAGATATGAGTTTTCAATGGTTCATAACTATCACATATTATAAAGAATTAACTTTCACTTGGTCATTAATTCCTTCAGTCTTTTTTCATATTATCCCTAGTAACATTATTTCTTATTTTTCTACCCTATTTAAATTTCAGTATTAATACTTGTAATCTACTTTTGACTGATGGGCACACACACGACACATTCTCTACAATAAATACCCACTTGTCTCATCTCCTGGCATTTCCCATTATGTACATACACTTAATTTGTTGTAAACTAGACTGTCATTACCACACTTTTCCACTGCATATAGTTTTTTTCAGTGGTCATTCATAAACCCTACATCATCCTCGACTACTACCTACCAACAAATTCCAGTACCTAACACAAGGAGATTTCTTCCCACCACATTTTTCATTCTTATAATTGACCAAAATAACTTTCATTCTGGTGACTAATTGCCTGCATATATACCTCCATTAAAACTAAATTGGTTGTGTCTGCTTTTATCTTCTACCAATAGCAATAATAACAATAGCTTTATTGGTCCTATAGATATGAAAATACACACATAAGACCCATCAAAACACACCCTCTCATTCTCTTGTTTCTGATCTGTTTCAAATTCAGAATATATTCTACTCTCCCAATTTTATATTCAGTAGTCTTACAGTTACATGTCACAATGCACAAGTCCACAAAAACCACCAAACTATCAGGGCCCATGACTGGGACACTCATTGGTGGGTTTACCAAAGATCAACTATTCTAAATCAGTTAACACTTAAAACATTCAATATCATCAAGAATGGACAACAAGAAAAATCATTCAGTATAAAATAAGCGAGGTTAGATAGTAAAAAAGAGCAAAATTTATCACTTTAGCAGAATAGTTAGCAATGGGCCAAAACTCTGGCCATCTCACAAGTGGAAGTTTATATTGTGAAAAGAAATTTCGTGTGTCAGAGCAAACATGTTCACATGACCCCTTACAGCTAAAAAGACAAACTCTACTTCAATAATAGCCGAAGAAAAACTGTGATAGTTATAAAAAAAGGTTTAAGAGTTTGTAAAAATTATTTCACCTGGAATTACGAAAAATTCAAAACTATTCACAAAAATTAATTTCTATGGTTTTTCAACCCTGTCTATGAAACAATAGATGAAACCACTTTTAGTTTAATACCAGCCAATATTTGTCCAACATTTTCCAGTGACAACCTAAACACTCATGATATTTATTATCTCTCAATTCTTTTATCAAGTCATGGCATGCACATGAAAGTAAATTCATTTCATCAAAAATGAATAATTATCTCCAGTATAAAGTACTCATTATCACACTAAGCTATTTTCATTGTCCCCATGCCTTACATCATATCCAGATTTTACAGCAATGGTCTAATTCAAATAAAATATGAGAAAAAATCCTGCTTTAGGTAAATGACTGTTACACAGTAAGACTTTTCAACTTGGCAAGAATACATCTAAAAGCCATTGAACCAAAGGTCGTTCAAGATAATTAATGCACTAAGAATACTGGATTTAACATGCTTAGAAATCCTTTAAACTGTTAAAACGGTCAATTTCATGAAGGTACGGATGGGCAGAAATTTCACTCACCTAAGGATACCTATTGGTTCAGCTGCCACTACTTACCTTTAATTCGTTTGACTGCAACTTAATTAGTCGCTACAATTAGTACTCCGGCAGTTAGCCAAATTCTTTTCATCCACTTTTCTTTCATCCACATTCAAAGCGAATTTAATAAATGAAATGGAAACACCAATAAAACTATTAAAACTAGTTTCTCGATATTAATGTTTCCCCAACTAGTGATAATAAGCATCGAAAAACTTGGAAACCATTTTTGAACAATCAGGACGAAGAAAATAAAATGTGGTCATAAGAATATTAAAATATTAGCTACAATAATCAACACTGAGCAGATATTTGGCTCAGCAGTGTGCCACAACAAACATTCGCGGATTTAAATTAAGAATAAATTGGGAATAACACCGGTAACTAATCGCTATGAAGCTTAGGTCGTCCCTGATCATTTGGTTTTTGCAATATTGGTAAGAAAGAACATCAAAGACCATTAGGAAATTCAGTACCTCAAACGTACTTCGCCAAAGTTAAGGATCATAAAGTAAAAAATAATGTGATTTCACTGCATTAATCAAAGTATTGGAGGCATTCATTCTAGACGATATGTACCATGTATTGTAAAATTGGGTTCATAAAGAAAATTACTCAATGGCTTACGGTACTTAAATCTACACAAAAACATGATATACTTCACCTGTATCACTAATATTTCTTTGATCCGGTTGATTTCCTGCTGAGATCTCTCTAGTTGTTCTTTTCGTTGTTGTTTTTTTAAGGCCTTGGCGGCATCAGAGGCAATACCGTTAAAATTTTTACTCAGTTCCCGAGCAAATTCTAAAGTTTGAATGACTTCATCGTACTTGGCAACAGCAGAAAATTGGTCACTATTAAGTTCTTTACCATTCTTCTGCTCTTCTTTGTAGGCCTCGAGCTTTACCTGGTGGAAAGCGAGGAAAAGCATTTAAATTTCAAGCAAACAACTTCTCAGACCGTGCATTACAATCCTCAGCGGCGTGTCAAACAATGAAATATTATTTCTTGAGTTGCCCATGGAAACACACCCTATTAATGCACCATTACTAATTTGGGACGATAAAATTTTCACCAGTTCTCTACTAAGAACTGGGCCAAACCCAAATACGAAGTTTCATTTAAAAATTTGATTCACATAAGAACCGACTACCATGCTTACGTCAAAACTGATTCGACTAACCTTGAGAAATGGCATGAATTGGTACTAGTTTAGTACGAAACTGATGAAATTTAGCTATACATTTGCATGCGAAGCTTACTTCTGACTACAAATTGGTATATCGGATATTGATAAAACACTTCGTAAAACCTCTATGGACTATTTCTAATTCCTTGGGCACCACAGGACCGCCATGTTATCCCAACGCAGTGCCTGTTATCAAGGCCTTCTTCCAGGCACTCCAGGACTTATTTATTTCGAGATTGAAATTTCATCAATTTATATAAAATACAATTGAAGGCCAAATAATAATTCTAGTGGAAGCACATGGCAAATATGGCGGACTGTTTTTTCCCCAATGACAGGTGAACGAATGCCCATGTAATGACAAAACTGGAACGTCTATCAATGAAAACTTACCTTCCTTTTCTCCAAATTACGTATTTTGTGCTCGATTACAGTTATGGCTTGACGTAAAGGGTCTACGGCCTCCGTAGAGGCTTGTTTTTCTAGCTTCGCAGAGGCTGAAGGCATCCTTCAAAGCGCAACAACTAGATGTGTTTAGATATGACACACATCTGCCGTGTGAGTGCGCAGCGGTACGCAGAATCATCCTACGAAAGTCAAATATAGTCAATTAAGCAGTTATTTTTCAAGCTTTATCTTAAAATGATTCACATATAACTAGTGGAGCGATTGGAATTTTCTGAAAATATTTATGATTTAAATTTTACTATTTATCATACGCTTAAATTATTGTAAAAGCGGTTAATAAGTAATGGTGTACATATGCTCATGATGTAATCAGGTTAGTACTTGAATGGAATATCCATGGAAAAAAGGGTTGTTTCACTCCACACATAAGCAAATTAGGGAATGGGTCATGGTACAAGGAAACTTCACCAATGTTGCGGTCAAACATCACATGTTACAACGAAAACTATCGAAAATACATGCCTGAAAGCACGTTTTGCTTGATGTATGACGCTATTGATGGGTAGTTAAGTGTTAATTGTGGTGTCGAGAGAGTATTCCAATGATACTTTTAGGCATTCATTTTTAAATGTAATATGGGCAAACTAGGAATATGCATAGCCCATGGAGTGGTTATGTATAACTGTCTCGTGCCGCAACGTTAGTTTGCGAACTGTCGTTCTCTGCACAGAAGCCATTGATGGCCGTTATTTGAATTGCCCCCAGCAACAAGTGTAACATCACTATTTAGTGTCGAAGAAGCTCGGCCAGCTGTTAAATATTGAGTTTAATTCGTCCATGTGCTGGAAGGGTAGTTGAAATGTATGATGGTGATAAGAAATAGTATCACGAATTTGGGACATTCAACGTGGTGGCAGTGTCAGATTATCACAACTTTGTTTGGGTCAGGCGTTGTTGCAACTATGCATTTGGGTGAAGTCTATAACTCTTTTCATATGTTTCCTTTGTTATCAAAGTCATATAGAAATGCGAAGTGCATACATAAGTATGACTATGAATCATTCGTAGCTTGTTCATAAACCTACCGTCGTCTACTGGGAACAAGAATTTAGTACTTGCGCTAAGTATTTTTCTCGAGCTCTTGGCCAAATACTTAAAAAGACCATGGAAGGTAGACTGCGAAAACTGATTGGTGTGAAGGAATTGCTAAACGGTCACTGCTATTCAGCAAAATGTAATTTACGTTATTCAAGAACGGCACCGAACAATCTTGTACATTCATTTGAATACATGTGCTATTAGACATTTTATTGGAACATTAGCAAGTGTTCAAGTAGTGTATTGGCATTGAAAATTATTATCTTGCGTTCAGTGTGGAAAAGCTGCAGGGATAACGTGTTTTTAAATTTTTTAATTGCGATTTCTGTGAAAAAGTGCCCCCGCTCCCCCAACGAGATCCAAATATGCCACAACTTACCAGATTTCCTGCAGGTGAAGTCATTAGAAGTTAGAAAACTTTCATGCGTGTGGTAGGACTTGAACTTGCAACCTTAGGGTCAGCAGACAAATGTTCTCTCCACCATGGTGACTATTATTTTAGCTAGCACTAGCAAATGCCAATTTGCCATCACAACAATCCTCGTGACGAGGAAAAATGGAGTTAATTTTATAAGTGTACAACCGTATATATCCATGGTGAAATGAGACTGGAGTATTTCAATGAACAAACTGTTAAAAAGATCATATTAAGTATTATAGGTGCTAAGATGTGATGCACGTTGTGTTAGGGGTCATTAATAACCTAGTTAATGACCTTCGGGAAATAATATCTACTGTAGTAGAGATCATCACATTATGATTATAAATGAAGAGGAGAACTTAAATAGTTCTAATGTCATTTTTCCCACGAACGATAAGGTATCGGAATAATTGAGCAGCAATGCTAGAGAAAAGGTGTTTTTCATTATACTTAGCCTAGTATGATGTCATAATTCCTCCAACCTTTATTTACTACCCTTCTTGTGACTAGAAGTCTCACTTGTGTGAAGAAGTAATTCACTCTCATATGCCTTAGTGAATGTACTTGTTAGTTATACTTACCTACATTATTGCAAACAATGTTAACAAAATTCAATTTAGGTACCCATTCTTACAGTTTTGTCTCACATGTGTGGCCTCCACATTCCACTTGGCCAAATTATTTGCCCCAATGAGCTAAGCCACTCAGTTGCCAGGGTAATGATTGTTTCTTTTCTTCCTGGAAAAAAAAACAATTCATTCTTGTCACACCTTCTGTTGTTTTTTCACCATCACTTAAATCGCTGGCCTCGTTGTCAGTGACTGACGTTTAATTAAGCACAAATCTTGGGGTAGAAGGAGCATTATTAGGTAATCTACTGGTTAAGGTAGGTTTTCGGATGGACACACATCAAATAAACATTTTGTAATTCCAAACAAAACCCAATCCAGCAACCTAATCTACATCAGGTCCCTCTTCATCTCTGTGTACTTCTTTCCTCCCTTCACCCCATCCAGCATCCCTATCCTGTTCCTGCCCTTTCCTCGCTTGCCCAACATTCTCCCCTCTTCTACCTTCTTCAACATTCCACTTACGCTCAATATGCCTTTCATCCATTTTTCCTGCCTCCATAGGATTTCTCTCAACAAGCCCCTCTCCTCACCCAACATCTCCAGTACTTCCTCATTTGTTTTCCTTTCGGTCCATCTCACCTCCATTCTTCTTCACACCCATATTTCAACAGCCTCCAATCTACGTCTATCCTCCTGCTTCAGCGCCCACGTTTCCTCGCCGTACATAGCTACGCTCCATATCAGAGTTTTTACAAGTCTTGTCTTAACATTCCTACACAGCTTCCCCGCCAACAACTCCCTCCTCCTTGAGAAAGCCTCCTTGCCTAGCGCAATTCTTCTCCTTACGTCCCTACTACTTTGACCGTATTGGTCCAAAACACTTCCAAGATATGTAAATTGTTCTACCTGCTCTATTTTTTCCCCTCCTATTTTAATGTTTAGCTTAGCCTTTTTCTTTATACTACTCATGAACAAATAAATAGATTTACACGCAAAAATAATAAATGCATCAATATAATTGGTGGTGACTTCAACCTCCCTGGTATCGACTGGGATAGCAATAGCGTTAAATCTCGGACCCGTGATCGCGAATCTTGCAATTCCTTACTAAAATTGGTTCAAAGAAACTCGCTTCATCAAGCAGTATGCACTCCCACCCGTGGAAAGAACATATTGGACTTATTTCTTACGAACACACCGGAACGCATTAATAGTGTATCAACCGACAAGGGTATAAGTGACCATAAATCTGTTATTATCAACTTGAACGTAGAAATAAAAAAGAATGTCAAGCCAAAAAGAAAAATTTATAATTATCACAAAGCAGATTTTGAAACTTTTGCCAGCCATTTAAACTCTTCACTACACAATTTCAAAACGCGCTTAAGTCTTGCCACCGTGGAAGAAACTTGGACAAAGTTTGTCCAAATTATGCAAAAAGGAATAACAGATTTCATCCCTGTAAAATATGTTAAAGCAAATCGCGACCCAAGGTGGTACAACAAAGGCGTTAAAAAAGCCCTTCGAAAGCAAAGAATGTTACACTCTAGGGTAAAGAAAGCAGGTCTGAACTCATCACCCTTGGACAATAAACAGCTGTTGGACAAGTATAGATCCTCTAAAGTTGAAACTAAAACACAATTACGTAGCGCTTTGCAAGATTTTAAACGTAAAGTACTCTGGGAGTATTTGAACACTGACCCCAAAGCTTTCTGGTCATATGTTAGGGAAATAAATGGGGGTCAACAAACCGTGGCTTGCTTAAGGGACTGCAACAATATCATTCATACTGACAGTGAGGCTAAAGCCAACATTCTAAACGAATTCTTCCAGAGCGTCTTCACGAACGATGTAGCCACCGCGTATCTCCAAGAAACAATATATACTGAACCCATGACAAAAATAACAGTGGACAAGCAAGGAATTGCCAAATTGCTCAAAGACATCAAACCAAACAAATCCCCGGGTCCCGAAAATATACCAGCTCGGGTGCTAAAACACTTAGCTCCTAACATCGCCCCGTATCTCGAATTTATATTTAACAAATCACTCACTGAGTGCAAAGTCCCTAAGAATTGGAAAACCGCGCAAATAACGCCTATTTTTAAAAGTGGTGACAGGGAGGACCCCAGCAATTACAGACCCATTTCTCTCACTTCAATAAGTTGCAAAATTTTAGAGCACATAATTGTCAGTTCCATAATGAGGCATCTTGATAACATTAACTTTTTAAGTGACAATCAACACGGATTCAGAAAAACCCGCTCATGCGAGACCCAATTAGGATTGTTCACACATGACTTACTTTTATCGGGTGAAAGTGGTAGGCAAGTGGATGTGATCTTTTTAGACTTTCAAAAGGCATTTGATAAGGTTCCGCATGGTAAACTCATCCATAAATTAAAGGGTGCAGGTATACACAAGGGGGCAATAAATTGGGTGGAAGACTTCCTTTCAGACCGGGAACAGAGGGTAGTCCTTGACGGCGCTAGTTCTACCAGCGTAAGAGTCACCTCGGGGGTTCCTCCGGGAAGTGTTATCGGACCGTTACTATTCTTGATTTTTGTTAACGATCCGAACCGCAAAGTGAAAAGTAAGATAAGGATGTTCGCGGATGACACAGTGATTTATCGGGAGATATCTGGGGATGAGGATCGTTTAATTCTAGCATGTGATTTAAATAGCATTAATGAATGATGTTCAAAATGGGGATTGCCTTTAAATCTTAATAAATGTTCGGTGGTAAATTTCTTTAAAAGATCCACGGGATTAGTTTACAAATTAGCTGGAGTTGACCTTGAAGTAGTTGATTCGGTGAAATACCTAGGTGTTACATTCACTAAAGACTTAACTTGGGGGACCCATATACGTAAAGTCTGCGGGCAAGCATATAAAAAATTAGGATTTATTAGACGCATTGTCGGTAGAAGTGACTCCAAGGTCAAGGAACGTTGTTATCACGCTCTTGTAAGGCCCCATTTAGAATATGCATGTAGCGTATGGGATCCGTGTGAAAAAGGCCTCATTCGGGAAATTGAGAAGGTCCAACGCCGGGCAGCTCGTTTCGTGGAAAACTGTTACGATAAAACAAAAAGCGTAACTGAAATGCTTATGGAGTTGGGATGGGAATCATTGGAAGAAAGACGACTCAATGCTAGGTTAAACTTGCTAAATAAATTCGGATCCGCATGTTTCAGCACCGAGGTCTCGAAAATTATTCGCTCTCCAACATATATAGGTCGCTTCGATCATGTGTACAAAATTCGGGAAATAGATGCCAGGACTAGCAGACTCAAGGACTCCTTCTTCCCACGGACAATACGGGATAACAACTCTAGGGTTACACTCGGAGATAACAAAAATGCCACTTGCCACCCTCCGCGTCTAGGTAACAATTAGTTGAACTCAATTGCATGCACTTTCACTAGCCTCCTGTGTGTTGTGTCAGAACCCTTCCCGCATGCCCGAGCGTCTTTACGAACTTCATGCTCCACCCTTCCATCCCTTGTCCCTCTCCGCGGGTGTGCCCTCCTCCCACCTGCAGCGTTGGGCCAGATTCCTCACCTTGGGTGGGAGAGAGTTTTGTGTGGAACGCTCTTGTGGTGGTGGTATTTCGCCTGGCTACTTGCTATAAACTAGCTGGCACGTTCGTGATAGGTTTCTTGCTGCATCCTAGGGTGGAATTATTTGTTGTAGGTAAGCGTATGTACTTGCATGCTTTTGGAGCGAGGATAGGTAGATGTGTGGTTGCATGCGCGTCGAATGAAGGGGTGTTGCAATGAATGTGTGCACTGTTGTGGATTGGGGTTTGCATGTGTGTGTTGGTTTTGAATGCGGTGTTTCTTTTTTCCTTTTTTTGGGTGGTGGCCTAACACCCCCCGCCACACGCCCTTGCGGCGGCTTGCGGGGTATTATGTAGATGTAGATGTAGATACTATATTGGTCTCTCATCGCAGGATTAATACACACACAACTTCAATTTGAATAGGATAGCTTCCTGTTCTTTAGGAATATATATTTTAATGAGGTTTAAAAGTATACATGGTTTAATATTAAGTAAAAAATCCCATGCATATCCTTCATCCACAATAAAAATATTTACCATTTTGTCGTAGCCATTCTCATTTTTGCTGAGAGCTCCTATTTACTATGGACGATCAACAAAATTAAGGGAAAATGATTACTTTGGGGATATGTCTTCAGGGGAGACATAAGACCAGCAAGCTCAGAAAGAGAATGTGACAGATGAGGATAGTTAAGGCCCAGGCTTACTTATAATTCTTAATTATGTATGTAGGTGTAATTTTATTTTATGTTTCTTGCTAGTAATTATTAAAGCTAACAGTTTCAGGCTTAACTTTGCGGAATTCCTTCATGGTGAGGGTAAAAAAGAAAAACTTTACACTTTTAATACAATACGACCATGGTTTTGATGCTACACATCATCGAAACCATGGTCGTATTGTATTAAAAGTGTGTGGAAGTGTGAAGTTTTTCTTTTTTACCCTCACCTAGTAATTACTGGTTACTGTACTTCTTGACGTACCCTATACGATTACATAATTGTATGATATTTTGTACCATACTATGTATTTGTCAATTGGGGAAATAAAATTATTATTATTACTCGAAAAGATAGAAAGGGCATCGAAATTCAATATGGCTGTGGGGAAGGATAATATTCTGATGGAACTACTTAATGGTTTAGGAAAATCCAGGAGAAAGGCTTATATAGACTCATTCCTTTCATTTTTGGGGGAAGAATTTAACCGGATGACTTTGAGAGTTAAGTGTCAGTTCCTGTTCCAAAATTGGGAAATGCGGCCATAATTTAAGACTACAGAACAATAAGTGTGATTTCCCACCCAGCTTAAGTATTTCTCAGGATCATCAACAAGTGGATGGAGAGCAAGGCAAATGATAACTTAGGGAATGATCAGTTCGGATTCAGGAAGAGGCGAAGTATGAGTGATACCATAATACTAATGATTTCACTAATAGAGAGGAATATAGAATTGTGTTTGTCAGTTTCATAGATTTTGAAAATGCATTTGATTAAGTAATTAGGGTAGAATTAATTAATGTACTGCGGAAAATAAGAGATTGGAGGGATAGGAGATTTATCTGCAACCTGTACATGTCTCGGACAGCTCGAGTATGGGTGGCTGATGGAGAATTGGAGAGATAGTAAAAGTAAGTGAGGAATTCATAAAATCACTTGGATTTGTGGGTGATCAAGCCATTAGTTAGCCAATCAGCCAAAGGATTATCATCAATGTGGAGAATGACGAAAACAGTGTGATTAAGTATTGGATGAGAGTCAAAAGTGATGAGGTTCACAAGAAATAGGAAGACTAAACTAAACAAAATTGAAGGGCATTAGCTAGAGCAGGTTACTTATTTAAGGAATGATATGGACCAAGACAGTTAAAATAGTCAGGGTATTGAAAGAAGAATACTATGAGGCAAAGAAGCTGTTAGAAAGATGAGGGAGTTGATGACAAGGAGCTTGTACAGATGTGAAGAAAATGAAAAAAAAACGGATTACTCGGCATAGTGTGTATTGGAAACTTAACTCTTTGGGACAAGGTGAAAGAAATGTAACAGATTGGAGGCTTTTAAGTTGAGGGTGCAGAGGAGTATGGAATAGATGAATGGGAAAGCAAAAAAAAAACTAGGCAAGGTAAGGAAGTGTAGAGGGCTGTCGGGAGAAATTAAGGAGGCAGGTAGGGTGGATGCCGAGCATTTTGATTGGTAATGGGAGAACTTAGGAAACTAAGATAGGGTGTGGAAAGGAATAGGCAAATTGGATGGAATAATGGGTGGGAGAAAGTATATGGAAATGAAGAAGATTTAATGTAATAAATATATGGTGTCGTGTTGTGCCTGTTAGTTGAGGCGTAGGAGTATAAGAGGTGATTGCTTTGTTTGTCCATCCAAAGCTTAAGTTAAACGGTAGACCACTATAATGAGGACTTGATAAGCTGGTTGGGTTCAACTTGCCTTACATCTGTGATGTGAATAAGTGTAACATTTTCCAAGGATGGAAAATGTTTTCAGATACATGGTAGAAGACCATGTATCTGAAATGGCCTGGACTTTTGTTGATTTTGAATAACATTATTTCAGGTGATTTTCACATGAGGAACCATTTAGTCATTGATGCACAGTAAATATTCTCAACCAATTTCAGACAAAGTCCTTGGCATTTTGATAGAGATTTGATAAGAATAATTTGAGTTAACTTGGATAAAAAAAAGATATGTTGAACATCAGTTATGCTTCCATTGTAAGAAAATCATGAACTTCATTCAAAATCATAATTTTATTTAAAATCTTGTATGGAAATTGAAGTTCTCAAGGAACTATTTTATGCATGATAAAAAATATAAGAGTAGGGAAATTAAAATAGAATATTTCTTCATAAACAGTTTTTTATTCTGAAAATTACAGAAATCTTGTTATGTTATGAGTATTATTTATAAGAAATACAATGAAATTAATACCTCCTTTAAATTTTATAATCAAAATTATCAACCAAAAAGTTGGATTGATAGGCGAGGATAGAGCTGACCTAATACAAAGCCAAAGGGCATTTGGTTTTCCAGGAAGGTCTGTCACCTGAAAAATCACATCACTTAGGTAGAGCTGAGGGTACCCAAAGAGGCATGCCCGGGAATTGAACCTTCTGGTCAGCAGACCAGCCCTTTACCACTAGACTACTACATCCTCCATGTTTTTACTGGAGAGAAGTCTTAAATATCTGTTATTTTCAACACTTAAGAACTTTCTGCCATTCTTATTAATGCAAGGTAATGTAAGAAGTATAGGGTTTGGATGGTCCCTGATGACTATTATGGTTTTGCATGTCACCTTTCATATTTTTTTACATCAGTTTACCCTCAAACTTCTCTTTTCATATCTATAATGAGATTTTTAGATAACATGTCCCTGGTCATTCCAATGCACAGCCCTTATTTAATTTTTTCTCAGAGCAAAAACCTGGTTAATTTTAGTTTAAATTCTGTGGGAAAAAAATTAGTTATGCTCGATTACAAAAGAAGATATTGTGAAAATACTAAAGGAACTAGACGTCAACCTAATAAAAAAAAATCATCTTTCAAATTATTGTACTTTTTCAGTACAAACATGTTATCAAGCTGTTCAGGAATCATAGTAAAATGCATTCGTTAAAACATCTTAATAAATTTCATTTTAGTAAAAGGTGCCCGTCTGATGTTAATGGTAGCACATTAGAATTATATTAGAAATGGGGAGCAAGTTCATATCTAATAGATAAGTTAAGCATTGTGACAAAGGAGGGGCACCAAAAGGTTTATAAAAGGACTTACGTGATTTAAAGATGACCCCTCTGATGCTTTTGCATTCATCAAATAGTGGAAAAGAACCAGCATGGTTCATCTTTCATCTCTCTGGTGCAGGTAATATCAATGGGGGTGACCACAATTGGTTCCACCATTAAAAGCTCTAAGGGCCATTGAAAACATCAAGTTTGCAATATGCTCTTAGCCCAATCCTAAAGTCATGCATGTAGAGGAAATCATAAAAACTTTTCATAAGTCATTTTCTATTTGGGCTCATAAAGTTTGAAGCCAATTAATTTAAGAAATATTAAAAAAAATTTAAAAACCTTTTCTTTACCATCACAAGAGAATTATTTGTAATGTTTAAAGTCTTTGACACAAAAAAATCCTTGTTCATCAAATTATAGAGTTGACAAATAGCACTCCACTCCCTATCACAGCAACACTTAATCAATCATATTTTTACAAGAAAGAACAAGGCAAAAAAAAAAAGACTAATAAAAAATAAAGTGACTTGAGGACAAATTTTTCACTCAAAATTTGGTTGAATTATTCTCATTATTGAAAAAAAACTCAATAAAAATGTCACCAAAGCAATACTAATGCTCAACTAAGAAATAGTTGCATAAAATCTGTGTATCCATAGGAAAAATTACATTACATACTTCTAGTCATAAAAAAAGGCTAGGAAATATACTTCTTCTCACAAGAATAAATCCATGAAATACTTATAATTCACAAAATAAACATCACATCTTTATTCATACATTTAGTTTCTTTAAATGATAGCAAAAAATGTGGTAATAACAAAAAAATATACAAGTCTAAATGAATATCATCGAGACATCTAAATGAAAGCCATTAAATTCATTTTGTAGGATTTATCTTCTTCTCTTCCGCTAATGTCTTCAAACTTCGTGACTTCATATCTGCCTGAGCCCACATCAAACTTATTTCTTGAAATTCCTGAAATATAAAACATGTGATATGTTGTTTGTACATAAGAATCACTAATACTCAGTAAAGAAATTAAAGTGGTACCATTTGACTATTGATCTGAGGGTCTCTGGCTCTGGAGCTCAGAAAACTTCCAGTCAGTATTATGTAAAACCCTTAACTTACTCCTGATACCATAGGGTTTCAAGAATGTTGTGGGAAATATATGCGGTAAATATAAAGGAACTCATACAACTATTCAGAATCTTGAGAATTTCATTCATCAAAGGTTTAGTTATAGGTAACATTTTTATCTCAATCATACCTTATCATTGTAAATCATTACTTAAAATAAATACTGTACATGAATAATAATTATTGGTCATCTATCATTTAAGGTAGTTTTTGGATGGGTACAGACAATAAAATGGTACCACAATACATTCCTCTACCTAACACAACACAACCTGACATCCAAACACTGCAATTAGTCCCTCTTCAAATCCACTTACTTCCTTCCTTCCTTCATTCCATCCAACATCCCTTTCCTATTCTTATCTCTTCCTTGCTTGCCTAGTGTTATACCCTCTGTAATAAGTTCCTCTTCAATTCCTCCTGCATATTTCCTCCTTCATTCCATCAAACAACATCCTTATCCTATTCCTGCCCTTTCCTCGTTTGCCTTAAATTCTCCCCTTCATCACAGTCTTCAAAATCCATTCCCAATTAAAACACTTCACATCCATCTTTCCTGCCTCCTTTCAATTTCTTCAAACAATACAATTTTGTCGGCCTTGGTGGTGGCAGGGTAACAACCTCTCCTGCCAACTCAAAGGTCATGGGTTTGATTCCTGCCTAGGTAGGTTTTCCTCCACCTAAGACTTGAGGGTCGGTAATAGTCTTTAATGTAATATGTAGGAGTTAGTGGAAGAAGGGACTACAAAGTCTCAATCTCGCCCCAATTAAGTCGTGAAATAAATAAAAAAAATCTCTGGAGCTTCCCACCCAGAGGGCTCAGGTTTGAATCCTGGTGGTGTTGAATATTTTTCAGTAATACCTCGATCCCTACCTGAGGTGCTTTGTGGAGGGCACTTTGAGTGAGTACGCCATCTGTTGGATGGAACGTTAAGGTGTGGAACCCTTGGTGCCTTTTGTTAAGAGTATGCTAATACTCTTAACAAAAGGCACCAAATGGCACAAAACTCAAATACATGTATTATTATTAGGTAATCTACCGGTTAAGGTAGGTTTTCAGATGGACACAACTATCAAATAAACAAACATTTTGTAATTCCAAACAAAACCCAATCCAGCAACCTACTCTACATCAACTCCCTCTTCATCTCTGTGTACTTCTTTCCTCCCATCATCCCGTCCAACATCCCTATCCTGTTCCTGCCCTTACCTCGCTTGCCCAACATTCTCCCCTCTATTGCCTTCTTCAACGTTCCACTGCCGCTCAATATGCCCTTCATCCATTTTTCCTGCCTCCATAGGATTTCTCTCAACAAACCCCTCTCCTCACCCACCATCTCTAGTACTTCCTCATTTGTTTTCCTTTCGGTCCATTTCACCTTCTCCATTCTTCTCCACACCCACATTTCAAAAGCCTCAAATCTACGTCTATCCTCCTGCTTCAGCGACCACGTTTCCGCGCCGTACATAGCTACGCTCCATATCAGAGTTTTTACGAGTCTTGTCTTAACCTTCCTACTCAACGTCCCCATCATCAACTCCCTCCTCCTTGAGAAAGCCTCCTTGCCTAGCACAATTCTTCTCCTTACGTCCCTACCACTTTGACCGTGTTGGTCCAAAGCACTTCCGAGATATGCAAACTGTTCTACCTGTTCTATTTTTTCCCCTCCTATTTTAATGTTTATCTTAGCCTTTTTCTTTCGGGAAAATCGCATAACCTTTGTTTTATTAATATTTATAAAACAAAGGTTATGAGATTTAATGTATATTAATGTATTTAATGTAATTTAATGTATATTTCTCCTCAGCGTTTACACACTCAGCAATAAAAACACAGTTTTCAAGTGCCGTAGTATGACGAAAGTACACACGAATCAGATATAATAACATATCAGTCCAAGAGACTGGTTTAACTTTAAGCATTCAAAGTAAGACACACTTTACAATGGGACATCACAACACCTAAGCATTCAGCAAACCACCATATAATTTATCTTCAAATACACTTAAGGAACTCTAATATTTTAAATCATAGAGCAAAGAATTCCATAAGTTAGAGGCTGAAATGACAAAGTACTTTTGATATAGGTTTGTCTCTGGTACTAGACAATGTAAAAACGTTGGGTCTGTACAGGGAAAGCCTCAATTGTAACAGCGGACATAGTCTTCAACATATTAGAGAGTTAGTTTGGAATGCCCTTGCAAAAGAGAGTAAAAATGAAAGCACCCCTCATGGTTACTTTCTTCTTTTACACATTTTCAACCGGTCTAATCTAGGCAAGTGGGGAAATATAAACATTTCTCCTGAGGTCCAAATCAAACCTTACACAGGAATTAATCAATCTTCGTAATTTTAGGTCTATAGTTCTTTAGATATATCATTAAAGACAATGCTACAAATGAGGCTCATATCAGTGAGGAAACCAACATTATTTGGGTGGTGATAGGGAAAAAATGCTTATGTGATTTTAGCTGATGGAGGGATAAATTAACTTTGTTTCATATAACACTGACATGTAGGTTCCAAAAAAAGTTAGTAGTAATGGTAACACCTAAATTGCACATTGAGTTGTAATAATGCTCATAGATATCACTCCATTTAACTCGAGGAAAAAATTCTCTTTTTCACTAAAAAATCTCTTTTGCACGAATATGACTTTCGCCTTTGTATCATTATCTTCAGTCCATATCTTAATTTCCTTCACATACTTGTTCAATACAGCGATTAAACCAGAGATTTTTCTGAACAGACAGATGGACGATACAGTGATCTCCACACACATCACCCAGACTTGAACCTGGGATCCTCAGATCAGCAGCTGAACGATTAAATCCACTGACCAGGCTACCACAATTAAATTTACATCAACTGAAAAATTGTCTGGAAGAAACTCACCTTCTTTATACGTGGACCATCAGCAAGAATATCATGTAAAATATCAGTATTATTTTTGTTTGGATCCAAGGTTTTCTTTTCGGAGACCATTCTCATTCCATTTTCATATGAATGATATTTTAAGTGCAATATCTTATGAAAAAGTGTCAGTGTTTCAGTGCAGCTGCCACACACTGTGAATTCCTGAATTGGAAAGAATAAAAATTATTTTATAACTTTATGAAAACTTTTCTGCACAAAAATCAATGCACTGAAATTTATTTTAGATTTCTATAACCTTGAACTTGAGGCTATAAAAAGTGCCACACACATGACCATTTCCACCTCATTTCTTAAAAGAATCAAATACTTGTACACAATAAGCTCCAATTACTAACAGAGAATAATCCTATGCTAATTACTCATATTATTGATTTTCTACCGATTAAGGTAGGTTTTGGATGAACACAGGCTACAAAGTGGTATAACAATAATTCCTTTACCTCTACTAACAACAAACAATCTGACATCCTTTGCTACAATAAGCCCTTGAGCTAATATAATAATTAAATATGTATTAAACTAGTGTGGGTCATGGTAGTCCAGGGGGTAGAGCCCCCTGACCCCTACTGACCGGAGGGTCCCGGGTTCGATTCCCGGGCAAGGCACTCTGGGCACCTGCAGCTCCACCCAAGCTAGTTGATTTTTTGGGTACCAGATCTTCCTGGGAAACCACAACCGGCAAAGGGAAAGGAACTGGCTCCCCTACCCTGATGTGTGAATTTCACACGCTGTTGGGCTTAGTACTGGGTGTACTCCACCATCACCTACCAAACCGACCTTCGGGTTGATTAGTGTTTATGGTTTTTTTTATATTAAAATACCAGTTCACATTTGGTGACTATTAGAAATTAGGAAATTTTAGTACTTGAATGAACAAGGCTATTATTTCCTAAAAAAGGTCTATGATT
This sequence comes from Hetaerina titia, assembly GCA_037158775.1. Taxonomy (NCBI): domain Eukaryota; kingdom Metazoa; phylum Arthropoda; class Insecta; order Odonata; family Calopterygidae; genus Hetaerina; species Hetaerina titia. The sequence goes on along the minus strand of CM073775.1, from coordinate 28,370,962 downwards.
GAGCCCAAGTCGGGGTAAGCTCTTGTTAAAAGAAGAGGCTGAGACAATTTAACAGACTTTCTGAGTAAAACATTCACTGTACTAGTACGTCCATACAAAAGCAAAAGTGTGGATGTCTCATAAGGATCATAGGACATTATTTTTTCAATCATAGATGAATATTCCCTCCCAGGGTCACCCACGCCAGATAGGTGGAAGGATAGAAGGTAGACAAAAGGTAATCAGCATAGCATCTGTTTTTCAGTGAGACAGCTGAAAAGGCATCTGACACCATTTAGGTGGCCATTGAATGATGGTGTCTTGCTAAAAACACTATTGAGGAAGGCAATGGGTGACAATCTCAATTATTCATCCAAAGAATTCCATGATGAACTGTATTAAGAAAATGAGTCCTGGCAACTATGGGATTCAGCCCAATCTAGCCAAACCAAGTCTATAAGGAAAGACTGAAATTGGTGCACTATACAGGAAGGTTAACACCCTTTCAGGGAGTAAGAAGGAAAATTCGTTGCAAACAATCAAATTAGAGGAAAAATATTAGTTAAACCAGAAAAGATCCAAGAGAGTTGGAAGGACTATTGAGGAACTGTAAGGTAAAGAAATAAGACCTGCAAGATTATGCATCGAGAGACAATATGATGTAGATAAGGATACTCTAAGTCCAGGCTTACTGGATGGTGAGATATTAAAGGGCATAGATGGAATTGAAATGAAATATGGTCGTGGGGGTTCAAACTTCATAACTACTGTTTAAAAGTGTTAAATTACACATATTTTAGCTCTTGTCACTTGAGAACATCCATTCAACAAATGTTTGCAAGTCATAATTAAATTTAAATCACTGGAATTAATTTCACAGCATTTAATAATTATCGAAAAATATGATGTTGGCTTGCACATTATCTCTGTTGACTTTTACAACTTATGGGTTAAATGGAAGAATGGACTATTTGGTCTCAATTTTGCCCAAATAAAGACATCTATCTTATGACGTGGAAATATGGTCACTGAGGCAGGATGATAGGGAGAGATTAGAGGCTTATGAAATATAGGCAGAGGAAGAAGGCTTGAAAAGGTGAAATGGATAGAAAATAAAATAAACGAGGATGTTCTAGGCATGGTTGGGAGGAGGGGATTTACGAAAGAAATCCAAAGGAAGCATGAAAGATGGAAGCTGATCATTCTGATTGGTAATGGGATGTTCAAGACTGTGATAAAGTGGAGAAAATTAGACATATCAGGAAGGGATAGAAACATGATACAGATATCGGATGGAGTAAAGATGGTCTGGAAGTATGTAGCATTGAAGAGGGCCTTATTATTGTGTTAGATGTTAGGTTGCTTATTAGGAGAGAGAAGTAAATAAATGATTGTACAGTTGTATAACTTGTGTCCATCCAAAACCTACCTTAACTTGTAAAATACCAATAATAATACATAAAATATATACAAAAACAGAAATTTTAAGTAAAAATTAAGAATTAACCTATTTACAAGGTGAACCTATACTCAAGTATATTCTATAATTCTTTTTTTGGGTTTACTGGTGGTTATAGTAATTTTAAATTCCAATAATATTGTGTATTTTCTTGTATGTACAATATTTACAATACTTTTATAAAAAAATTGAGTAAAGGTGTTCATTACCAATGGATGCTACAGTATTATTTAAATGTGAGCACACACAAAAACTGTCATGCAATTATCGTTTGACTAATAGCGACAACAGGCATGAATTTGTTGAAACCAAGAGGGTGATGAAAAAGTGCTTACCTTGGATTTAAATGAATCTTCACTTGGTGGTTCATACTCAAGTGTGGTAAACTTATATGGGTTCCCATCCATTTTCACATTATTTACGGCTTGGTGAGCATAACAAACACTGCACATATTTTTGGAAAGAGGCTCACACTGACTTAAAGACATGATTGGCCAAGTCGTAAGGCTTTCCTGTAAAACAATACACATTATTAACTTGCATTTAGTGGAATGATGGCGAAAAAGCATCTGATAAAAGAAATGTATGGCTTACTGTCAATTTTTTTGACCACTGGCACACATCCATGAGTTTGTTTTTCTTTTCTGCACACACCCTGTCCATTTCTTCCACACAGTTGAGGAAATACTCATCTAAAAAGAAAATTATGATTTCAGAAGTATTTTAATGTCTTGTATGCATCTAAAAAGCATTCGTAAATTCTTAAATCTAATCTAAATAGAATGAAAAATATTCTGATAGAAAAATAAAAAAGTTTTGTACTATCATAAAGTAACTTACAAAAAAACTCAATGCATGCACTTTATGAATGAGATGATTAGCATTTGTCTCTTAATAAGGATGAATTCCAATTAATAGCATATAAAAGGGACTCAGAAAAAATGTCTTGTATCTTTGTTAGGTTGGAAACTTTTCAGACTACCCACGTACTTTTCTACCAAAAACCACCAGTTTTCACACATTCATTCAGTGGAGAAATAAATTTACAAAATAGCCTGTACTGGGTACTGCAAGTACCTGCCACAAGCTGTTTAATTCAGTCTTGTTCAGCCTGAATCAACCAAGTTACTCATCAAGAGTGATTATAATAATGAACACTCTTACTTCATTGTATGCAAATGACACAAAACATCTAAATTACATAAATATTTTCAAACATGATGAACTTTAAGCAAATGCTCATTCAAGGTCACAAGGTCATTTGCTTACTTTGACTCTGATAATCTTGGAAAAAAAAAAAAAAAAAAAGAATGACAATTAAAAGAAAATGTGCCGCAAAACTTTATTTGTGGCTTCAATTCCATTTAATAAAAAATTCTATTGTTTTCTATAGCAAGTTTATTTTTGTCCTCTGACTATTATATACTGAATATAAGACGTGAAAGGTTGCACAACTCGGTGCATTGGGTTTGCATAACGGCCGATAGAAAGAGAAGTTTTTTTCAAAACTTAAAATTTGGTTGTTTAACGTACAAGAACAGCATTTCATCATCCATTTTCTCCACATATGTGTGGTTAAACACCCATCAAAATCCATCATCAATTAAGCGAAACTCATATTTAACAGATGTATTTTGGAATTTAAAAAATGGTTGAAAATGTATCAAATAAGATGGCAGATGACAATTATGTGGGACTGTGAGGATGAAATACTTAATAATAAGCACAAAAGGGCATATCACCACAGGTGCAAGGGTGCACATATCTCAATATCCATTATATTTCAGACCTACAATCCCTACACTATTAGAATACTAAAATACAATTCTTATGGCAATATGAAAAGTAATAATGTTATCCAAGGAGTGACTGTTTACATTTTAGATTATTTTAACCCTGAAGGGGACATTTTAACAAATTTTCTATGCAATGTGGACACATGTATTGAGTACAATATAAATTGGGAAAAAATAAAATAAGCAGAAGGGAAAGTGAAAGAAGATGAGCTAGTATGGTATGGAAAGACAAGAAGGTTGCTGTGAGAAGCATTTCAAAGACGGTAGGAATACTGAGGACCAAAGAGATGTTGTAGACTGAAATTTATTATGATATAATTTATTATTGATATTATTATTATTAGGCAGACATGCCAACTTTCAAAAATGAAAAATCGGGAGGACATGCCAACTTTCAAAAATGAAAAATCGGGAGATTTTTAGAAGTGTATCACGAAGTAATCACTTTTAATTACCACAATATTTGCATGGCACCTTAATCCCTTTATGACACTTTGCCAATTTTTAATGAATTTCACACTTTATTAACATGTTAAGCTAAGTACACAATTTGAACAGTTCATCAAGAACGTAAGAAGGAAAAATCGGGAGTCTCCCGCTTAAATCGGGAGAGTTGGCATGTCTGATTAGGTAATCTACCGGTTAGGGTAGGTTTTTGGATGGACACAACTATCAAATAAATATTTTGTAACTCCAAACAAAACCCAATCCAGCAACCTAAACTACATCAGGTCCCTCTTCATCTCTGTGTACTTCTTTCCACCCGTCATCCCATCCAACATCCCTATCCTGTTCCTACCCTTTCCTCGCTTGCCCAACATTCTCCCCTCTATTACCTTCTTCAACATTCCACTACCGCTCAATACGCCTTTCATCCATTTTTCCTGCCTCCATAGGATTTCTCTCAACAAACCCCTCTCCTCACCCACCATCTCTAGTACTTCCTCATTATTGATATTATATTATTTTAAATATAATTTATGACAATGGAATTTATTATAATAATTAATAATATTAAGTAATGATACAGAAATAAGAGAGGAAAATACTAGAAAGCCAAGGAAGAGAAGAAAGAGTACATTTTTTTGGGTGAAATGAAGCAGAAAATTAGAGAAGCTGAAATATGGTTATTTGTAATGTAGGGTGTTAGGGTATTTAATGTTGTGGGAGGAGGGTCTTAGCAGTGCAGTATTGCCTAATCCTCATGTCCATTAAAAAACCAACCCTGGAATGAGGATAACTGCAGTATTTCATTTAAAAAAGTTAATAAATAACTAAGCATACATTAGTTAAATAGAATGCAATTCATCAAATGCTTACCTTTTTCGGAAATAATTTCAGGAAGGAAATTTGAATCAAGGGCTTGGGACACCAAAGTCTGCACAAAAACTTCATAGGCATATGCATGTTTCTCAGATTCTTTCATGAGTTTTTCACGCAGCTTACTGAAATGGAAATTTTTTATTTTGTGAGCACTAGATTGCATTGCCGACATGATTAATCAGTAATAAATTCATCAGGCATTACAAATGACACAATTTACTCACTCTTCCTTTATTGGTAATTCAGCTTGTATGATTTCAACTATAGTTTCCATCTTGTTTTGTTTGATAAATTTTACAGGAACTTCTTGATATTTCAAATTGCTCTTTGGGCCCCAGCCAGAGTACTAGAAAATAAAAATAAATCATGGGAATTGAGAAATCCGTTCACATAGACAAAAGCATTAGACAGAAACCAGTAAAGCCCTAGCCAAGTACATTTACAAATGAATAATTTCTTTTAATCAAGTTTTCAGCTCTGTAAGATGCAGTGTTATGCAAGAGATCTTATGAATTTTATCACCTCGAACCTTTTTGTCACTGCGAATAATATTATAACAACAGCTTAAAACCAGGAAGTCAATGTCTTGAAAAATTGGGACTTTGTTGATTTGACCATGCATTTAATGAAAAGCACAATAGTTTATGGATTACACATCATTATGATACAAGACAACATCCAAATAATATAACAAATTAATTAAAATACCATCGAAAATAACATAGCAGACAGCATTTTTCAATTACCAATCATTAAGGTCCAAGAAAACATTCATTCTGTTTATTCTTAACCATGTACACACACCTCATCTCTATTACCCTTCAAGCGAAATCTGTAACTCAATAGCTATTATTTCTTCAATTAATTTCCTTTGCTACGTGAAGTTTTAATTTGGTCTAGAGGTGAATTATTACGATAAAGTATTAACTATAAGGGGAAAACAAATATAAAAACACTCCATTTGGAATATGGCCATGGTAATTTTTTTATTTACCAAAGAACAATTACAGGACATATGATTACGTTAGTGTACTTCATCTGGTCTGAATTCTTTATTAGAGTGTTGGAATTTTTCTATACATCCTGTTCCACTTAATGATCATGAATTTTCTACAATTGTTGATGATGAATAACATATTTCAATTAATCTCACTTAATTTTTATTTTGTATAATTACAATTTAATAAAACAGCAGTTTTATATTGCCTGTGGTTTGTGTATTGTACATGCTACAAAAATTTGAATATTTTTCCTGAAAAGTACCTGTCAGCAGGACTGAAAAGTAATCAGATTATGCATCATAAAAATCTTCTTTCAACCTGATTACATGCATACTTGGTGATATTTTTGGGGTGACCATTATTACTTACATCGTAATTAATTTCTTTAAAAAGTAAACAGTTTTAATAATATTTAAACATGACACTAATTACACAAATAATTACTTTTTTCTAAAAATGGCTTTCTTTGATTCTGGATCTGTTAGATTTGATTTTCAGAAATCTTTCCTAGAGTTAAACAAAGATTAAATTTATCATATTTTCAGTGTTTGGTTTAATATATTATTCATTTATGACACCAAGAACATACTTTAGTATTTCAACCAACAACACTTCATTGAGCCTCGTTCCAAAATCTAAAATATTTGGATGGCAAAATAAAAATATCCCTGATAGATGGAAAAATTAATTCATGTTTACCTCTCCAAAAAATTTAGACAAATATGAGGAATAAGAGATTTTTATCTATAGATGAATTAGCAAAGAAGCAGAGAAAAGAGCAGCTGAGATATGTTTATGAAATGAAGTTTAACTTTACATGCTATGAAGATGAAGAATTCCTCAGTAACAAAATAAGATTACTGAAAAATGATTGAATGATAAAAGGGCCTTCTTAAAGTGCAACACAATTGCACCTAGGTCGGCACCATTGCACCACTTGTTTACATTTGTAGAAATGATTTTAGCACCATAAAGATCAAGTTTGCAAGATGATTTGCATGAAGCATTAGTTTTTAATGTGTAAAATTCTTACAAGTAGAAACATTAGCCTTTTCTACACAAACATTCATTGTTTAACAGATTGTAATGATAAATTGCATTCGAGTAGAATTCAAACTGCCTTACATATAAAAAATAACATGAAATTAAATAATAATTTCTTATGATTTTATTCCGAGATTCTGACTTCAGCGGTATCCAAGAAAGTTATCTGTAATTTGATTTTTTTAAAACTGGTTTGATAAAATGTAAACAAGGTAACTAGTAATTTAATAATTATTATGATTAATTGATATTTAAAGTAGCCAGCAATTAATTACAATTTTAATCTAATCTTTATGGTCATGCCTATGAACCTTTTACCAATGTAGGCTTTTAGATGACACTCTACATAAAGACATGGTTTCTGGTATTACTTGGTGGAAACAATTCATTGATAAAGAAAAAACTTTGTCATTATTATATATTTCAATATACTTTTATATATATCACTTTTATGACCTAAATGCTATTGTGAGGCAACATCAGGTCTTGTTGTCTCACTCAGAACTTGACCTGTTGACAGTGTTGTTTCAAAAAAACTAAATAGTCTTTCCACATAAGTATTTTGAAATGTGATCTTTAAAAGGTTGGCTGCCATTAGCATTTCAAAAAAAACGTAGGCATACAATAATTGGCGATGATTCCTAAATAAGTCACATATGAATATATTCATGGTAACTTTATTATTATAGGTATGATATTCACATCAAAAATGAACTTTAAGAATCATATATTCATAGCAAAGCACTGAAAATATTGGAAATTATCAGCTAGAGTGCCAAAGGTTTCCTACAATTTGGTTAATGCAGCCCTTCATTCTTCCTTATTATATGTTAATTCCCTCTCACCTGCTGATAGCTTCTCTGTTTTATACTCTTCTTAATTTGTCCAATGTACTTGTCTCTTGATCCTTCATTAAGGGATCTCCCTTCAATTTTACCTTTTGTTATACTTTAACTAAACCATTGTGCCTCAAGTTGTGCCTAATCCATTTGGTTTTTCTTTGCTGTAGAGCTATGCATATGGGCCTTTCCTTCTCTATGTACATCAAAGTTCCACACTTAATCCATTTAATCTTCAGCATTCTCTCCTCCAGAATTGTTTTCTAAAGGATTCTATTCGTTGCTGGTCTACATTTCCAAAGCTCTAAACACACATTTTTGATGAACTGCTTCCTTTTTTGCAACCGAAGGTTCTTTGAACATGGTAGTTGCTTCTTCTTTACGAAAGCTTTATTAGCTTGAGCAATTCTTCCTTTGATGTCTGTGGGACTTTTTCCATCCTAAGTTATACTACTGCCCCCAAGTAGATGTAGGATTCTGCTTGTTCTAGTTTCACTCCTCAAATAATGTTATCCGACTTCAGGTTCTCTCTCTTCTACTTGCAAGGATTTTAGTTTCCTTCTTGGTGATGTTCACATATGGGCTCTTCAATAACTCCTTAGAAATGCAATGAGATGGCATTATAATTTGGAAAGGGTTTGCTTTCAGTAAGTCTCATCTCTCACTAGACTGTTGTTTAAGTTTCAGCAATATCCAATGCATGGTTTCATTTTCATAGTCAATTGAAGCAATACACTTTTGTTCGCTAAAAAAATGAAAAAAAAATTAGTTTTGTGTGCTAATTTAACACTTCTACTTAAAAGGCTTCACAACGAAACAGATCAATGCCAAGTTGGATCATCTGCTCCTGTGTTTGTAGCTTTTTACAATTGGGTAGATGAGTTTAAACATGACCTTACACCCACAAATGATGAAGATCATTCGGGACATCCAGTGTGACTTCCTCCAAAACAATTGACAAAATCCACAATATGGTTTTGAGTGATCCACAAATCAAAGTTTACAAAATAGTGGAGGCCACAGGCATACCAAAACATACAGTGTTTTCAATTTTGCATGAAATTTAGTGCCAAAAAAATTGCAGCAAGATGAGTATCACATTTCCTCTCAGTAGGAAAATTAAATGTAATCATGTCGTTGATTAGGTGACTGGTTTGCTGCTTTTCTGTCGCAATCCTGATGAGGTCCACCATCGACACATAACTGTGGATGAAAAATGGATACACTACCAGTCCAGAGACAAAGGAAATGTAAAAACAGGATATTTAAGGGTGATTCTGCTCTGAAGAAGGTGAAGATGGTGAAATTGGACAGCAAGGTGATGGCCACAGTTTTTTGGGATGCTTGCAGAAACATCAAAATCGATTACTAGCAAAAAGGACAAGCATTAAATGGAGAGTATTATGCATCATTATTGCACTGGTTGAGTGAAGAAATCAAGAAAAACCATCCTCACTTGGCAAATCACATAATTCTCTTCCATTGAAACAATATATGGGTGCACACCTGACATTACTATAAATTTAATGCGCATTCTCTGGGGAAAATACATTCATTGATCGCACTTGTACAAATGCTTAAAATTCTTCAAAATACTCTCCCCTTGCATCAATACACTTGCAGAGACATGTCTGCCACGCCTGGAAGGCACCACCCTCAAACTCCTCTCTACGGGAATGTCTCTCAGGAACGTTGAATAATATGCTTTTGGATGTTTTCCATGGTCTCCCAATGCTTTCCTTTCAGCTCTCTCTCTTCAGTCGGGGAAACAAAAAAAAAAGTCACACAGAGCCTATTAAGGGACAGTAAGAGGGCTGGGGGACCACTGGGGTGATGCTCTGGGCCAGGAAGTTGGTAACGATGAAGGACGTGTGGCTGGGGGCATGTGGCATGGCCAAGCAATTACTCCATCGTGTTGTGTTACGAAGTTGAAAAACACAGTTCACGCGGAGGCACGACTTTCCCAAAAGAAAAGCTGCAAGGAGCCAAGTCGGGATTGTAAGGGGTCTGGGGGACCACTGGGGTGGTGCTTTGGGCCAGGAAGCTGGTAATGATGAAGGATGTGTGGCTGGGGGCATGTGGCATGGTCAAGCAATCACTCCATCGTGTTGTGTAACGAAGTTGAAAAACACACTTCACGTGGAGGCACGTCTTTCCACTCAGACTGCTCGGAGCAAACTGGTGACCGGCTGTGTTGGAAGGGCATACCCCTCCCTCCCCATATTTCCAGACTGGTTTTACTGTTCTACAATGAATAGTCGCATCACAATAAAATCATACAGATCACCTTCATAATCGACCATGTATGCATTTTCCACCAAACAGTGCAAACATCCATGGAAATGAACAGAATGGACTTGCACAGTAGGATAGCTTCAACCTATAACCACCACATTGTTATTGGGAGTCCTTATTGGATCTAGCACCTACAAGTATTCCTTATTTTATACTCGGTGGCCTATCAGCAAGGAAAATTTGGCAAAGAATATCTGACATAACTAGAGGAGTGAAACTCTGAATGCTTTCAGTGATTTCAAAAGTGATCCTCTATGGTGTTCTTCTATAAGCTCATGCACACAGCATTGCTTATTGGTGTGATTTGCTATGCAATATAACATCTGATCTGACATAACACAATTATTTCATATGCACAATGCACTACAAAAGCATTAAACCCAGTTGAAATATTTTTTCTAACAATTCTAAACCAAGATTGGAAGCACTCTTAGTCATACTTCTTTTCTCATCATTCAGTTCTGTATTTTTTTGGGAATTGGGGTCCCTAATGTTGAGTCACGAATTGGTTTTTTTCTTGGCTGGCTCTCGTTAACAATATTACTGAAAAAACTTATGAGAGCTGTGAATTTCCATAATATGAATACGTCTTAATAACATGCCAGTGACACTTTGCCCATGCAAATATTTACTTACCGTACTGACATTCCTATACCAAATGCTGCCATTATCAGATCTGAAGGGTTCATATTTTTGGAGAAGTGACTTGCCATCAACCCTCCAAATTGGAGGTTCTTCTTTTTCTTCCAACTCTGACTTCTGGGCAATGAATGTGCCAGACTGAAACAAAAAAAAGACAGCACATTTATGCGCTGAGGTTTTTCTGTGATTTTTTAAAGGAATTATGGAGTGATGGTCAGAATTATTGTGGATTACTGAGGATGCTGGTATTTCAGGAAAGGAAATGACTTCAAGAGAAGAGGGGAGCTCATTAAAGGTCTTCCAACCCTGTCATAAGAATACCCACTATCCAAAGCAAGTGCCTCAAAAAATCTGAAACCAAAATTACTGGGACTTATTTTGCTAGATAACAAATATGAATAACAACTTGGCAGTTTCAATTCAGAAATGGAACTACCTACAAACTAACTAACTTGAACAGCCACTCTATTTACACAAATGAAGAAAATAATGAAACTAGACGATTGAAACATCAGCAACAAACTTAAGCTTGGTTAAACATCTACAAATGTGCACACAGGAAGACAGAATTATGTAAAAGTAAATTGTTCAACTAATATTTGGACAGATTTGCTCGTCAAAAACATGAAAACATCATGTTTTGCTATTTTTTCTTGCAAATACAATGTGAATCAATTGTAGCTGTGATTTCGGTCATGAATGTTTCTCATGATACAAATCTTGACCAAAACAACCAAGAAAATTATTAGGGATTGATAAAATCCTTTATGCTAACCAAAATAAACTATTTAACACCATATTTTTTAAATGTAGAAGCAATGTCTGTGAGAGTAAGTGCAAAATTTTGATTTGTTTAAATTTTTATGGGAGAAATTTCACACACAATGTATGCAATTTTTTGTGACCTGACATGAAAATGTTCAGGTAGCCTTTACAGGACGTATGGGTCACTCAACAATAAATAAGGCTCTTACTGAAAATGTTAAATGAAGATGACAATACAGGAAAGCAATTTTAAGACAATTGATGGTTCAAACCCAATTGCAGCAGAGTGCAAAACACCAACAATGGTGACCTTGAAGGAAAAATAGGGTAATCAATGAAAAAATATCCAATGAAAGATTCGCAACTGAGTTGAGACATGCTGGAAAATGCGGAGTGTGAACCTATTGCAAATAATAAAAAAAAAAAAAACACGAAAACTTCCCTTTTCTGGTACAATATTGCAGCAAAAAGCTAAATATATTGCAATGAAGATCAGATATGCAAATTCGGATGGCTCTTCTGGATGCCTTTACTAATGTTGTTCTAGTGGTGGTACAAAACTGTATTGCTGCAAGTTTGCAGAGAAGTAGCATGAGAAAACATGCAAGTTACCGGCATCCTGTGAATTTCTGCTATTCACCAAAGGCCATTTAAACTTCAATGACTTCAAATCCTTTTCTCTGGCTTTCCCAGGGATCATTCATGCAATTAAGAAGTGCTAAAGAAAGGAAAAACAATGAACTATGTGTGCCAGTAGAATTTTGCTATTTTTCTGCAGTCCAAATGATAGAAAATAATCAATTTCATTTTAGAACACATAATGAAGTAAAAAAGTGCATCGTATGGGCCGAGAAATATGGTAATTGAAGTTAGTCTGCAAGTAAACATAACTGAATCAGATGGCACAGGCATGGTAACAGGAGAATCAGGATGGGTAGTAATTAGTAGGGAAGAGAGAAAGAATTGCTCATTATCGCTGATAATTTTCAGTACATTTATACTGAGCAAATGGTAAGGCTAGCCTGGGAAGGGCTGAAGCTGAATTGAGAATAAAAGTGGATCGCAAGATGATGAAGTCAGTTGGATTTACAGATGATCAAACAATATGGAATCAGGCGGCCAAGTGATTTAGGTTATGAGTGCTTTACAGGAACAATGTGAGAGGTACAGGATGAGGATTAACCACGAGAAAACAAAAGAATGAGATTGTCAAGAAGTAAGAGAGCTAAGGAAGATGAGAGCCATCTATATGAACTACAGCAAGTGGAGCAATTCATCCATTTGGGCAGCATTATTGAGGAAAAGGGTTGCGGTCGTCCAGAGAGTAGAGCATTGGACTACTGACCAGAGGGTCCCGGGTTCGATTCCCGGGCAAGGGACTCTGGGCACCTGCAGCTCCACCCAAGATTTTTCAGACACCAGATCTTACTGGGAAACCATAACTGGCACAGGGAAAGGAACTGGCCCCCCTACCCTGATGTGTGAATTTCACACGCCATCAGGCTTAGTACATGTGTGAACTCTAACACACCTACCAAACTGACCTTCGGGTTGAATACTGTGTTTATGGTTTTTTTTATAGAGGAAAATGAGGATTGTAATGGATATATGAGGAGAAGAATTGCATTAGAGAAAGAGGCATTTGCAAGAAGTAGAGAATAGAGAAAATAAGTACTCGCTACGCTAAGGTTATTAATAGGGTGAGTGAAGGGAGAAAATTACTTGGGGAAATCGGAAAAAAGGCTGAGAAAGTGGATAAATGAAACATTGAAAGGTAATTGTGTGTTGATAAGCCCATCATACAGAAGGTAGAAAGTTAGATTTAAGAGGGGAAACATAGGGAGGGGATGAGAATGGACACAACATGAAAGTGGGCAGAAATTATAATGCAATTAAGAAGGAAATAGGAAGTTCCCAAAATACTTAAGAAATAAACTGCTGCTGTGAAACCTCCAAAATGTGCCCTTAATATAGATAGAATACCCTGATTGATTGAGTGAACATAGTGAATATAACAATTAGCTATGTAAAGATGGCAGAATCTCAGAAGCATAATTCACCTAGCAACTAATCACTCTTGGGGTCACTCTTTAACCAATGAAACAAATCATGCATTAAAATACCTGAAATGGCATCACATTCACTGATGGATTGAACAGATCACTTCTTTCTATTGATGGTAGCTTAGCAATGGGACTATTTGTGGCCACAACAACCTTGGCATTGTCTTTCCCCTTCACATGGCCATTGCTCTTCGCTGCCAGACTTGTAGGAGTTGCTTTGTTTGCTGGCTCACTCATTTCACCAGTTGATGTCTCTTTTTTTATCATACCACCCCCACCGCTGCCACTAACATCACTTCCGGAACTTTCCTTTGCTATGCTTTCCTTGAGATTTTGCTTAGCTGCTGCTTCATCAAATGACTCTTTCATCTTTTCTCTCAGTCGGGAAGGGCACACAACTGGAACATTACTGCTTATCTTTTTGGACTTTATATGCAGCTTTTCATACTTGGACCAGCTGAAGTTGCTTCCTTCATCTGATGACCCTTTCTATTTTGGGACGAAAAATAATGCATCAGATATAATAGAAAACTTTCTTTTCCGTCAATCATAATATGAAGCCTCTAAAAATAATACTATTAATATTTTATTCTCCCGGATAGTCGAGAAAACAAGTTATAAGTATTTAATAGGGAGCATCACTGACAGCCAAGGTCGTTTGCACTATTAGGGGGGTAATTGGTAGGGGTGCAATGTTCAGGGATTGGAGGAAGCTTGGAGGGAGAAACCCAGCATCAGAATTAGCCTACTTTCAATGAAAAACAACAAGAGGTCCACAATTTAACATCCCACTTGATGGACAGCATACTCCCCTTGAACTGCTCTCCACACGACCCCAATCAGGGATCGGTACACCACTGAAAAATCCTGCCACCTCTGGGAATTGAACCAGGGCCACCAAAGTGGGAAGCCAGTGAACCAGCCAATGCAACATCCCGATACTCTTATTCTCCAAAGACCATTAAATATTGGTATAGGATTTGTCAAATAGAACAATCACAGACAAATTAGAGAGCCCAAAAACACACGGCAATTAGTAAGTGGCCTCAAAAATTTCATTATTTGAGTGACAGAGTTTAAAGCAGAGAAACTACTTCAGCTATGAGTACAACAGACTCAAACTCTTTTGAGTCTTGAGATATATTTCTTAGCAGTAGGGCTTAAGGTAACAGTGATCTGTAACTAAATCAGGTTCACAATTATTTTAGAGATTATGATTGATTAGGTATGCACATTTGAAGCGGCTGTGAGCCTTTGACTTGTACAGGCTTCACTGACAATGCTGTCTGTAAGGTTATATTGAAACATATTATGCACCTTCTCATCAGGAACCCAAACTGGATCATCTGAATCACTGTTGTCATTGAGACCAGGAATATCTTCGTCGTCCCCAGATTCGGCATATGATATCCTTGCCTTCTGCTTTGCTTTTCTTGATGATAACTTCCGACGGGGTGCACCATCTGACATGAAGGAAAGCATAGTGACATTAGTTATTTCTTTTAATAAAAGTAACTCTCAAATGAATCAAATCCAAGAATATTGATGTAAAAACTTTGTATTCACTCTTGATCTATGTGATACTTAGATAATCATTCTGAATCCTTTAATTAGGAAACTATTTTTTTTTAATTTTATAAATTCCAAGGGTAGCAACAGAGTGGCTAATTACCCTAGGTACTGTTAGTTACTTATTATTGACATTTAATAATGTTTACTTAATATCCATTAAATTAGAGTAATTGTCAAAGCCCCAATACCTGATTCAGAGTTATACACCAATAGCAATTTGTCCTAACACCCTCAGCCATTTGCTTTACTGCAAGCAATCAGGGTTTGAGTAGATAAGTAAAATTACTAATTGGGACATAAATCCACAGCAGCCACTCATTTTCTCAGTTACCATTACAGAATTTTCACCGATTTTCCAGACAAACATACAGTCTGTCTTTTCTATTTTTCTTACAAGTGTTAAGAAACTGGTAAGGTTTTTTTAATGTGGATTACCCCTCATCACAGCACGTGATACTGATATTACTGTATTAAGTCATGATGTTGAGTTTTGGTTTTTGTAAGGACCTGCTTGTGCAACGGCCTGTGACAAATATGATTTGATCTCACAGATGAAAGTAACATTGTTCACACAAGAAATTCCTGATTCCATATATTAATATTGCTGTTGCAGTATCAAAGTCTGACTTAAAAAAAATCAGTCCTCCTTCCCATTTATTCCTGAGAATTAACTTTGTTTTAATTAAGCTACTCCCTATGTTTTACTCAACTTCCAAAACGAGAGAACACTATGACGCTATATCCGGAGGTCAAATTAAAATAACGATGAGGGACTGTTTTCACTATCCTGAGGCCAGTTCCTGGTAGACTTCAGCACTCCATCATTTAATTTCTGATCCACCAGTTCACAGGAGTGGTCCATATATTATACAATAAACAAAAAAGGAGGTAGATGTAACATAAAGTTTCATATGACACAGATAAGACTCAACAATATTTTATGATGAACATTTTTTCAGTAAGTTGCATATCTGTGGGTTGATAGAATTTCCCCCTTCTTGCTTTCCTGTTCCATATGATCTTTCTCAGTATGGTGGTGGTCTATCCTATTAGTGGTTGCTGTTTACTTCATTCCCTCCTATTTAATATACCTGAGAACTTCTGTGGACACTAAAATTAACACTTGTTTCAAACTAAGTTTCCTGCTAATGTGTATACAGCATACACGTAAGAGGGTAATTTGAAAAGCACTCGGAATGAAATAGAAATAAACGACTTAGCTCAGTGATACTTTTTTATTTTTCAATGTAGTCTCCCTGTACACAAATGCACTTGGTCCATCGATGTTCCAATGTCTTGATCCCATTTTAAAAATTAGATTCCTTCAGGGCTGCAAAATACCCATCTACTTTGGTTGTTATTGTGAAGAGAATCTCCGTCCACCAAGGAAAATTTTGAGCTTGGGGAAGAGGTGGAAATCTGATGGAGCCAAATAAGATGGGTGTGGCAAAAATTCATATCTTAGTTCACATAGTTTTGCTATGGTTATGACACTTGTGTGTGGGCATGCATTGTTTTGATGAAAGGTGACTTTCTTCCCTGCCAAACTTTTTCATGTATCTTTTGCTGTAATTGGCCCAGGAGATTAGCATAGTTTTATCCAATAACTGTTCGACCCGTAAGAAGATAATGTATCAGCAGAATCCCTTTTGAATCCCAGAAAAGTACAGCCATAACCTTTCCAGCTGACAGTATTGCCTTTGCTTTCTTTGGTTGTGGTGGATCAACACGCTTCCACTGCTTCGACTGCCATTTTGTCTCTGGAGTATAGTAGTGGACCCGAGTTTCCTCTGTGGTCACAAATCAGTGGAGAAAATCTTTGTAGTTGCTCTTAAAACGGGTCAAACATTGTTCAAAAATTTCCACTCTGATGCATTTGTAGTCCTGTGTTACCATTTAGCCGTTTAGCAGATATTTTTTTCCTATCCAACTCCACTCTTAAATGGTGATATTGCCAATCAGATGACATCCTTATAGCATCAGTGATTGCTTGCACTTTCAGTCGGTGATCCTGAATGACCATTTTACGCACTTTTACAATACTTTCTGAGGTAGCAGCACATTTTGGCTAACCACTAGGTAGATCATCATCGAAGCTGTCCTGACCAAACAAACTCGTTTGTCCATTTGGCCACAGTGTAACAGGAAGGAGCAGATTCCCCCCCAGTGTTCTGAAAGTCGGCATGAATTTCCTTTGCTATCATACATCTCTTTGTGGAGTATTTAATTACTGTTCAAATCTCAATTTTTTTCATACTCACAAATCACTACATGGGAACAAACAACAAAGATGAGCCCTCACCACAGATCACTTCCCAGAGCACTGACGTGTTACATGTTTACTCATACGGATTACCTATTACTACGCTGAAAACTTGCTGTGCTAGCAGTGACATCTGGTGGTAATCCTGTGAACCTTTCAAACTACCCTGGTATACCTGTCCACCACCATGCCTACCTTTTCAGGGATTTTTAGCATATGTTTATGTGAAAAAACACCCCTAATTTTCAAGGGCCCGTATCTCGGGCCCAGTATGACTTTGGGGTTTCCATGAGGGCTCATATTTTTCATCTTTTGATACAAAATCAAGGGAGCTAAATAGTTTTGGCTAAAAGTTTGAAGGGTCCGGGAAAATCGACCAAGAAGGGGGTCATAAATGTTTGCCATTTCTTTTTGCCACGAGATTTAAACCAGTCTGGGATGTTTTTCCACCTAGCGTTCCCTTTCCAGGGTTTAAGGAAAGAGAAGTGACACACAGATTGAAAATACACATTCAAATCGAAAAGATAAATTGGATTCTATGGTAAAATAATAATGAAAAAAAAAAGTATGCAGAGCTAAAGAACTAGTTAACGTATCATGTGGTATGGATTATAAGGATATTTTGAATCAAGTTAGTCAGGGTTTATGTGCACAGTAGCGTGTCATGTCAGGGTCCATCACTCTCTCACACTAAGCTGGTAGACTACTGTTACAAATGTTAACGATAATAAAAGAGGCATACCTTTCTGAACCAACCAAAGGAACTAAGAGAAAAGAGGAACAGACACAACTCTATCATGAAGTTCATAAAAAGAGCAAAATCGACAAAAATATACCAACCTTCACTAGGGGCATTCTTTCTCTTCCTTCCCCTTTTCTTCTTCTCCACAACTGCAGGAGTACTTCCAGAGGACATGTCTGCCTCTTTCTCATCAATGTTTTTCACATCACCATTTAAAATCACAGAAACTTCATTGTCAGCAGACCCTGCCTCATCATCATCATTACTGGAGGAAACCCCTTTCTTGTTAGTTTCAACATCCTTCCCAATACTTTTTCTCCTATCTCTCGACATTTTCCCACTTCCTTCCCCGGAGTCTTCACTCTGTAGGTCACCTCTGACCGAGGGACCCCCTTCATCCCCACTCCTGACCTTCTCAGTCTCCTGCACGTCAGAAAAACACTCATCAACCTCACTGATGACACCTTTCTGACACAACCTTTCTCCATAGTCTACTGTAGACTCATTTCCATCGGTACCTCCTGACTCACTCTCAACTTCAGACGTGCTCCCTTTGTTACGCAAAGATCTAGACGCAGGTGTGGCGGTATGTAACCTTGATCTCCCAGGCTTCCTCTTTTGTTTTTCTGCTTTTGCTCCCGGTGCTTTCTGATCCTGGTTCAAACGCTTGTTGCTAGCAGTCAAGATGGCTTTCCTTTCGTCCATTGTGATTGTGAAACGTGCACTGACTGGTTTCCCTCGTCCACTGGACAACTTCTCTCCTTTTTCACCTTGGATGAATTTGAGGAAGCAATTTAGGAATCCAGACTGGGCAGACATGATGAAATTTCTCACGTTATTATCTCAATGAAGAACCTAAAAAAATGTAAGAGGACACTTCCTCAAGTTACAAAATATGATGGTGGAATGTATTTACGATAACACAACAAAATAAAAAAAAATATTAATGGTATACAAAAACAACTTGGAATTTACAATGCCAATGCATAGTGGCCTCTGAGAACTACAAAAAAAAATCCACTAATTCACAAGCTCTCAAGAAATTGGACCCAGTGGTAAAGAGATGGGAACCTGATGATGGTTTGATGGGATGAAAGAAAAGGACATTTATGAGACCCTATTTATCCAAGAGGCTATTGCATTCGCTTTCTCAAGGGATATTTAATATTCAACGGCATTAATATTATCCTGAATACTGTTTTTCTTACAGAACACTTTTTAAGTTTCTTAAAAAGGCTCATTTGACATAATTGCACTTATAAATAAAATGGGTTAACTGATTTAATAAAGATTAATTTCGACGATTTTTTGCTTTGAAAAATAAACACCTACGCCCTATCAAAATATAATCCATTCCATTTTGGTCAAAAAGTAATGTCCTAGGAGTTAAGTATTAAGCTACAAATTAGATGTGGGTAGAACAAAAAAAATCAACCCTCTAGAGCAAGTAATTATTAAAGCAGAACAAATCATGAGTTGCCCATAGTTCAGGGAAAAACCTCTAATATGTACATATTTACGATATTGGGATGACGTGAAAGTAATTTTTATGGGATATATGAAATAAGAGACTGGAAATAGTTGTCTGACACAGGACTTACTGTTTTTAACTCAAAGAATTCAATGGAAGTACAGCTACATTTTGGGTAACGCTCATAAAATACATCAGCAATATATAACTTTCAAACATTATACATGAAACCTTGAAAATACGTTTCACTGTTGCTCAATGTTTGGGGCCGTCAACTTAAAGAGATTCATGTATACAAACTGCCGCCCACAAGATAAATTTGTATGTGCAAAAAACTAAATGTTTTACCTATTTAAAGATTTTGTACTTTCCACAAACTTCATTTTAAGATACAGTGCGTTCCACTGATTGTTGCTAAGATGTGGCATCATTTTTCTACGAAAAAACTAACCTTGAGGGAGGGAAAACCAATCAATGCACTTGATTTCACCCACCATTCCTATGCCCCTCCACCATACCATGTCACAACCATCTCTTCCCTTACCCAAATAACTCAGACCCCCACCTTCAACACCCCACCCTTTCTCACACCACAACTACAACCATCCCCTCCTCTGTCCAACTTTTATGTTCCAAAGCTGCATGTGAATGAAATTTGTACCTGATGATGCAGAAAGTCGGAACAAAACTTTGTATCTTGAAATGATGTCTGCAGAAAAGTACAAAATCTTGTATCATGGATCCCAAATATTTACACGACATGTAGCCTTGAAACTGTTGATTAAGTATATTCAATGATGTACTTAATACCAAAACCACCAGCATAATTATTTTCAGATGAAAGTGTACTCTGAAAAATAATTTACTTGCAGTTCATAATCATATTCTTGTTAACACATATTCCTATTTATTGAATTCTAACAGAGATTCGTTAACACTTAAAGAATTACAATTTTATCACTACAGATCCATAACCTATTCCATGAGTCATGGGGGGATGCTAATGTACCCCTGTTACTCCCCTCACGAGGACTGCAGTCCATCTGTCTTACAATACGAACACACCTGCACAGTACGCTTCTGATGTTTGTCGTTCAGGGCACACCATGCTGATAGCAAATTATTTACGCACCCACCATGAGATGTGTTATGCATAGAGACGGGACAGTCAGAAAATTATCCCGGTATATTTCATTAATTTGCGTTAAATACCACGATAACCACAAATAACAGCAATTTTCCAGATATACCTTCTCTATGATAAGAGACCTCATTAATGAAACATTTTTTTCCCAAATTAGACAAATATAATATCTGTGCCAGTCATCTTTATGTCATAGAAAAATAACTAAATAATGAATTACGAATCACTTTGCTCCAGGACAATGAACCTACTAACATGAACTAAGGCGATTTCGCTAATGCAGTTCAGCGCTAAAAATGCCTCGAGGTAAATCATTCCTCAGTAAACATTTTGAAACTTCAACGGAGTGGAAATGCACGAAATTTAAATTATGGTCAAAAGTGTGCATTAAATTAAAGTGGAGCATTAGAAACCAGTACTGCAGTAAAATCTGCCTCTTATCTTTTGTCAAATAAATGCTTTATATAACAATAAAGGTAAACTCTATACGAATAATTATCCTAGTTTTATATTGCCTAATATCTTTGAACAACTTCTGATTCTTGCATGCCCCATTGCAAAGATATTTATCATTTTTGGAGGGTAATTATCATATTGTCATTGTATAATCATCATGCTGAGGAAAGCAGAATTCCATTGCGTTAATGCACTTGTCTTTGATGGATATTTTCAATAATTTTTACAGTGTACCACCATGGAAGAATAATACTCGTGTGTTTGTCATGGATGGAATAGGAGAAATTTAGCATTTTCTTTAGTATCAGCTTTTCTAATTTCGAATTTATTACCTGCGATATGCTTCAAACAAAGAACTAATTGAAAATTAAGGTAATTTACCCAACTCCGTCTATGCAAACAAGGCAGGCGCTCTACACGGAAAATTTATGCTGGCCCTCGTTCAATACATTTCAAATGCTGTTGCTGCCATTCTTGAAAAGCACACTCCACGGAATTTTCAAACGAATTACGAATTTCGCGCGTTGATCGTTTTTCCAGAGGCGTCGGGTGGATTTCGTATCCACGAAATCGTGGGAGTCGAAACTTGAGATTAAGTACCACGATCCATTTTCGCGAACATTGTCATTTGTGGAGAAGATTTACGTAATCTGATGGGTATTTAACATTGCACAAAGAATATATGAAAAAAACTAAACAGAGAAACCTGGCTTGTCCATCGTTTTCTCCAATATCTATCAAATCAATTGCTCACTATATACAAAAAGCATGCACATGCCTCCGAGGGACGCGCAAACCATACCCATCAAACTACGAGCAAATGGATGCGACTGGCTTTTGTGAATAATTTTTCAAAGGGTTTCGTAAGAGTTAAACTTATTTTCGTGTGCATGCAAGTTGGATAGTATTTCTTGGGACTATCATATTAATCAAGTATTACTGATGCTATACAGGAATCAGTCCGTTAAATCGCTGCGTAGATTTTCGCGGCGGTGACTTGAAGAATTCTGCATATCGGCTTGAAGAATTCTGCTGTCGGCTTCAAACAACAACGCGGTGAAAACCCGAATATGCAGAATTATTCAGTCCGTTAAATCTATACGCATTTCTGAATTTTCGCTCGTATATTTGCCGACTATTAATATCTATATTCTCGGGCAATACGGGCAATATTCTCTCGTCCCCGGCAAGGTTTGATGGCTTCTAGGTATAAATTGTTGAGGTGCTACATACATATGTATATTGCTCATTGCACAGATAGTGTTAATACACAGCGTTAATAGAACAAAGGGGAACACTGACCCTAACGTATGCTCGTACATTTACTTCTATGGGTATTAGTTGTCTAGAAACTCTTGTGAAATTTAGACCCATCTTCCCTTATCCAATGCTAAACTGATCTCACAGCAGAGTCAAGAAATATTACCCAATAATTCAACTGGTGCCTTGCTTTCTTCTCTAACTTCAGGCTCACTAGTAGTTCTCAATAGGAGGTACCGAGGGATTTAGGCCCAACTGTTCTGAAATTCACCCGCTTCATTATGGGACAAGGATTTTAAACTATCAAACGATATCTTTCGGACGAAACTGTGTAAGCTAACCTCTTAAGCATGTCTCGATCAATTTGTTAATCTATGAGCATAAAATTCCAAATACTGCTTGATTTAGTTCCACTGAGATAATACAATCGTGCCGAATGATAATGATTCGTGTCATTTCCCGGGTGAGACCATAGCCTCAACTCTACCCGCCCACGTGAACAGAAAAGACAATTATTATTAGCGGTAATCCTAACAAAATAAGTTATTGATGAACGAAGAGAAGAAGCAAACATGTTTAAAACATGGTTTAGTCACTATTCACCTTTGATGACAAGAAACAAGGCCTTCAAAACTCGCTTTTGGCTTAAGCTCGTTTATTTAAATTTAATCAGACAGTAAAAACATATAAGTTTCCGGAATTCTCACAATGTAAATATAAAATCCATTTTTTCAGGTTATCGCGCGTTAAAAATCCGCTGATAAAATTGGACATGTTCATGCTCGATAAAAATTATCTGTCGTATATTTTATGAGTAATTTTCGCTTATCGACAATTGAAAAAATACATTAGATTGTATTTATACACAAGAATTGCATCGAACAAGGGTATAATTTACATATTTATTATTGATGACAAGTGGATTGTCGAGATGATTGTAATGCAACGATTAATAATTACGTTTAAATAATTTTATCTTGGAATTGCGCGGAGGTTTTTCAGAGATAATTATGCTCTAATTTGATTGCCATAATATTGGTTCGCCACGTCCTAGGTCGTGCATCATTGATCGTTCCTAGTACTTTGCTTCTTACTACGACCTTAATAGATGACTTAACCCACTTGTCCAACACCGAATCTTTTCCGTAATCCACATAAAGAGGGCTGGCGCGCATGACTTGTCATTCTCAGAGTTTTGTAAGTGAAATCTATGAAATTACTTCTTATCACTTACAAGTAGATAGTACACTTGCATGTTTGCCTGGATAGCTTTAATATCGGAGCTTATCCGTTGCGATGAGACCAGGGGGGATTATTCGTTGACCGAAAAATTTCAGCATGGCGATGAATGCAGCATAAAAACGTGGAAATATCGGCAAACAAGAACACGCTGTGCACACATTTCTAGAGATAAATCATGCTTTTCTTTCCTCCTAACAGATGAACTCAAGGTGGAGTTCTATCCTTCATGAAAGTGAATGTTAGTTTCACAAAGAAAGTAAGCAGAATGTGGAAAACATCGGATTCTACTCGAACATTAATTACGTTTTTCCTGTTGAGATTCCATTGAAGACCTTATCTAACCAGGAATATGTTTGCAAGCGTGCATGCATGTGTGCGTGTGACTTCGACCTACCGGGCCGAAGCTAGAATCATTGAGCCATCCAGGAAACACAAATTACGCTGAAATCTGCGGGAGTTTTATGCAATTCTTTGCTCCGATTCTTTGGATCGAAGTTGGTGTTGAGAAGCCATTTCACCCACCAAAGGGAAAATGGACATGGACGCAAGGGGTGAGGATAGCATGGAAAGCAATCATACAATGTAATAAAGGATAAGACCAATGCGTTTCGTGGCACGCATAGCGAGAAGTGTTTGTGTTTGAAGAAGTGTTAGGTCACATTGGCCAAATTCTCATTCCAACACGAAAACCCTCCAGATAGCGAATACCTATATATTCATTCACACGGAAATAGATATAAGGAAAAGGGATAGGAACACACATAAAAGATGTGTGCATTTGGCCAATGTGCCTCGTTTCCTTCTGGCTAAGCATGCCACGAAACGCACTGTTCCTATTCTTAAAGACATTGTATGATTGCTTTCCCTAATATCCTTTCCTCTCGTGTCCTTGTCAATTTCTCCTTTAGTGGATGAAATAGCACCCCAATACACCTTCTGGCCAAAGAATCGGAGCAAAGGGTTGCATAAAATCCCCCACACATTTCTGCGTAATTTACGTTTCCTCGATAGCTCAATCGTTAGATCCGTGGTTCGAGTCCCAGTCAAAGAAAATCTCACTTAAGCTTGTGATTTACTCTATTCCATCTTCGCCACCATTCTGATGTTCATCTTTTATGTGTGTTCCCATCCTTCTTTCTTATATCTATTTCAATGCGACGGAATATGTATACGTCATTTGGCGGGTTTTCGTATTTGAATGTGTGTGTGTGTGAGTAGGGGTCACGGTAGTCCAGGGGTTGAGCGTTGGACTTATGACTGGAGGACCCGGGTTCGATTCTCGAGCAAGCCCCTCAGGCACCATAAGCTTTGTCATGTTCCAGGTACCAGGTCTTCCTGGGAAACCATAGCCGGCACAGAGAAAGGAGCTGGTCCCACTACCCTGATGTGTAAATTTTACACGTCGGGCTTAATATTGGGTGAACTCCACCATCACCTACCAAACCGATCTTAGGGTTGATTACTGTGTAAATGGTTATATGTATGCATATATATATATGAAATGGGTATAAGGAAAGGGGATAGGAAAACACATAAATGTGTTTTCCTATCCCCTTTCCTTATACCTATTTCTATGTTTGAATATTTGTGCGCCGTATGGCGGGACTTCGTATTTGAATATATATATATATACATATACACACCTTCCACACACACACGCACACATATATATACAAATACATAACTTAACAACAACTAAAAACTTAAGCTAAAAACTACATCTAAACAAAAAGCCAAATATAAAAACAACATATATTTTATAAAACTTATGTGAAAGTCTCACAAATATGAATAATAATATTTATCAAGACAGCACTAGCGAACAAAAACACAGAAACACACTAAAAAGAAACTCACACGTGCTGGCATACGAGTGCTCGTATATACAAGTAGCCAGGTATGCTCTCATTATCTCATCTAACCTTACTTATTAATTTAAATCCATCTATACACAACCACGCATCCCTTAGCAAGGACGTGTAACGTGTAATTTTAGGCCACCAGTCATACTACATCTAAACCAATACTTCCACAAACACATGGCACCTCGGGATCCACTTAAAGGGCACGTGGAAGGGGCAACCAGACGCAATTCCTACAAGGCCCATAATGCACATTACGAATGGTATATTGTCAGTAACTCCTCCACTGGCTACACTAAGAATACAAACAGGGCATCCCATGAAAAAGGGCGAACAAAAATGCTACGCAGTCAGCCACTATTAAGCAACATTCCACTCATGCAGGCAATCTACCATGCTCTATGTGGGGACTAACTGAAGAAAAATAGCACGTCTCATACACTTTCTCATTACTACATGTTCAAACTAAACGTTTGAAGAATACCAGCTTCTTTAAGACTTCACTTGATACTGACAGCAACTTTCCTTTGCGTTTAGAAGTATATATCACTTAGATACTGCTGTACATGTACCTGTAATTATCATGATCTACATTATTTGAATTCTTTTACATGAATATACTGCAACTAAAAATAAAGAAAAACTTCCTTTTTGATTTTGCATGCCTGATGTATATAAATCTGCATGCCATTTGAGGTATTTTGTTGAATATTCTTTTTGCCTTTTCCCTTTCTCTTCCATATCCTCCCTAATCCCTTACCCACCCCACCTTGTGTTTGCATCCACTGCCACACACCTTTTTGATGGACCTATTTATGCAGACGTTCAATGACACCCTGCCATGCACCCTAGTGGTGACTTGCCGGATAGCATGCAGAAATGGAAGTAAATACAAGAGTTCGAGGGGGTTTTCCGGGGATGTGCACTCCCGAAGGTTCCAAGGAGTGAGGGGGGAGAGAAAGTAATTTGAATCGCGGGTCGGATGGCCCTGCCCCACGCTTTCACTGACCTTGCAGGGGTTGAGGGTTGTAGCAATGAGTTGAAGGGGCGAGCTAGTGACATCTTACACTCGAGGGATTTATGGTCGGACTCGCCACTTAGGTGGGGAAAGGAAAAGTCCGATGTTGCCATGTTTCTGGTTGGTGACGGGTTTTTCAAGAGAGAACGCATTGCATCGATACAGTTTTCAACAAAATACTCGTCAATGGGATGAATCAGCACCACAATTGAGGAACTAAAGACAATGGATAACTTAAAAATCCCTGTGCAGAATGAAGTCTCCCAGAACGTGTATGCAGGGGGCAGTCTCTCGTGTACATTCCTCCAAAATTGCAATGTGTCTAAAGAGGAGGACATACCAGGAGAGGGGGAGTATACTCCCTCCCTCCCTGGTAGAAATCATAAGGAGACAGGAAAAAAAGATGCAAAACATGCTTCCCAACACAAGCATCCTTACCTGCACCTACCCTTTCCTCTACTCTTATCTAATATATAAATCAATGTGTCTTTTGTACATCACCTGATGATGACTTTGTTAGTCGAAACCTATACTGTGTATAATGAAAACGTACGAGGAAGAAAAAGTACTTTCTTTTCCAGTATGAATAACTTCCCCAAAGTGACTCCTCCAACCAACAAACACTACACAACCTCAACATTACGAAAACCCTCCTCTACAACAAGTCCCTCTTTATTTTCGTATACTTCCTTGTTTTCGTAATTCCTTCCAACATCCCTATCCTATTACTACCCCTTCCTCGTTTGCCCAACATTCTCCCATCTATCAAAGTCTTCAACATCCCACTACCGATCAATACAGCCAATCCTGGACAGGACAGAAGTTGAGAGTACGTTATGCACTTTATGTGTCTTAGAGTAAGCATTTCAGGAAGAGCTGGTATGTTGAAGTGTGTACGAAGAGCGAGTGCATTGACAGCATGTCTATCAACCAGAATAACTGGTAACTTACGGGCACGGGCGGTGTGTTGGCGGCGGGGTAACGTCCTCGTCTGCCAACCCGAAGGTCGTGGGTTCGATTCCCGTCTGGGTGGTTTTTCCTCCACCTAGGGCTTGGGTGTATGTATTTGTCAAATTGTTATACCAATGTTCAAAGTCCGATGTAAAGGTCAAAGTGCTATTTTCGGACTATTACAAAAAAAATGTTTCGCATTCATTTTTCCTGTCTCCTTATGATTTCTACCATCAATCCCCACTACCCCACCATACAAGGTTCGCGTAAAGAGGATCGGGAAAAGTTACGAAAAAATACATATTTCAGATATTGCCACAATTCCTTCAAATTGTTCAAAGTACATCCCTTGAGCGTCGGCACACTTTTGCCAGCGGCTTTTCCAAAACTCGAAGGCTTCCTGGTAGACGGATTCGCGAAGGTCCTTAAGGGTACGTGTGCAAGCTTAGCTTAAGGCACTTAGGGTCCCATGGTGGGGTCCTTTGGGGGAAGATTCCACTTTTGGGATAAGGAATAGTCTGTTAGGGCCAATTCGGGATTGTAAGAGGGTTGGGGAATCGTCGTGATGTCGTTGCAGAAGTCTTCGCAAGCAGACACTCGACTCTGCTCTGAGTTGTCTGTCAAGACCTTCAAGACGAGTTTAGCGCAGATCTTTCGCATCGCCAAATTGACAGTGATAAGGTATGTACTATCATGTTATCAATGCCAATACGATCTCTGATTATATGCACACTTAACCGACAATCTGAATTCAGCACTTCATGTACACGTTGCCGTCGGTTTTTGACGTAGACCGCGCAGCTCAGGGCTCGTCCTACATACTTTCTCGGTCATATTTGAAGAGCTGGTTACAAAATGGAAACGTGTTGCTATTGTAAAGTGATGGTAGGTAGAATTAGCTGTTGACGTGACTAGCCGAGTACTAATACGCAGAGGCAAATAAGCCCGCGGAAAGATTTCTGAAAAGGCGAAGAGATAAACTCACTGCGTTTAGCTGTAAGCAGGAAAGCGCACGAGAAATTGATCGAGTAGAGGCACAAAGCAAGAGAGTGCCTGTACGAAAGCGATGTTGGCCGATAATACGGCGGAGAGCTGAGTCAAATTAATACTAGGAAAGACGACCAGTGGACTGATCCCCAAAATGATTTTAAGTTTCACCTACTCAAAATTATCGTTCAATCCATGAGAAACACCAAACGAGTAACTGATATACGAGTTCTGGGACTAGTATATCGTATAACTGATATCGAAATCGAAAAATGTCAGCTACTATTTTTCCCTTGATACATTTCGCGATCCTCGACCTTTTCGCTTCTTTAAAATATAATATTTCCGCTAACATGTACGTATATATATATATGTTTCACCATGCATATCTTTTCAGAGCATTAAAAAGAATGTTATGTATTTTTCCCCCTTTCCCCTCAACCCTTAAAACATCCGCCCTTACATTTTCCACCTGGTGCTTGCATCCCCAGCCTCACACCTTTTAGATGGATCGCGGGGAATTTGTAAAGATGCATTTCCCTACGAAACCAAGGTGAAGTACTCCAACAGCCATTCTCAAAAAGTATGATAACAACAAAACATGAATTCATATTACATAAAAGGGCGTCCTAAATCTCTGTCCGACACCGTTGGTCCCTCGCAGGGTATAACTTAGATGTACGGTCCCCGACAGAAAGATATAAACCTGAGACTTAAACATATCCTACAGTAAAAACGCAAGTAATGCTGATGGTATGGTAATCAATAAGGTATTTTTGGCAGAACTTCACGAAAGACGCGTATGCAGATGCTAGTATAAGTTTCCGGGGCTCTGGTCCACGAAATATTATTTAGTATAAGGCCTGGATGTAGATTTTCAATCATTTTTACATAATATTCCAATAGTTTAGGATATGCGTAATATGCATGTGCACGCTAGCAGCTAGTATATGCATGTAAGTTAAAATGGTTTTTGCATGAATATATACGCCTCTGTGGGTGTGAATTGGCATGAATTTGTTAGTTTTGGTTGTGGTTATATTCTGTTGCAAGGGCGTGTGGTGGGTGGTGACCTAACATCCCCCACCACACGCCCTTGCAGCGGGCTGCAGGGTATTATGTATATGTACGTGTTCCTCTATCCTCCCCTTCATTTACCATTCCTACCTGTTGCGCCCCCTGCCACACACCGTTTTGGTGGATCGCGGGGTGTAGCTATTTTAGTTTGCACAAAGCTCACGTTAGTTGCTAACCTCCACAAGGACGGATAGAAGATGGGTGCGTGAGGCTACACGAAAAAAGGAAGAAACATATGCGATTAAGGGAAAGACAAAATACTTCCTTCAAAATTCAAAAAGGAGGCATTTAGATTTAAAAGAACGGGAAAAATTAAATAAATTGTTTTACCATCGTTTCATGGATACAGTAAACAAGCCGAAGGATTGTTGGGCAATGCCAGAGCTCATCTCACTCTTATAAATCCTACACGGCGAATTAAGTTAACCGATTATTTGGATCGTGATCAGGGGGGGCAGTTCCTCGTTTCATATCTCGTCGTAGTTTCCCAGGAACATCTGGCAAAGTGAAAATATCACACACAACTTAGGTGACACCGACAGTGGCCAGGGGCGTCACCCGGGACCCTACGATGAGTATTTCAGCGCCCAAACCATTGGATTACCACGCCCTTGTCCATTGGGAGTGAAACTATTATCACGGATCATTAAATCTGCTAGTTGTATAGCACTTTGTTAATTACTACGACCTTGATAGACGAATAAAAACACTTGTCGACTAAGTCTTTTGCTAAGTCCACGTGAGAGGGCTGGCGGACACGACAAGTCACAACTCAGGCAAGGTACGTTATCTACAGAACAGCTTTTTATCACTTTCAAGTACAGTTTCCTGGTTTTCTAAATTTAAATACCGGAACCAAACCGTTGGACCGGACTACAAAGCCCAACAGGTAACATTATTTGTCTCATTTCATTCAAAAATCGTTTTTTTTCAACTTAGAAAGCATATAATTAAGGATAATCGGAGTTCTACAGAGGGCAGAGCGCTGGTTTACTGACTGAAGGGCTCGGCTGCTATTTCGGGTGACACATCTGGGCACTCTGCTTCACCCAAGCGCTGTGATTTTTCGGGTACCAAGGACCTTGATTATGGTTTTATTTATTTATTTATTCTTGGTCCGAAAACAGTACTTTTTTTGCCTTTACATCGGACTAACCGTGTTTATGGGATCCTCGAGACGTAGGCCTAATTTTGGAACCAGATCGAGTTTAACGCAGAGCAGCTAGGTTTGTGAAAAGTTCTTACGAACAAGTTAGCAATGTCACGACACTATTGGGATATTTAGGATGGGACCCAATAGCTAACTGTAGGATTAAATACAGGTTAAATTTACTGCATAAATTTGAGGCAGGTTACTTACCTGAAGATCTTAAAGACATATTACAGACCCCGACGTATTATGGTAGATCAGATCACGTACGTAAAATCAGGGAGATAGATGATATAACGGATAGATTTAAAATGTCGTTTTTTCCTCATACCATTGGAGATTAAATCGTACATGACAGCAATCGTGTAGGCGATAATTAGAATTGGTAGGGTATATATTTTGTCAATATCCTCCATGTTACTTTTTATGTAATTGACCCATCTTTTTAACAGTTCTACGCCATGATTTGAATATACGTATCCTGTTATTGTATACTGTCGTATGTAAGTACCTTCTTTCGTGTTATTAACTTTTCCGAGTTCACCATGAAACTAATATTTGTGTATAGGTGACATAATTGGGATTGCCCATGCATGGCTGGTGACCTACTACCCCACCCTTGCGGCGGATTCCGGGGTATAGGGAATAAGGAACTGCCCTCTCTTATTGCCCTATTAATTTCTGAATTTCAAAGGCAGTATAGGGCTTAGTACAGAGAGGAGAACTTTACCCTCGCCTGTAAAACCAACCTTCGGGTTGATATCTGAGACTATTTGATTAAGAATAGCAACTAAGCAACTGAGAAACGAAGAAGTCTACGAGGTGTGTTCAGAAAATAACGGCAATTTTTAAATTTCGCGGGTTAGGAGAATCCGACTATCAAAATGTTTTTATTATGTTGGTATACATGCCCCTGAAGTATGATAAAACTTTCAGCTGTTTTCACTGTTGGCATTGGCGACTGCCACAAAGTAAACAATGAATACAGCTTAAAATTGTATCATACTATTGGGGCATGCACACCAACACAATGAAAAAAACTTTGACACTCGGATTCTCCAAAACCGCGAAATTTAAAAATTTCCGAAATTTTCTGTAGAAGAAGGGCACCTCGCAGAAGTAGGGCAAAGTACCATTGGAGATAACTCTTCAGGGAAAGGAGAATGGCATCGCTTGGATGCCTTGAGGCACAATGGATCATAAATAGATAGTAAACATACAGGTAATACACCACTGTAATAGAACGGAAAACTAAAGGGAAGATCTGCACGACCTATATAGGTTCGGTGGCGGTTTCCAATATTGTAGGCTATGGTCATTTTTATGCTTGTATTATGCAGAATAAACTTGAATGCGCATAATTTGTCATAGAGTAAAATAATTATTATTATTAGGTAATCTACCGGTTAAGGTAGGTTTTTGGATGGACACAACTTCAGGGTTCGTCCGGAAAATAAGTGTACTGATTTTTTCCCATTTTTTGACAAAAGGGGAGTCGTCCACTACGAATTTGTACCTGAACGACAAACTGTAAATGCTGCATTTTACGTCCAAGTGCTCGACAGGCTTCGAAAACGAGTCGCCCGCGTCCGGCCAGCGATCAAAAACATCTGGCGGCTGCATCACGGCAATGCGCCGTCTCACACCGCGCTTGTCGTGTCGGACTTCTGCACGGCGTGGCAACGCTGCCGCACCCGCCCTACAGCCCGGACTTGGCACCACCGGACTTCTTTCTGTTCCCGAAGATAAAGAGGAGTTTGAAAGGAACGCGATACGGGACTTTGGACGCCGTCAAAGAGGCCGTGACGACGTGTCTTCGAGAGTTTCATGATGATGCCTTCGCGAGAGCGTTGACTGTATCGAAGTGTATCGACTCACAAGGGTCCTATTTTGAGGAATATTAGCTTAAGATATGTAAAAGTGTAATAATTTTTTTTCCTGAGCTCAATACACTTATTTTCCGGACGAACCCTGTATCAAATAAATATTTTGTAACTTCAATCAAAACCCAATCCAGCAACCTACTCTACATCAGGTCCCTCTTCATCTCCGTGTACTTCCTTCCTCCCATCTCCAAGATCCCCATCCTGTTCCTGCCTTTCCTCGTTTGCCCAACATCCTCCCCTCTATTACAGTCTTCAACATCCCACTGCCGCTCAATACGCCTTTCATCCATTTTTCCTGCCTCCATAGGATTTCTCCCAACAAACCCCTCTCCTTACCCACCATCTCCAGTACTTCCTCATCTCTTGTTTTCCATTCGGTCCGTTTCACCTTCTCCATTCTTCTCCACACCCACATTTCATAACCCTCCAAACTACGTCTGTCCTCCTGCTTCAGCGACCACAGTAAAATAATGAAGAGCCAAAAAGAGTCTATCGGAAAATTAAAAGACTGTAAAATTGAAGCATTGACTAAAGTGGTTAAAATTACGAAAATATTCTGTTGCGTACACGAGAGTGCTCCGGGTTGAATTACTTGCAGAAATTCCATCCGACATTAATGCCGCAGGTTCACCAAGAGAAATGGTCCATTTCGTTTGGCTGGACATATTTTGCTACGACCATGTTTCAAGGCACAGCAAGATGGAAAAAACTACCATATCAAGAAGTATGCGAAGAGTGACCGAAATTGTGAGAATCATAAAAAAAACCATAAACACAATAATCAACCCGAAGGTCGTTTTAATAGGTGATGGTAGAGTTCACCCATGTACTAAGCCCGACGGCGAGTGAATATTCACACATCAGGGTAGGGGGGCCAGTTCCTTTCCCTGTGCCGGTTATGGTTTCCCAGGAAGATCTGGTACCCGAAAAATCAACTAGCTTGGGTGGAGCTGCAGGTGCCCAGAGTGTCTCGCCCGGGAATAGAACCCGGGACCGTGAGAATCATAAGACGTAAAAAATTATTTTAATGCTACCATCCAATGGCTAGGAAGGCACCCGTTCTGCGAGAATTTCACGTCTCAATGAGCGGCAGTCGTGCCCGCCGAGCGTGAATGACGGCATATAACGTACGTTTTTGCCTTTGCCAAATTATCGGCGTGCCGATGACTACCCAAAGAATTATGATAAGTGTTAGTACGAGGCGCTCACGACTCCTGAAGTCATCCAAATTTTTTCTCAGAAGTGGGGACTACGGTAAATAATAAGATGTCATTTAGGTTGAAATACCCGGAAACTCTTCGCGAATAAAAGACATGGATGGCTACACAGTACAGCGCACAGAGGTAGCATAACTGTCGCTCCAGTGATAAGCATTTTCAACGCTTAAAATAATGCTGTGTAAATTACAGCGTGATAATACCGTTTCTGCATTTGAATAGGTTGAAAATCCATCAAAATTTCCCTGTCAAGAGAGTGTGACAAACGGTGATAGTTCTATGGATTTGTTTATTGAGTGTGAGTTCTTGGGTGTGTGACAGTTAAAAAGGAAGACCGAACATTGTAGAAGAGTACTGGGTAAGTGTGATGAAAAGATCAAAGAGAAATGGTATCTTTCGTTGGTTAGGCCTCATATATAGAATATTCTGCGAGTATTAAATGGGATCCTAACGAAGTTGGATTAATTGCCGAATTGGATCGCGCGCAGAGTAGAGGAGCTAGATTTGTAAAACGTTGTTATTATGAAATTTGTGGCGTATCCAAAATATTAGAGCAGCTAGTCTGGGAATCACTCAAATGGAGCGAAGGTTAAATTACAGATTGAAGCTTTTGCATACATTGGAAGTACGTCTCTTTGGCAGTGATGCTCAAAATGTATTATTACCCCCATCGTACTACGGTAGGAGAGATCATGTCAATAAAATTAGGGAATTCAAATGTGGAGCAGATAGATTTAAGATGTCATTTTTACCACGAACGATAAGGGATCATAATAGTATTGTCCGGTCGAGGTAGGGTCATGTTTGGGTAAGATTATTCTGGTGCGTATTCACCCCCTGCCACACACCCTAGCGCTGCCTTTGCAGGGGACATAAATTTAAAAAACCAATAAAAATTGTAACGCGGCGACAGACCCAGGAAACCTTGGATGAGCGGGTTTATCTGGTGGGCCAAGAAGATGCGATCTATAGAAGTGCTTTAGGTGGCCATGGAATCATGGGGTGGAATTCTGAGGACTGAGCACGTCTACAGGGAGATCACGTGGAGAAGTGGCATAAATTTCAACTTCCTGGTGTAAGTAGTTTTTCAGGGAAAAATCTGAAGACAACAGTAAAAGGCACCTAATCCTTGAGGTAAGTGATAACAGCAGACGGTTCCAAATTACTTCACACGGATGAAATGCGGTGGGGAGCCAATCATAGGCTGCCAATTTGCCATGCAGGCGGAATAAAAGGTACAGCCATGTACATCCAGGTTTACATGAATGTGTTGGTTTGAATGCGGTTTTTTTCCCCTCTATTGGGTTGTGACCTAACACCCCCCGCCACACGCCCTTGCGGCGGCTTGCGGGGAATTATATAAATGTATGTTTTTATCTACTTAATAAAATGGTAAAAGTAATGGGGATACATGGAGAATAAATGCGTTAGGCAAAGAAGCTTCAGGAGGGAATTGTTGACAGGGACGTAGAGTAAGGATTTAAGAAAAGGCTCGTCAAAACTTGGACTTTGAGCGTAGTTATGTACGGCACGGAAACGTGGCCATTGAAGCAGGAGGATAGACGTAGACTGGAGGCTTTTGAAATGTGGGTGTGAATGATGGAGAAGGTGAAGAGGACAGAAAGATAAAATAAATGAGAAAATGCTAGGTATGGTGTGGGAGAAGAAGGGATTGTTTGGAGAAACCAAAAGGAGGCAGGAAAAATGTATTCATAGCATATTGATCGGCAGTGGAATGTTGAAGACTGTGATAGAGGGGAGAATATTGGGCAAACGAGAAAGGAGGAGAAATAGGATAGGCCTGTTGGACAAGTAGGAAGTATACGGAAATGAAGAGGGGCGTGTTGTAGAGAATTGCATAGGGTGATGCTTTGTTAGGAGAGAAAAGGGAATTTGGTAGTTGTGTCCATCGAAAAACCTACCTTAACCGGTAGATTACCCACAGTAATAATAATCCCGCATGATCTTTATTTTGACCCATCTTTGTAACATGGTCCCTGCATCATTTGAATTTATCCTGTTATTGAATATTCTTGCATGAAAGTACCTTCTTTCGAGTGCATAACCCAAATGATATTTGTGTGGAGGTGTAATAATTTTGATTCTGCATATATAGTATGACTGGTGGCCTAACACCCCCCACCACACGCCCTTGCGGCGTTTTGCGGGCGAACGTGTAGTTGTACTTACACCGCATCATGTAACGTGACTTTCACAGAGGCGAAACATTTAATTGAGTCTAAATATGCTTGAGACTTATAATTTAAGGTTTCACACAGCAAAATAAAAGAATTCATTCGGATTATCTGGAACAAGTTGAATTAATACGAGTGAAAAAGCAAACTCCTTCCTACGTCGGATTCAATGCATGTTCTCTCTTTCTCAACATTGTGTTCCCCTTGTGACTATCCACCCTCCACTCTTTCGCTCACCCAGCGGTCTTCACTTCCTTTCCGGCAAAGGCCCTCACCCCTCCCAACACTACTGAGAATGCTGACGCCGGACAGCACTCATCAATCTCCCCCACCAATGACGACGTGCGGTGGGCAGCCATTGGCCGTGAATCCCCAGCCTGCGTTCCCCTCCCGGCCACCCAGATGACTACGCGCAGCAGGGGTCCCTACCACGGACTGGCGACTGCCACTCTCTGCTTCGAGGTTTCTGCCATGTTTGCCAACCCTTAACCTCATATTTTCCCTTGCTATCCACCTACGCCCCAGTACACCCTCTCCCTTTCTTCCACACCGAAACAACACCCATACTTCCCCTCACTTACTGTCTTCGGGAAAATTATATTTAGCATTGCACATACGTGAATTATTCACCCGAAGATGCCGAAGTAATGCGGAAATCATATATTACTGGAACAATGGAATCATTTAGCTATTAATATATATTTAACTAGCAGGTGATAGACTTAGACATGGTGGGATTTGGAAAACTTGGATAATAGAGGAGAGAACTTTGGGCGAGCAAGAAAGGAGTAGGAATAAGATAGGTATTATTGACTGAAGGATGTGTACCTTCCAGCTTCACTGGGTAGGACCAAAATAACATATAACGCAGTGCTTGTTAAAACACGCTCTAAGCACCTTTCGTTGCACTTCCAAGCCCCCTAATTTTCACCCATAGTCCCTCTAAGCGGGGGTGATGTCTCAAGCGGTCAGCTTCCATCGTCGGGGTAGGGGGACCTTAAGTTGAAAGACCAGTATTAGTATGGTGGAAGTTCACTTTAGTCCCCTCATATTTAATATACCTAAAAGTTTCTGTAGTGGGTAAAATTAACACTTCCTTAAAACGAAGTCAGCAGCTAACATACATGTACACCCATACATTTATTTTTGTATGCGTATGTTATACTATATATTCCCTCCCATGGGCCACAACCTTCACGTGGTGAAGGGCATGTGTGTTCCGATGACCCCTAAAACTGAGCTGGAGGGAGAAATCATAAATGCTCCAAGTAAGGTCGTCCATGCCAGATGAGTCGAAGGTTAGTAGCCAGACGAAAGGTAGTCCACGCAGGGTAAAAGTAGCAGGGACGTAAGGAGAAGAATTGCGCTAAGCTAAGAGAATTGATGACAGGGACGTTGAGTAAGGATGTTAAGAAAAGACTCGTAAAATCTTTTATATGGAGCGTAGTTATGTACGCTCGGAAACGTGGTCACTGAGGCAGGAGGATACACGTAAATTAGAGGATTTTCAAATATGGGTGTGGAGAAGAATGGGGAAGGTGAAATGGACCGAAAGGAAAACAAATGAGGAAGTACTAGGGATGGTGGGCGAGGAGAAACGTTTGTTGGGAGAGATCCTACAGAGGCAGGAAAAATGGATGAAAGGCGTATTGATCGGCAGTGGGATGTTGAAGAAGGTAATAGTGGGGAGAATGGTAGGCAAACGAAGAAGGGGCAGGGATAGGATAGGGATGTTGGACAGGATGAAGGGAGGAAAGAAGTACACAGAGATGAAGAGGGTCCTGAAGTAGAGTAGGTTGCTGGATTGTGATTATTTATGAGAAACAAAATATTCATTTGGTAGTTGTGTCCATCAAAAACATAAATATATAAACATAAATTATAAAACATACTAACACTAACAAGTATGTTATATTTGGAGCGCGTCCTATACATAAAGCGTGCCCTATCTTTAAAATCCTGTTCATTTCCCACCAATTCCCTACTCCCCCAGCACATTCAGTAGTCTATCTCCTGAAGTGCCAACTATGCCTTGCATTCTACAATGGTCGTACCACACCCCTTAACTTTAGAATCAATAATCTACGCGCCCCCAGCAAACATTTTTCCCTGTCGGCGTTGTTCCCAATCCAGAAACACGCCACCCACCCTTCCACTTCCCTTCAAAAAGTGCTATAGTGTCTCCCTCCATTTTAGCATCCCTCCCACCCTCCAACACTGCACTCAAACTAAAGACATTACAGCAGGCGTACATATGGCTCTTAGATGTCTTCAATTATCCGGGAATTAATGTCAGGCATTATTCATCCCTCCCTCCTCTTCCAAAATTTTCCATCTCAATCTCACCCCTCCCTGTCCAACCACCATCCCCCCCTCGTTTCATCCTGCCCCTCAGGTCCTTCTGTCCGCAGAAGGTGGTTATGCCATCAAAAATTTCGGAATATCATATAAATATATAAACCATAAACACAGTAATCAACCCGAAGGTCGGTTTAGTAGGTGATGGTAGAGCTCACCCATGTACCAAGCCCGACGGCGTGTGAATATTCACACATCAGGGTAGGGGGGCCAGTTCCTTTCCCTGTGATATAAATATATATATATATATTTTCACAATGCGTGTGAATTTTATACATTACACATCGAGAAAACAATCATTATGTTGCATTATTCCGACAACATGGATGTCGTGTCGTGTCTAAGTGAAAGAGAAGACTATCAAAAACGCCAATTGATATATAAAAGGATGAGTCAAAGAGGTTTCAACCGAAGACATAAAACCTAAGAAGACAAAGCCAAAATGGTCTGAGGCACATGGATATTAATTTGGGCAGTCAAGCACCACAATTTGAAGAATTTTTGTTATCTGGGAAGCGCAATACAAATAAAATAGCGGCAGATTCAAAAAGAAGTAATTAGTAGAACACCCTTCCGTGGGGAAAGCTTTTTATCAGAAGAAAATACCGACAATAGACGGCAACAAAATCTACAAAGAACGTAGCAAGGCTATGAAATGAAATTTAGACGGATCCAATAGGCGTTAGTTCATCAAGTTCCATTGGGGTCATGGAGTGGAAGGAAAAGGCTCTAGAACACTCGAGGAAATGAAAACAACTGTACATGAATTTTTGAAAAAATAGACGGAAATAAGGATGAGTTGTTGGCACTTCATGTGCAAACGCATGGTTTGAGTCCCATTACCTTCCAGTTCGTCCCTCCTTCATTTTCTAGCTCACCACCACATCAGTCAAACGCGAGAACGTTACCTTATAAATACAACGTTTCCGAATTGAAAAATATAGAAAATTAAACTGTTCTTGTCTTAATTAACATCGTTCAAAGGATTGACAGCACAAGGGACACACACATTTCCGCAATTCGACGAGCCGAGGCGACTTTTTTCTCTTACTCGGGTTGAAACACTACTATGGTGGTGAGTCAGGGAGGATAAGAGTAGCTGAAAAAATACATGATGAGGGGAGAGGCAAAGTTCAATTAGCCGGATGAGTAAGAGTAGGTTTGAGAAGAGAAAACGAAGAAATAAAAGACCAGAAAAAAATCAAGAAAAGAAGAAAGGTTATGATGAGGTTAAAATTATTCGGGCACATTTTAAGTTGTCATGCATCTACATAATGCCCTCCAACCCATCTGGAAGTTGTGCGGCAGGGGTGAGTGTCCACACCGAGTATGCACAGCACACAATATGCTAAACTCACATAACGCCCTAATTAAGACAGCGGTCGAGAGAGAACGAAGAAATGCGGAGAAATACCCAGGATTTGATGATGAAGTAATTGAGCAAATTAAAAGAGAAGCAATGTTTTAACATGAAGATATTAACCCATAAGAGGCCGCAGTGAAGAGCTGCGTCAAACCTATCCTTGCACTGATGTCCAGAGATGACTTAATTACATGATTATACTCGTATGTCGTCGGTAGGTTATTTTATTAGTCGTATTAAAATCATTTATACGTACAGTTGTTCATCATGAATAATACTCACCTTTTAATAGTTAAAAATGAATAAAGAGAAATATAATTTCGCTTCAAATGACACTGTTTCTTTTCTACAATGGTACGTGAAGGATGATTAAAAAGTCCCAAGGTTTTGAGTGGCGCCTGTTGCATACTCCCACGGGGGAAAAAGGTCGCCGGTTGCATGCATACGAGGATAGCGTAATGAAATTAATCCCAAAAAAATACACAATCAACACGCGATCCGCGCAGTAGACTTCTCCCATCGCTTAATACCATTTCAAATGTAAATATTTTCACGTAAATGGTAAACAATATACAAATAAACGTCCAGATACTGTAAAATACTGTGTGGTAGTCCTTTTTCGGCCTCTTAATCGATCTGGAAAGGCTGTCGGTTTGCCCTCGGTGACCACACACAAAAAAAAATACGTGATTAATTCGTTCCAGCTAGTTGCAAGGGCATGACGCATCTTTTTGCTCTGATGAGCTCGCCCTGGAAGGTAAAACTTTACCTTCTTCAAATTTTGAAACTAGTGATGTCAGTGAAAATGAAATAAAAACATAGTTGCACTCCCGCCGGCCAAAATTTCATCAATCGAACGTATTACCCTCTTAAACTCCTATCACTGACTATGAAGAGGGTTGGTTATGTCTGCACAAATCGTACAATGAAGCGAAAATTGGTAACCTGCTTCTGGGGACTTCCACTATGGGGCAATATTTTAAAACAATCTTGAAACACTTAGCAAATGCAATAACTGGAATAATCGGCAAAGTGATCGGAGAAGATGGCAAATTATCAGATAGGGAAGCTCGGTTTGGATTTTGAAAGAATAGGGAAAAGTGGGAAGGAACAGCAGTCATGAGAACTTATAGCAAGGAATAATATAACTCAAACTAATATTTATCTATTTCTTGGATTTCAAGAAGGCAGGCATGCCAAATACTACATTTGGCACAACTAATTAATACATTGCAGAGATAGGATTAGACTGGATGGATTGGTGATTAGTCTGAAACCTGTAGATACCTCCACCTGCAAAAGAATCAAGATGGTCAATGGACTGTAAGACGGAGCTGTTCATTACCACCTAGGCTTTTCAATGCGCACAGGTAAATAAAGAAAATGGCCACAGAGGCACGAGAATGGCTGGAAGTATGAACCTAAATAGGTAGGAACTGATCCAGTTAATTAAAATCATGGGCTTATGATCAGTTAATCTGTGGATGATCATGCATCCAATTATGTGGATGATTTTGCTAGCCTGTCTTTGCAATCATGGTTTGAGATTTCGGAACTATTGTGACAGACATATGACGGGAATCAATGAGAATAAAATGAAATCATTTGTACTCTTTAAGAAATTGGAGGGCTAAGTTAAGTGTAACAGTTGGCACTAGAGCAGGCTAGAACAGTTCACCTATTACGGAAATGTTTCTAATGAAGTTGGGCAAAGTGGTGAAGGTGCTGAGAGACAGTGTTAGTTAAGGAAGCTTTTACAAAGGGGGGAACTTGGTATTGGAGGACTCTTGGTACAGATATAAAGAAAACACTGGTGAAGACTTTGACATGGAGTATGATTTTATATGGCTCTGAAAATTGGTCATTTAGGTTGGGGGAAAAAACATTCAATGCAGGCTTTTGAGTGATGACGATGGATGGAAAGGAAAACATAAAGAGGAAGTATCAGACGTAGCATAATAAGAGAAAGGGTTGCTGTGAGGAATACTAAGGATGCAAGGAAAGCCAATACAGGGAACTTTCACTGTCGATAGAACGTAGATAGACTGTGACAGAGAGGGGTGAATCTTAGGCAAGCAAGGTAGGGGGAGGAAGAGAATAGAGGAGGCTGGAAATGAAGAAAGCTTCATTGTAATGCTCGGTGTTATGATCGGGAAGGCCTAGATGTGTAGGAGTAGTTAATCAGCATTCCCAACAAAATGACACCATAATACATATTACTATGTTAAATAAAATACTAATTAACATTACCAATTCAAGGTTTCTTCCTTGTCCATTCATTTATAATACTTTCAGAAAATAAAATTTTGAAAATATCAATGCTCTATTAAATATAATATACATATTAAATATATACATACATACTGAAATGAATCCTTTAAAGTAATACACAATGTTTATTTCAGGTTAGATATTCTGTAATTACTTTCGCCAACATTTAAATTGAGACCAAAATAATATTTTTTAGCCATGAGAGATGAACTATTAGGGATTAGTTGAGTGGATGAATGATGACTTCACAAACCGAATCTAACCTGATTAAATATGCAGCAGTAAGGAATTTAATATGGACTTTACCATCCAGTAAACAGTAGATACATTACACCTCCTATTCAATCAAATGCTAAAGTGAAAGCTATATTACACATTTATCATTACAAAAATATCACTTGAAATTAACATGCACTAGTTGCTACTACAAAGCCCAAAAAATACCACCAATGATATTTTTAATGAAAGAGGGCAATACCAAAATAGAAAACTTAAATGTGTACATGAGTATCACTCTCCACATTTTCCATGGCTATCAAATACCTGCAGGATATCTGAAAAAGAAATACTACAAATATTTTACATTTACCTTTGAATATTAACACAAGAAAATCTCTTGAGAGATGGCCGTATGACGTGAACATAACTGCCGCTGATCTCCAAGTTATTAAAACAAATATTCATAGCATCTTAAGCCCTCAAATCCCACTACCTAATACGTATCAACATGAGACCAATGTATATCACGACTGAATACGGCATGATTCACTCTCACATCTACACACACCTTTAGCAATGAAAAAACTATGCAAAATTAAAAATATCAATCTGGAAAACTTTTAGGTTTCACCAATGTTGCAATATGATATAAAAGGATTAGCACTAATTTCACTAATTTAGAGAATATGCTCACTAATTCCGAACTAAATATACATTACCCCAATACTAATGTGAGTAGGAATAAAGTATTGGAAATAGTTACTTATTGTTACATATTAATACTTTGATAAATGTACACGTATGGTAATATTTACAACTATCACTATCTTTCACTCTCCAATTAAGGCTACTTACAAAAATTGAGATGTCTAGTTTGTGCTTAGATTAAATACCATGGTGATTAAATTATCGTAGCAGTTCCAGATCCATACAGATACAGAACTGTGATCGCATGAATGCATAGCGATCAACCTTATCCAGTATA
Organism: Hetaerina titia; assembly: GCA_037158775.1. Classification (NCBI taxonomy): domain Eukaryota; kingdom Metazoa; phylum Arthropoda; class Insecta; order Odonata; family Calopterygidae; genus Hetaerina; species Hetaerina titia. Next base: position 28,328,067 of record CM073775.1, on the reverse strand, counting down.
AGCCTATGCCACGATATTATATTTCATATTTCACACCGGCTATGTTCTTGCCAAGAGAAGGCTTTCGAAACTCACTATGCGAATATAAAAAATATTTAAAACCTTAATAGGAAATCTACCAGTTTCGAATCGTGTACGATTGGGTTCCCTATTCGGCGCATATTTGCATATTTTCCGAAATGACAATACCAAACTTTGATTAACATCAAGAACATGAGTTGAAATGTGAATATTACGTTACTCCCGGAATGAATTTATAAAACAACGTCAAAAGTAGCACGCCAAATATAAATCAAGAATAGGTATTAAATAATTAGGTCATGTCACACAATCAACGAGTGTTTACAATATACATGACCCTCATTAATTGACAAAACATACAATAAGGCATAACCAAACTACCCAACCGTTAAACAGAATGAAATATTCTGATTGTAAACAATGCGGCGATAAAATTTACAAAGGAAGTATACGTCGGCACCACCACAGATGAGAAGCGTTCAGTAATATATTCTTTTAAAGAATGCCAGTTACATCACCACTTAAAGCTAGGATCGTTACTGTCTTACCTTGAAAAATTCAACAGCTACCATACTCCTCTCAGGCTCTTGTATTTCTCTTCATTCCACTTTGACAGAAATCACAATCACAATTCGAACACATACAATTGATTTATAAGAAAACAACCTGAAGTCCAAAAATTAATCAGTGTCGCCAACTTAAAGTAGCAACTATCGGAACCAGCATATTTCCTTTGCATTGGAAAAGCAGCAACACACGCAAAAAACGATACACTTCCTATGCCATCTATTGAGTAGAGTTTAAATACAAATTAAGAATTGTACATTGAGTTCTTATAATATGATCAAAAAGAAAATATGAAGAAAGCTGACAAAAGTTTAAAACAAAATATTATGTTTTACAAGAAATAAGTAACCAAATTTTGCTCAGACTGAAAAGAGTTAAAAGCCTTTCTCGAACGACCTGCCATCTGCAGTGAATACAATTCAGTGATATTCCCCCAAATCACCCTACCCAAATTGCCGATGGCTCATTAGCAGTAGTTTACGACAGGCGCTCAAAATAAATTAAGAATTTAATTAATCCTAGGTTACCTCTATTATTTAACTTGATTTATTTTTATATTCAACAAATTATATTGCATTTTACGATGTTATTATCTTAAATTTCAGGGTTGCCAATCAAGGTAATTTCCATATTGGGAGGCAGAACAGCAGCCGATAGTGAAATTTCAATCCACCCTTGAGGTTTATCCAGGAGTATTCGTGGAATGCTATTCCTTCCATGGATTAATGTAATTTCATGAGCAATATATATATAAAGACCCACAAGAGTCTCTTTAGATTCTTGTTAACAAAGTAATTGTCTTTTGTGCAGGTATTGCCGTTTCGTTCAAAATGTTTCATCGGTTGGATTCATGGAAGTATAGCCATAAAACTATAGTATATCATCCTACTGATATTTTTAAAAACTAGAAGAAAATATATTGAGTTAGAAGTTCATCTTTAACATTAAATCTGTTCTAATTGACAATATTCTAATTTGAGAAAATACATGATAATATAAGTTGCATTAGAAGTTACATGAACTTTATGATGTGTTCCAGAAGCTTATAAATTCGAAGTACAGTGTTAATACCAGTAATCTCATGAATAATCACCATTTACACTGCAAGTGATGGATTATATACAGTGGAAGCAGTTTAATTTATTTTGGCATTCATTGACACGAAGGACACACACGTATTTTGATGGTTTTCGTTGATTATTTTTGTGTTTCAATCCGAAGATTGGTCGACTGCAGCATTCCTTTCCTCCGTTTTTAATGACCCATTTCAGCTTGATGGCGTGGTTTCCCTTTCCATGCAGATAGGTCTTATTTCTTACATTGATTTTATTACGTAGTAGGAGGCTAATCATTTTTCCATGATTGAGGCTTTCCATCTATATTTTCTGGAATTATATCCATAAACATTCCTTTTTTCTAAGATGTACCTAATCCTGTTTTCATTTACTCCTCATCGTCTTGTCATCATCTACTCTTCTTTATTCGCAGCGTCGTAATTGTTTTCATTTTAAAATTTCAAATTTAAGTAGATTCAATTTCTTCTTTGGAGCAAATCATCACCCGCATCCACTCGTCTTAAAATTATTGTAGGATAGTATAATTTACATTGGCGTTATTCAACCACTCGGCATGGAATTGTGCCGAAGAAAAAATTTTGAGAGATCACACAGATATTATTTTCGCATTTCTCTTTGTAAATCAAATTGTTGATGATTAAATACATACCAATTGTAATTGATTAGGTTTCAATATTGGCGGTTTCCTGAATGGGTGGTGGCTGTCTCCTTCAATCGGAAATTATTACCAACGTATCAAAATATACAAGTTAGATTTTTGATCAAGCAATGCCACAACGCATTGTAAAATTTATGGTGATACAATTGAATAATTAGAAAAAAAACACATTTAACATGTAATTCAATTATGAGGTATATTTGATGAATTTATAGCCTTTGTAATGCCTTAATGTTGGTATTCCTGAGTGATAGCTGTGGGAAGATATCGCGCATCCTGTGTTGGTGTTTGTTCATTGGTGATAGCAGGTTGAAGAAATTCACTACCTTTGCAGATTGAACCAGGTCGCCCATATTTAGTGTGTTTTGAAGGTCTGAGCTATTGTGTTTAATATTGTATTAAGTGATTACCTACGATTCTTTTCATTTTCTGCATCCGGCTCCAGTTGACACCATGGCGGCTACTCTACGCCCCTATCTTACGGCTGTTAGACATTCTTTGACGGCTGCGATGTGTTTAGATAATTTTTCTTCACAAGTTGTCGAAAGACACAATAAACCCGAGGTTGAAGTCATGTCCAGTAAGGAATTGCTTTTGACGCCTATAGTTGTGAGTCGAAATGAGAAGGAAAAAGTTCTGATTGAGTCATCAATAAACTCAGTTCGTGTGAGCATCGCTGTGAAGCAAGCCGATGAAATCGAGCGTATTCTATGTCATAAGTTCATGAGGTTTATGATGATGCGTGCTGAAAACTTTATTATTCTTCGGCGTAAACCAGTGGAAGGCTACGATATCAGCTTTCTAATTACTAATTTCCACGTCGAGCAAATGTATAAGCACAAATTGGTTGACTTTGTTATTCACTTTATGGAGGAAATAGACAAGGAAATAAGTGAAATGAAGCTGGCTGTTAATGCCCGTGCAAGAATATGCTCAGAAGAATTTCTAAAGAGATTTTGAGCTGTCTGATATGTGCAATGTGAAGCAATAATTTTTTTAGAAAAGCATACAATATTTTCTGTTGAATAATTAATTTTTTCAAGTATGTTTATCATGTTCGTATTTTTAACAAATGCTGGAAGATATGCCTGCATAATTCAATTAATTTGTTTAAATGTATAATTCAACCAGTGCTAACTATTTTATTCTTGCATGTGCCTTAATTGATTGAATAATTTTGAATTCATTAGGTCGAAGGTTTCCCACATACTTAAGAAATCCTTAGTAGTGAACATTATAAGCTTGAATGCTGTAACCCCTAAGTTCTTTCAGTAAGCTTAGGGCCCTGTGGTGGTTTAGGTATTTTTCTGACTAATTATCAAAAGTTCGATACCAATCCCCTTAGCATAACCGTACACAACGACGACAGGAACTATTGGTGATTGGTTGTTCTAATTATTCGGTGAGGTATGATGAAAAGAAATATTCATCAGTTGGCGTTGTTGGTAGTATGGACAAACAAGTTTGCTCCGCGGAAATAAAATATAAGGTTATTCATGTTTTAGTGGAGTGAAAGAGGACACGTGGATCAACACACACCGTGAGTCCTCGGGTCATAATATGTATTTAAAATAAAAAAGTTATTATAAACATGTCTGACCAGAGTGCCAAAATTGATTAAATTTTTGATCCTGTGTAGATAGCACAACAAATTAATGCAGAAAGTGATTCATTTGTAATGTTGATCTATGGTAACATGTGGGACAGTAATAAATCACATTAGGAAAAGAAGGATTCTGTTTTCTTTTAAAATGGATGCCGGGGTTTGAAGTATGACTAGAAAGCTGTAAGTGAACCTTTTTCGTGGGTATTTTTCAACATGTTTTTTATTATTATTAATTTTATTGATATCATCTGCTCTATTATATTGACGAACTCATTGTATTTTGGTGCTGGGTTTTCTTTTGGATTAAGGGTTATCATTGGTACTATGAGGTACTGTGATTGCCTAGCAGTATTGCTTGAGAAAAACACTACCATGATGGCACATAATTGTTAATGTGGAACCTGATTCCCTACTGGACCAGAGAGAGCTGCGGAGGACCTTACTTGACTAACCAGGTTAGCTTAAGGCCAGAGTGACTTCATGTCTTCTTATGTAATCCTACATACTAAGTTAGGCAGGCAATGCAAGTATGGTCAACAATTCAAGTCTCCATTCTATTGTGTTCAATATAAGTGGGTCAGGAACCATTATTTGAAGTAGTTGTTTTTGTATATGTTACTATATTACACCAATGTTATCAACCCAAAGGTTAACTTGATAGATGGGGGTAGACTATTACTAAGAGAAATTTGTGTGTACCCTCATGTATGTGCATACAAACATATTTATTTATTCTGTAAATTTAAGGGATAGAGGAGACATTTTCCTAAATTATACATAGCTAATTCTTTTTAAAAAGATAAAATAAATCTGTTATAAAAAGCTTATTATGGGAGTTCAGAGAATTGCTGTGTGAATGAGTAATTGCATAATTTACATGATTGTAACCGAGTTGAAAATCAGGATTAAAAAAATTTCCTCTGTACATAGTTGTAACGTAGGCGTTGGGATTACTTTTTCTAATGGGCTGCCTCAAAGAAATGCTTATTAAACCTAGAATGGTGGGAGATTTCCATCCAGAGCACCCATTATGCACTTTTGTAACGATAGAAAAATTATATTGCTTTAAGCTTGTGACTATTGCTGAGGCTAGGCCTTGGACTTTAAGAAATATTTGTTTGGCAGGTCTTGATTTCAATCTCTTTCAAAATACATAATTTTTTTAAATGAATGGATGAAGTGGAGCATATATTTAGAGGCTTAAGATAATAAAAATCACTAATTGTGGTATGACTTTCAAAATTCTCTGACTTAAATGGTATGACTTAAAAATCACTAATTGTGGTAAAAAGGAGGGTATGAGTAATTACTGTTAAATCAAGTTATGAGGTGAGGAGTGCTGATGAATGCTCTTCTATCAATGCTTAATATAGAGCGGAGGGGTATGGTTTTCATGTTGTACATGAAAATTCCTAATTCTCTAGCATCTTAAACTTAATGGTTCTTTTCCATTATTTCGGCATTCACTTGGTGCTTGTGATGAATCAAGTTTAATTTCATTTTGTAAATTCATCAAATAAGTTATCCATAACATAAGTGGGAACTCTCTTTGGATTGTTTCTCCAATCATTCTCTGAGCCATGGAAAGAAAATATGAACATCTCATCAATCAATCCCCAAACCAAATCACAGTTATCAACCTGAACGTTAGTTTGGCAGGTTTTGGTAGAGCTCACCCAATACTAAGCCCAGTAGCATGTGAAATTCACTCCTCAGGTTAGGGAGCCCTGTCACTTTCCATGTGCCACCTCTGGTTTCTCAGAAGGATCTTGTACTAGAAAAATCACACAGCCTGGGTGAAACTGAGGGTGGCTAGGAATTAACCGTGTACCTTTTGGTAGTCCCTCCAGTAGTCCAATGGTCCACCCCCTGGACTACCATGTCCTTATTATCTTAGTGTGATTATTATTATTAGGTAATCTACCAGTTAAGGTAGGTTTTTGGATGGACACAACTATCAAATAAATATTTTGTGACACCAAACAAAACCCAATCCAGCAACCTACTCCACATCAGGTCCCTCTTCATCTCTGTGTACTTCTTTCCTCCCTTCATCCCATCCAACATCCCTATTCTGTTCCTGCCCTTTCCATGTTTGCCTAACATTCTCCCCTCTATTACCTTCTTCAACATCCCACTACCGCTCAATATGCCTTTCATCCATTTTTCCTGCTTCCATAGGATTTCTCTCAACAAACCCCTCTCCTCACTCACCATCTCCAGTACTTCCTCATTTGTTTTCCTTTCGGTCCATTTCACCTTCTCCATTCTTCTCCACACCCACTTTTGAAAAGCCTCCAAACTACGTCTATCCTCCTGCTTCAGTGACCATGTTTCCGCACCATACATAGCTACCCTCCATATCAGAGTTTTTACGAGTCTTGTCTTTACATCCCTACTCAACGTCCCCGTCATCAACTTAGTGTGATTATATTAATTAAAATTTAGGTTGGGATTCTCTTACACAGCGGCAAGGGATCACCAATATAAGATTAGAGAGATAGACTGCAAGACTGATAGATTTAAAATGTCATTTTTTCCTAGAACGATGAGAGGCCAGAATGCTTGTAGTCGAAATCTCCCAGGAGTCAGTTCAACACAATAAGTATTAACGTACAGGTTAGGGACTGCACTTGGATATATATATATTTTTTTTTGTTACAGGTTCCTCCCACCTATTTGAAAAACCCCAAACCCCCCCTCATCCCTTACCCTTTCCTCCTGGTGCTTCACCCCCTGCCGAACACCTTTTTGGTGGCTCACAGGGTATTTATGTAGATGTTATCTGTGTCCCATTATTACTGTAATCAACCCATTCATTGATTCCCGCAAGTCTTTTGATTTTTTTTCTAGAAAAAAAGATCCCATTGAATGCTTTGTTATCCGAGTCCATCTCAGTCACTACATTGATCAAAGTTTATTTGATTGCAGTATTGTGCAATTTCTTTTCTTTCCCCTCGAGGTTAATTGAGGTGTGCACATTTCAGTGGTTTTTCTCAGTAAATTGTTGGGATATGTCTTGAAAATGTGTCATCTTGGAGGTGATGAATGATTTTTGAGAATTTTCAAATTCAAATGTTACAAGATCAGCACTTAGTTGCATCTTATTCAGAGTTCCAACCAGAGGAAGTATCCTCTTTACTCAATGATTTTATGTTGTAGTGGTGGTCAAATTGTCTCCGTTCTGTGGTCCTATTAGTGAGCAAGTACAAACCAGAGTGGCATACAATATTTTATTGTTATTGTTGACTGTGCTATATTCTTTTTGTGCTATTCCATGAGGATGTGAGGATAGAGAAAACAAAATTGTTCACTTATATAGAGTCATGTAGATGAAAATGGGCCAAGTGGCAAAGACATCAAAGGAAGAGTTTTTTTAAATTTAAACTAGCTTTTAACAAATAGAAGGGATTTGATGTCAGTGATGTAAAAAAATATATTCAAGGAAGTATTGGTGAAAACTCAATTGAAATGTGAAGCTTACTTTTTGTTGATTTGAAACTTACTATTGACTATTAAGCCTCGAGGAGAATTTTACAATGGAGGCATGTGTGAAGACAGAAGGACAAAATGAAATCAAATGGGTGAGCACACAAGTGCTAAGCGTAGCAGGGAAAAAGAAAAGGACATTGGGAGGAATTCAAAGAAGAGTGGAAAAGTGGATACAGGACATTGAGAGTTGTGATGGAATGTTGAAGTTTGATGAAGGCAGGAAACTGAGAGGGTGAAAGAAGAATGGTGGAAGATTCAGTTCGAGGATATGGAAAGTTTGAAAAAGGAGGTTTTTTTGAAGAAGTGAAATTGGTGTATTGTACAAGTAGATGAAAGCAATATCAGGGAGTAACAAGTGAAAATCTATGGACACTATTGAAGATAAGCCAGGAATTCCACATTAATAGATTTTATACTTTTCCATAGACTTTATTTTAAGATACAATTGTTTCACTGACTTGAGGCATCATTGGGTACGTTTTTCATTTACATGCAGCACTTGAATATATATGCTTAGGATGGTGGAGAAGGGGGTGGCCATGGTTTGGGAATGAGGAAGGGTGGAATATTGAAGGTGAAGGTTTGAGTTATTTAGGTAGAAGAAGAGGGGGCTGTGATGTGGCATGGGGGTGGGGTGGAGGGGCATGGGAAGGGTTGGATTTGTTTTTCTTTCAAAGTTAGTTTCTCAGAGAGGGGAGGGTTGTGGGTACAATTACTTTTAACAAAGGATCGTTTTGGGAATTGCCATGTCTTATCTCGGTTTACTCAAGAGCATTCATTTTTTATTCATTTCAAAAGGATGCACAGTATTTTGGGGGAAAATTGCTATTGTGGCTCAATTCTATGAGGTGTTTTACAAAGATGGAATTGTTTTAATTTTTGACTGCTAAGTATGATTTCGATGACTTCTGACTCAACTTTGTGGAAGTTCATGTACATTAAATGAAGAACACAAGGTTTTTTCCACTCTTTCTCTTTATTTTGGTACTACTAGTTTCAACACTTAGGCGTCATCATCATGTACAAATTAGTCAATTTGTGGTCCATTTATATACCATTCATATGGGGGAAGGGGTGGGTGAGAGAGAGGGGAAAGAGGAGGGGTTGTGATTGGCATTAATGGGAAGGAGGAGAGGGATTTTAAGCCCCAGGAAAAGTGACTGGTTTTCCTGATGCTTATCACCCCTCTTCTTTCATCAATGCTGATCACAACCCCTCCTCTTTCCGCCCTCTATCACCCACCCCTTATATATATATATATATATATATATATATATATATATATATATATATATGTATATATATATATATATATATATATATATATATATATATATATATATATATATAATAAGATGAAGGGCATACTGATTGCCAATCAGTATGCCGTAAGAATTATCAAGAGCTCTACGGCCTCTAGGTTAAATTATAAGGGGGGAAAACTCCACTGGCCGTAAAAAGTAAGTAAAGCGGAGTTTTCCCCCCTTATAATTTAATCAGTATGCCCTTCATCCATTTTTCCTGCCTCCATAGGATTATAGGATTTCTCCCAACAGTCCTCTCTCCTTGCCCACCATCCCTAGTACTTCCTCATTTGTTTTCCTTTCAGTCCATTTCACCTTCTCCATTCTTCTCCGCACCCACATTTCAAAAGCCTCCAATCTACGTCTATCCTCCTGCTTCAGCGACCACGTTTCCGCGCTATACATAGCTACACTCCATATCAGAGTTTTTACGAGTCTTTTCTTAACATTATTACTCATTGTCCCTGTCATCAACTCCCTCTTCCTTGAGAAAGCCTCCTTGCCTATTGCAATTCTTCTCCTTACATCACTACTGCTTTAACCATGTTGGTCCAAAACACCTCCGAGATATGTAAACTGTTCTACCTGCTCTAGTTTTGGCCCTCCTATTTTAATGTTTAGCTTAGCATTTTTCATTCTGGAAAACCGCATAACCATTGTTTGTGTAATATTGATTCTCATCCCATATTTGGCGTACTAAATTTCCAATTCACTCAGCAATGCTTGCATCCCCTTGGCTGACTGACAAACTAAAGCTTGGTCATCAGCGAACCTTACCGATTTTACCAATTCCCCTCCGACTTTCATTCCTACCTCCAGTTCTTCCCATGCCTCTTTAATCATTTCCTCCACATATACGTTGAACAGTACCGGTGACAATGGGCAACCCTGCCTTACACCTCTTCCTAACACTGCCCATCCAGATTCTCCACTCCCCACTTGCACCTGAGCAGTTTGAGACATGTACAGGTTGCGGATTAGCCTCCTCTGTCTCTCAGGGGAACCTAATAGGAAAGGGATGTATTGTAGGCTGCAACTTATAACAAATTTTATGATGTGAGCATTCATTTGTATTACTGGTTGTTAACTCGTTTGAAATCGGATTGTGTATCCAGAGTTTCAAGAGATGGGTATATGCCTAGTTAACTACATACCTGCTTATTTGATTGATGAATATTTTAATAATATCAATATTTCACATAAGGATTTATGTTGTGTTACTGAATGTATTTTACTGATGTGTTTCTTCTTTTTTATTTTGACAGCATTTAATTAGATGTTGTCATTTATAAAAATGATAAAATATATATTAGATAGTACAATTTTTGACCTTAGTATAAATCAGATTCCCAAACATGAATAATTTTCTTTACTCTGTAGTTCTGTAATTTTTAAATCACATAAGCCCTCTCCTAGCTTGGAGAATAGCCCCCGTACACTACACTTCCCACAAATCCAATAAAAAATAACGACGTTTAATTTTAGAAGCATTGAATATAAGCTGGGTGATGCTATGTAAAAAAGAAATCAATAATTGCCCTGTGCTAGTGAGTCTTTGAATCTACAGTGTTTAATAATGAAGTAGTAAATTTTATTTTGTGCTATAGATATGTTGTAATATCTAACATGGAACTACACTGCAATCCTACTTATGCAACCTGTTTGAAATATTTTAAACATATTTGATAGATACATGTGAGTCATTAGTGGCAAAATCAAAAAGTACATCCAAGGAACATTTTTTCCAGGGGTTGAAAAACTGCACTTCACATAATTGCAATGTTATTTGAACAACTCAAGCGTCCTTTCATATGTGAGCAGCTGACTTCCATTTTAGAGTTGAAGAAGAATGTGAATGTACAGGGTGTGGCAACAAAGCTTCCTTTTTTAAAGGGTTTTTGCTTTATAAAAAAAGGAAGTTATGTTGCTACACCCTGTATGAAATCATTCTAAATCTAATTTTGGAAAGTGCCTGATGAGCTGGTATTACAGTTAAATGACTTGGGGAAACGGTGGCTTCATAACAATCAATATATAGAATGCCAAAATTATAAATCACGTAAGTTTTTTCTTCTTATGAGCCAAAACATGAGAAATTTAGCTTTTAGTTTTCCCTTAGCAAAAGAAAAAAAAGTGTGCCATTTGTGTCACAGTTCGATAGACCTCAATATTTAGACTCTTCTCTCAAGAAACTGGGAGATGCTGCTACAGTAACTTTTAACGGAGTCATTTGCCAACATGCATTTCATTGCAACAATTTCAGAGAGTAAAAATCATTTGCATCCTGGTCAAGGCGAATGATTTTTAATCTTTGAAATTGTTACAATGTTTAGACTCTTCCTTTGACCAGGGTTCTACATGTCTGAATGATGATAATGATGGAGGCAGCAAGTGCATGTTGGAGGCGTTATGGAGGGAGATAATTTATGAATCTAAAGGTCACAGTCCCTGGCAGATATCTTTAGCGTCTTAAATGTTGAAATTGGTGTGGAAAACTTCTTCAAAATTCTTCCTCTGACAATGTATCAAGTCCCTGAGTTAAATTGTTTTCAATACGAATAATACTATAATTTATTTATTTTGATAAATGATTCAACCATATTAAATGTTGTCAAAATAAATATTACTTAATATATAAACGAATTCTTAAATGTGTCAGAGATTATTTCAAATAAATTCAGCAGTTGAATAAAGTAAGTTAGCAAACCAGGTATATACCCTATTCTTGAAATTTGGGATACAGTCCGATTTCAACTGAGTTGGCTGCCAGTTATGCTTGTTTTTTCTTTCTTTTTTGAAAACATGCTTTCAATGTTATTTTGTACAAAAATAAACGTTATGAAATGAGTTTTATGTTAAGGGTAGTCTTAAATAATATAAAGTTAATTATATAATAATAATAAATTAATTAAATGATAATTAATATTAAAGTCTCCTTTTCCCCTAAAAGCTGCAGGGCATAACCAGAAATATGGAAAAAATCTTATGCATATTGCTCTTGTAAATTTTTCAAAGATCATACAATTTCATATCAATGACAGATGTAACCATTAGTTCAGAACTGGTCAGTAGTTACAAAATTTTAAAGAGAGGTTATTTGATTATAAAATGAAGTAATGAAGGTGTCATCCTTTAATTTTGTTACAATCCAAACATGAAAACAGCTTAGAACTAAGTCCTTGTTCATTAGTAAATAACCCTTGCAGCTTTTGTTAAAAGGAGAAACTCACCATATGTCCTGCTTGTGATGGAATCCAAATTACGTAGCTCCACATGCCTACCTATTTAGTCTTATGCAAGGTCTGTCCCAAAAGTAGTATGACTTATTTTTTCCTGGATAGATGGACTAGTGGGTGGGCGGAAGTTTCTCTGGCTGGGTTTGAGAAAGGGGAGTCTCAAGAAAGGCTGGAGGCCAGTGGCAGTTGGCCTCCTTTGCAGAGTGTGGTTATTTGTTTGCAAAACCTCTATAATTGTAACCTCATTGTACTCCATCATGAACTGGTTATTAGAACAGCGTTACATCAGACAATTTTATGTGAAACAGGGAATAAGACTCCTGGCATGCTCAAGGTAGCTTATGATGAGAATGCCATGGGTAGATTGGGTGTTTTTGAGTGGCACAAGTTGATCTGGGAGGGCAGAAAAGATGTTGAATACGCCAAATGTTCAGGATGCCTTTTGACCTGAAAAAGTGATGAAAACCTTGCAAGAGTGAAGGTTTTGTTGGACATAAGATCACAGTTTTAAGGGTTCTCATGATTTCTGATAAACTTGGCATCCCAAAAAGTGATGTGTATCAACTTGTGACCAAATCACAAGGGCATGAGGAAGGTATGTACGAAGTTGGTGCAACGATTGCTCTCATGAGTAATGAACTACCTGACCTGGCACCACGTGGCAACCCTGCCTCAGCCACCCTACAGCCCAGACCTTGACTGACCAAACTTCTTCGGTGGAAGCATTACAACAGACCATGATGATAGACCTTAGCAGCATAGTCTGGGTACTGTCTTCCAGAAGGGGTACAATGTGTGGAAAACAGGCTGACAGGGGTGTGTGAATGCACAAGGGGTCTACTTTGGACACTTTTGAGTGAATGTATCAATTCTGTCAATAAATTTTTTTAGTCTACTCAAGTCGTACTACTTTCGGGACAGACCGTGTACATATTATATGGAATTTTTTATTGCTACTGTAAATGTTTCATTTTCTCTGTGTGATTGAGAGAAATGCTTATCACAGCTGCTTACAACATAAGTTTTTTCACTTGTGATGTATCCATGTCAGCATCAAACAGTGCAACTTCATATTGGCCATAATGAGAATTTGCTTCAAGGCCCCCACTTAATCCATTTATTTTCTTTGAATTAGTTTGGAATACTGGTTTTGGGATAAAGGAGAAGATAAATATTGGTAAACTTTATTCAATTTGCACAAATGTACATAGCATGTGGATAGAGCCAATTAAGATTCATGCTAGTATAATCAACATCAGGCTTTGTGATCATTCACTGTTGAAGACATATATTTAGAAATTGAGGCTTTTTACCAATACTGTTAGGGTTTATGTCAGTTACCAACCTTCATTGGCTTTCAACAGGGCACAGTTTGGTTATGTCAGCATTTCAGGCAGTGTGGAGTTGTTAGACTACATTGAGAGTTATAGATGGTTCTTGTCTTCTGCCACACAACAGGGTTTTCTCCATTCAAACTTTCATTTTTCCTACCTTTTAAATTTTTTCTTTAACCTCAATGACTTTTTGCTTACCATGTTGTATTGTTGAGCATTATTTTTATGCCTTCGTTTTTCGTTTCCGAAGAATAATATTTTGCTAGAGTTTTAGGTAGTTAATCAGTCTAATTCACTGTTACCTACTAGGAAGATTCATATATTGTTTATGTATGCAATTTAATTAGTTTTAGAGCACTTTTCTGTGCATCTACACTTGCTCACAACTTCTTCTCTGTGAAGTATATTTGCCACCTCCAGGGTCCAAGCTTCTACTCTAAATAAAAAAATTTAAAGCACACCAGATGCATGCTGTTTCTTAGTATAGATTTGGAATTAGGTCTGTGTATTTTTGTGAAAAATGGGTTGTGGTAGTCCTGGGGAAGGGCATTGGACTACTGACTGGAGAGTTTGGGTTCGATTCTTGGGCAAACCCCTCTGGGCACCCTCAGCTCCACTCAAGCTATGTGATTTTTTGGGTTCCAGATCTTCCTGGGAAATCTTAGGGGAAGTATCTGGCCCTCCTACCCAATTCATATATGAATTTCACACACACCATTGGGCTTAGTACTGGGTGAACTCTATCATCAACTACCAAACTGACCTTTGGGTTGATTAGTGTTTATGGTTTTAATTGTGAAATAGCTTTCTGGAGTGGAGAATCCTTCCCTCCAGAATACCTTCCGGTATTCTGGAGGGAAGAATAAATTTTTCCAGTCAAAAGCTTGGGCTGTCAGTCCAAAATATTGATACACCTGTAATATAGTTAATTTATACCTGTAATTTAGCAATTGGTAAACTGTGATATATTTGGAAATTTTTTAGTAGTGATTTTATATGCACGAACGATTAAGTTATAGGATGATATACGTTCAACATCTCCTGCTCTTAGGATACTAAGCTGGAAAAATCCTGAAATTGGGAAAAGTTAGGAATTCTTCAATTTCCTAAAAAAATGATTAAACAAATGGGGAAAAATTTTGCCATTTGTTTACTTTTAGAGTGTGACATTAGGATTGGGATTATGATATGCAACTTGGGGATTTCTCTGTAAAAATGATGTACCTTCTAGTTGCAAGATCAGTATCTATTGCTGTTTATTGCTATGCAATTGTGCATTGCAAAAACTGAAATTATTGTTAGACCAATATCAGTAATACCAGTTGCTTGCTCGGCGATGAGGGATGGTTCGCATATAAAGAAAACACCTAGTCAGGTTCCACACATGTAGGAGAATAATCGGAGGGAAGGGCAGTCCGTTAATCATGAATATTTGGAAAATAATTGGGAATGAGAATCAATGAAATGAGTAGGTGTATTGCAAGAATTAGTTTCCAATTCTCTTTTGCTGTAGTTTATTAATTAAGAGATGCCACTTACATGTGTATTAATTCACACAATGTGGTTGAGTTTGCTCCTATTTTTTTACTAGGTTTTGAGCTGTATGTTTTAGACAGGGGGCATAATATCAATGGGCACACCATTTACTCGAAGGAGCAATTGAAATACAATGGCCGCTCATTAGGGTATTAGAAATTAAAAATGCAGCCTCTTTGTTCATACTGTTTGTTTTGTTTTTGGAGTGAACATTTAAAAAAGAAGAATCAATGGTTTAAGTTTTGGCTTAGGTTATCCAAAAATTATTGGAGAAATAATTTCACCATGGGCTCTTCAGATTTAAATAACAAAAGTGGATGGATCAGCAGTAAATACGACTTTATCAGTGTAGAATTCGGCAGTAAATGCTTTTTATCAGTGGCTTTAGAACATTTTCTTGCTTCTTGATACAGAGTTCACTTAGTAAATGATTAATGTCTGGGACCAGAGTGATGAGAGAGCAGATGTTTTGGTGCATAAATCACACTGTCCATTTCATTTCTACTTGCACTTTGTCTTAGTTGATTGACAGCATGGGGCACTTTGATAATGTAGTTAGTTTCACAACTCAATAGAATATCGGTTGGCACAATCATTTGATGATGTAATCCAATGGTTATTTTCACAGAATTATGATAATATTTGTGAAATATTTTTTTTTATTTTCTAATAAATAGCTGTGACATGGTAGCCCAATGGGTAGAGCACTTGGCTACTGACTTGACGGTCTGGTTGAATTACCACTGTCTTTGGGTCCCATCTATATGATATTTAACTTGCAGGCAACTACTGTTCTGGGGAAGAAATTCACTCCCATTAGCTGACACATGAATATCACCAACATTTTTGCTGATGTGACTTTGGCTTCATGCATACTTCTAAGATTTTTTAAATTAACATTTTAAGTTTTCACTTGATTTAGAAATAATTTAGTTTTATTTTTAAAGAAACTCGGCAAAATAGTTTTTAAATATAATCTTTGTGGAAATAAAATGTCTTAAGCATTTTTGCTGTACACTAACTCTTGCAAAAATGGTACACAATAAATGCTTAAAACTTAAATGACAGAAATGTATGTGCATAAAATTAGCCTTTTTATTTATTTATTTATTTGATTATATTCGTTGCAATTAGGCAATTGACCTGGTGGCAACGGTCACATAACATACAAACAATATTTTAACAGTTACAATAGTATACAAATCACTGATTAATGGTTTATCACCCAGTGGCTGCTTTACGCTTATTCTTAAACTCCTAAAATTGGATATGGAAAGGGCTCAAACAAACCTCCAGGCAGCTGGTTCCATTCAACAATAGTTCTGTTTAAAAAAAGAGTTTTTTTCTTATTTGTTTTCCGGCATTCTTATTTTTATTTTAAAACTGTGGTCGTTTTTCTCCTTAAAGTATGGTTTTTCTATCTCTTTCCATAAATCTTCCCACGCTTTGTCATTTTTAAAAATTAATTCTATGCATTGTGCCTTACCTACTTCTTTTTCTTCTATTTTTTAAACTTTCCCATTTCAATACATCCAACATAACCGTGACACTCTCTGCTCTTTTATACTTTCCGAGTACATATCTTGCTGCCTTTCTTTGTACTTTTTCTATCTTTTTAATGTGTCCCTCCTCAAATGGATCACATACTATGGACGAGTATTCTAGGATAGGTCTAACCAGTACCTTATATGCTTTATGCCTTATATGCCTTATACCTTATATACTTATATGCTTTTACATGCTCTACTGAATCAACTGATTGACCAGCAGTCATTAGCTTGTGTGGAATTCATTAAAATTACTGTTTTTCAAAAATGTTAACCCTACAAGGATAAATATTGAAGTAACATAAGCAAGTGTTGGAATGCGTTGAGAATATGAGAATAAAGTAGATGCTGGAAATAAATCATAAATAAGGACTATAGCTATGAGGGTAAGTGACAAGGAGTATATGAAAGTTTATGTATGGAAAACAGGGGTTAATAAGAAAGAGGTGAAGACATACACATATCTTTGTGTAGAAAATTGGCCAAACCAAAAAGTGATAAAGATGAGTACAGATATGGCAAAAATGCATAAAGGAAGATGAATAAGACACTGGGTGAAAAGTCATGAAGGTTGGTATAAGGGAAATAAAATGCAGTGTTTTGTCTGGAGTGTAATGTTTTATGGGTGTGAAACAGTATGGATGCTATTAAATGAAGAAAATGGACAAATAGAAGTTTTGAGATGTGGTCATGCAGGAAAATCCTGAACATAAAGTGGACAGATTGATTGAAGAATGAAGTGACATGAAAGAAAGCTGCAGATGAGATAGCTATGCTTGAAATAATTATTACAAGGAAAAGGATTGGATAGTTTATGCCATGAGAAGGGTTGGTTTACTTGAGATATGTGATGGAAGGAGTGGTGGGAGGTAGGGGGACGGTTTGACCAAATATAGTGGATGATCTATGGGAAGGAATGATGGTAGGAGGGTCTGCAGATATGAGGAGAAGGGTGGAGAACAGAACTATCTGGACAAGATTCACTTGAGGACCTGCAGGTGCATAAAGTGAATAAGAAGAGTACATGATGCCCAAGAACTTAACTCAGGGTGCATTACTCAAACCATATGTTGGAATTGATTATGGAATGAAATTAGAGAATGTAACAGTTTTTGCAGAACCTCTGCAGTAACCTGTATCATGTATTGCGTTTGCATGTGGATGCAATGATCAAGAATTAGTATGATGCAATCAAACTGTTTAGCTTGGTTGGTTTTTGTCTGAGAATAATTCATTTTTTGAGGTGTATTCTCTGACTTGGAACTTATCTATAATTTTCACAGCTCATCAGGAATTGTGTGAAAATGACCAATCTCCACGCATGGTATACATAATGGGAAGTATTGTTTTGGGAAAATTTTCTATTCTGATCTCTTACCAAAATACAGTTTTCCTTAAACCCATCTTATTGCAAATATCTACCAGCAAACAATCTCTGTAACATTTTAAATCTAAAAATTATATGTCCAGTGTTTTTCTTCTTACTTAGTGCTCCTACATATTAGTGCTCTTACGTATACAGTGCTCCTACATATTAGTGCTCTTACGTATACAGTGCTCCTACAGAAAGCTCAATAAATATTATCTCTAGCCTGTAATTGTGTGATGCTTTTGGATGGCACTTTGTTTAAAAAATAAAATTCACTCTGACTTTTGTGTCAAGAAAATTAACAATAATATCCATTAATATTTATTATTTCATTGGAATGAACATATGAAGATTTGAATGGGGAAGGAAAAATAATTGGTAAAAATGGAAACAGTCATTCTCAATTTCTTTTAGCCTAAACTGAATTTTTATCTTATAATGAGTAAATGTGGGTCACGGTAGTCCAGGGGGTAGAGCGTTGGACTACTGACTGGAGGGTCCGGGTTCGTTTCCCAGACAAGCCCCTCTGGGCACCTGCAGCTCCACCCAAGCTATGTGATTTTTCGGCTACCAGATCTTCCTGGGAAACTATAACCAGCACAGGGAAAGGAACTGGCCCCCCTACCCTCATGTGTGAATTTCACATGCTGTCAGGCTTAGTACTGGGTTAACTCTACCATCACCTACCAAATCGACCTTCGGGTTGATTACTGTGTTTATGGTTTTAATGAGTAAATAACAATTTGAAAATTTCTCAGGGAAAATAATCATCATTACATTTCACAAATTTGACCTGACAAGTGCAATGAATTATGATTGTAGAAGGAAAATCTCAGATGGGCCTTTAACATCCACGGACTTCATTTTGAAGAGAAGCAACTTTATGAGGGAAATTACAGTTGGCATGTTGGAAATTATGAAAGAACATCACATGATGTAAGCCATCATACACAATTCATGCACTGTAGGGAGGATATAGAACCTCTAAAACTGAATATATTAACTTCAATGTTGGCCAAACTTTTCCTAGTAAAATGGACCTATGTGGAAGAAACCCTTGATAATATGAATATTCAATATTTAAAATCTTACAAGAACTCTTCTGTGAATTTAAGTGATTTTATAAGTAGTTTAAAAAAGAGCTGTTACCCAAATGACATGGATTTAGGAGATCTTTAAAACGAGGGAGGCTTGTGAGGCTATGCTCCTTTGTTTAACAAAGCATCCCTCTCTCATCATTGAAATTCTCTCCTGTCCTCTAAAATCAATATTAAATTACTGTCATGTCTCATAACTTCCTCCGTAATGTTCATCTGTACATATCTTCTTCCATCCAGAAATCAATTTCCTTTCCCCATGTCTTCATCACTTCTTAATTGTAAACTTCTTCAATCCATGAAGTCTTCAGCACTCTCCCCTAGCATTATATTTTAGTTGCTGTTTTTTCCTTGCTTCTAATTAGTCTATGTTTGTATGCATATAGATCAAGTGTGAGATTTACTCCTCCCCGAATAAAGAAAAGATAGTAATAATTTTCCACTGGATAAGCTTAAATATGATATTAAACTTATCTAGTGGAAAATTGTTACTATGTTTTCTTTATTATGTTCAAATTCCACCACATCAGGCCTGAAACTACCCAATTTACTCCTCCCTGGTTTATGTTTTTTAGTGAGAAGAGTGTTTCTAATGGTGTGGGAAGTCCTTTTCATATATATAGTATATAAAACTTAGACAGCAACACACAACATGAGAACACATAAAAGGAACACTCACACATTATATCTTGATAATATAAAACCATAAACACAGTAATCAACCCGAAGGTCGGTTTAGTAGGTGATGGTAGAGCTCACCCATGTACCAAGCCCGACGGCGTGTGAATATTCACACATCAGGGTAGGGGGGCCAGTTCCTTTCCCTGTGCCGGTTATGGTTTCCCAGGAAGATCTGGTCCCCGAAAAATCAATTAGTTAGAGCTGCAGGTGGCCAGAGTGCCTTGCCCGGGAATCGAACCCGGGACCCTCCGGTCAGTAGTCCAACGCTCTACCCACCAGACCACCGCCACCCCTTGATAATATATACATATATATATATATATATATATGTATATATAAATATATATTTTTATTGAGTTTGGCCAACTATGGGCCGCAAAGACCTCAAGACTTCTGGTTGTTCTTCTGTCTTTCTTCCCAGGGCTTCTTTATTTTCTCCCCAACTGTTTGTCGTTGTTCTTCGGTCCACACCCTCTTTGTTTTTTGGTTTGTTGGTTGGTCTTCAGTAAATCTTGTATTGTCTATTAGTTTTCTGCACCTCTCCTCCCTGCTGTGAACCACTTCCTCCGTTCTTCCAATATTTCCCGCATCCCTCCTGATCTCCTCTAACCATCATCCTGTTGTGTACTTTAATTTTGAAATTTAGTTGAATATTTTTTTTGTTAAACTATTTTCATCCAATCACTTTAGGTGTCCATGGAATTTCATTATATGCTCTACTTCGTATTCCCCTATCAACATATTCTTTCCTCACAATCAAAATTCCAAATTATTTTAATTTTCCTCTCTCCTAAACTTTTCCAACCAACAATATTATCTAAACTTGTTTTCTTCTATTTACTGCATTTCAAAACCTTCATTTGTCCATTTGATTCCATGTTAAATTTGCTGAGGATCTGCTCTGCTGATAGAAATTTTTACTCTCTATAGATATAATGTATTACTTTGCCATCATATCATGGAATTTCTGAAACTATACCTCTCTTCTTACCTAATTTCACCCATGAACTCTTTTATTTGCAAAGTAGAGGCAATTATGTGCAAGAAATCAGGTCTAAACTACAGATTTTTGGATATTTGCCAATCTCATTAAGTTGTTCCCTCTTATTGCCACCCTTTGGTCTTTTCAAAGATCGGTAGTGATTTTTATGTATTATTTTTCAGTATTTTAAATATAAGAATACAACATACATTGTGGGCAGCCTTATCAAGGTCAGGCTAAAATGCAGCTTTCCCCCATTGGCTCTTCTCTTGGTTACTATCTTAAATAGTATTGCTTCTCTAGTACACATTTTCCTGTGAAATCCAAGTGGAACTTGATCTTCACTCCATGTTTTTTCTTTGTGGTGCATTTTACTTGTGTGGAAATATTTTTTTACTGTTTCTAATTATTCGTGTTGAATTTATTTGGTTTATTACCAAAATTCCTTTAACATTTTCTCATATAATTACTTCATTATGGATACTCTAGATAAGAGTACAAAATGTGCTCAGATTAGTTTCATCTGTTCATCTGATTAATTCTTCCGGGAATGCAATTTATCCCTGAAGTATGTTCTTTGCAGTTTGTTTAGAGAGTGTGTTAAATTCTTTCTCTCATTTCCATTGGTTCTAATTTATCAATTCAATCTAACATTTACAATTATGCACTCCCCCTACAATTTTACATTTTCCCTGTGTGCATGTGAGCCATCACCCGGTAGGGTTTTTTTAGTTTATTTTTCACCTGCCACACTCTACCATATTCTCTAGCAATAACCTTCCATTTTCTTACTTGTACATCTCTTGCATAGAAAGATAATAGACATAGATTGAAGGATTTTGATGTATGGGTGAGGATGGAAAAGGTGAAAATAGACCGGAAGGAAAATAGATAAGTGAGAGAGGGCTGTTGGGATGATTCCAAAAGGAAGCAAGAAAGGTGGATGCTAAGCATTTTGATTGGTGATAGAATACTGACTTTTAATAATCAAACCACTTTACTTTTCCACATAAACTTTTTAAAAAGGAAAAGTAAAGTGGTTTAATTATTAAAAGTCAGTATGAAGAATTTCCACCAAGTTACGCCAGAAACTGTTTTATTTATTTGGTGATAGAATGTTTGAAGACTTTGATATACTATAGAGGGGAGAACTACCAAATAATCCAATGCATGTCATCAATTATACTAAAACTTGCCTTCATAATCCCGTATGTCTGCTCTCAGTTTACCATATACAGATTTTCTTGCATCTGACTTTCATGACTTCTTTAGAGCTATTATAATCCCTATTTTAGGTCATTTCTTAGTTGCCAATCTTTTTCCTCATTCCATCTTCATTCTGTGTAGAGATTTTACAAAATTTTAATCTTCCTGAGAGTGTGGAGAGAGAGTTCCATGGAAAAACACATTCAATGACAGAAAATCAACAGAAATGGAAGGTTATTGAGTGGGTAAATACAAGCTACTTAGTGGGGTATCAATAGCATTTTTAATAGCTACATTTTAAGCGTAATTATTTGGCACTTTTATATAAACAGTAAACAAAAATGATGTGTAGGTATTTTGAAAACAATGTTTTTGTAAGGATTTTGCAGTTTCTTTAATATATTGCATCATGTTTTTAGAATCGATTACCACTGTATTTCAATAAAAAATAATCAATATTTTAATTCTTTTACTTGAAGTTATTTTAGTAAAATGATAATAGGTTAAACACATCCACCTCCCTGTATGCAAAGCCATCGAGACTCTTGTGATATTGTTAAATCACATCCAATTTTAAATGAGATCAATTGTTACCAGTCAATAATTTTTCTATGCAAGAGGTAATTTCAAAATTGCATTTAGGTTATAACTATCTGCTTGTTTAAAACTATATTCATTTTGCAGTAATTTTCAGTGATCCATATTGTCCCGTATGGCAAGGTTCTCACTGCCCTCTCTTATGTTATTTTAATCTTTGAGCAATGCATTGCCAGTCAGCTTTTGACAGCAACAAGGTTGCTCAACATATCCTCATCAGTTAGAGGGGGAATGGTCATTCCCATTTTCACTTACTTGACTTGAAATATTGCTGTAACCTAATCTCATTACCAATTCATAATAAATTTCCTATCTCTACTTACATGTATTACTTTAGGAAGTTCAAATGGCAGATTCAGATGATTTCATGGACAGTCCCATTTTTCAAAGTCTTCTTTGATGAAACCAGTAGCTGAAAAGAATTATTGTAATGGAAACTAATGGTGCAATGTTGAATTTGCATTTATTGGCTGCTTTCAATGACACTTGTAGACCAAGAAGACCTTTATCAACATCTTTTCTGATTTACATCGGCTAATTGATCTTATTTGTTACAAAGTGTGTCAAAATATAGATACTTGAACCACTCATTGGTCTGTGGAAGATTAAAAGGTTCGCATTATAATTATGACTAATAATTGAAAATAGTGTAGGATAAAAATATTTGCAGTATATTACCATAGCAAAATACTTATCCCATGTAAATGCAGTTCCTCCTTCCTTATTGCAACAAATTGTTATTCATAGGTATCCAATTGAATGAAGAAGTTTTCTCAATGGATAAGTTGTATCAGAGAAGTGCCCGCCTATAGCTCATTGGAAGACTAAAATGATATCCTGCTAACTGAAGGAAATGTATATAGAAATGAAAGTGAAGGAGAGTGCATTATTTGCAGGTATGCATAGTATAATGAGGGAATCATATGAGATTTAAGATAAATAAAACATTTTAATGTAATTTTAGAATTGGTACTACCCAGTATGCAAACTGAATATAAGGATTTCATTAATTGCTTGGTACCTTAATGAATAAGTTTAAACAACATGGGAACAGGGTTATTTTCAAAGAATCCAATTGATAACATTCGATTCCAGTATGAAGTGAATTTAAATTAATATTTTTGATATAAATTCAATCTTCAAATCTAACGGTTGATTAGTAAAAGTTTGAATCTAAGTGCCAAACTGTAAAATTCATTCCAAATTGATTTGAAGGTCAATGGTGTCTTAACTACTTATGGGTGAGTTGTGAAAAAAAGACCTCTGCCACAATCTCCAAAGTTCAATTAAATCAGATTTGAGTTCAACTCCCAGCAAATTAGATTTGGGTGGGATATTACCTTCAGTATAGCTAGAGAAC
Source organism: Hetaerina titia (assembly GCA_037158775.1). Lineage (NCBI taxonomy): Eukaryota > Metazoa > Arthropoda > Insecta > Odonata > Calopterygidae > Hetaerina > Hetaerina titia. The sequence continues at coordinate 28,304,398 of CM073775.1, read as the reverse complement.
ATTCCATTCCTCATTGAAATGTTTTGCATTTATAGTGAATACTGTAAGCATATAATCAAAAATAATAATTCAATACAAATAATTAAAATTTAGCAATTATGTATATGCATTGAACTGTAGGTCAATTCATTTGTCGTGCATAAGAGAGATAACTGGTATCTGATGGCGAATGGAATTCTTACCTTGAAATTGGAATTCAATGCCCATTGGAATACAATTCTTTTTGATACCTTGTTTTGCATAATGCATTTATATTAGTTAAAAGAGAAACTTTTTATGAAGAACAATATCAGTTCTGCACACACTATTGCTGTCCTCAGTATCAGGAAATCCATTAAATAGAAGCTGATAAAGCATTAAGATTTTGTTATTAGGTTATTGATAGCAATTCTCTTGATATTGAAAAAACAATCCAGCTTGTTAAGGAATAAGTGATAAAGGAGCACAGGTGAATTGTTTTCAGTTCAGAATCTCCATTCTGACCAACTTTATAATAAGTAACTTTGAACCCACTCAGAGAAGTCCTGAATGACATGTATGTGGGTGGCATTCAAAGCATTGGTCAGGCCTAACTTGATGGAAGTTCAGAAAAGAATTCACCTGGATAATATGCTGGGAAAGAACTCGTTATTTTATGGCAAAACAAAGGGTTTTTTCATGTAATTCATTTAGATTTTTTGTTCTTAATCAATATTTAAATCTGAAGATTGGTATCTAGGCCCTTGGTGTACCTAGACCCCCTATTCTTCTCTATTCATGATGAATTTCCTCTCACCCCCTGATTGCGTCTCTCTTATACATCCTTCTTGATTTGTCCTATGGCATATGCCTCTCAATCATCCTCGTGGGACCTATCCTTTAAAATTTCCCTTCTATTTGTTTATATCTAATCTATTACAACTCAAGGTTTGTTCAACCAATCTAGGAGTAGTTCTCTAGTTCCTGTTTTTGCCATAGAGTTTTCACCATATTGTCCTTTCCTTTTTCTGCTCTTTTATATACTTCATCATTCCTCACTTTGTCCATTTAATTTGCATTCTCCACCAGCATCAAGTTTCGAAGGTTTTTATTCTTCCCTGGTCCACTTTTCTAATGTTTTATGTGTATGATCATCTGTAGAGTGTTGTTTGTAACCTCTGAACTCCCTTTCAGGAGTTGCGTCTTGTGTAACTCCGGAGGTTTTCAGTTACATACTTTAATTAGTGCTGTGCGTATTTTCATTTTTCTCTTACTTCAATATTAAAAGTAGATGCATTTGTCATAGGAATGCAAGGAGACTATCAATGGTGTACCTAGTTTTATAAGCTGACATGTTGATATGTACCAAATGAAAATTAATTAATGCCCCATAGAACTTATATTATTGAAAACTAGCCTTAAATCGGGAACAGGAGAGCATCTGTTCACTGGCTATCTTTGATGTTTTCTGAAAGTTTGCATGTTTTAAAATTTATTTTTATAAAGAACGGTTATAAAATTATCTTTTTTCATATGAAAATGGGTTTATCGCTCACCAGTAATGTATTTTTAGATGCACTGTTGTGTCCATGCATGATATCTTATGATCGAGGTGTACTTAGATGTTATGATCTTGTGAACAGCAGTGAAAGTAAAACACTAGGGATTGGAAGACCTAAAGATGCTAATTTAAATTCAAAGCATGCGACTATGTTTCACAGTTATCATTAAAATTTTTCGCTTCAAACTCGAAAAGTTTTCTGCCAAAAAATCGTGACAATTCGAAACTGACAGCATTGGTCGGAAGTGTACCTTCGCGACTTGCTTGCATCTACATCGTATCCTTCCTTGAGAGGGTATCGTCTGTGGCAAAAGTTGATAGATCACCAGCCATCCGAGTAATTGGTGATTATTAGCATTCCGTTTTACTCTCTGTTAGTTTGTATTGTCGAACTGACAACTAATTATGTAACTAATTGTTAAATTATTCGAATGTTTTCGACCTTCTTGCTCACAAGTCGCGAGCAGCAGCAAAACAACCGTTCCCGAAGTTTTCTCGCGCTTCTATTCAGACACGGGAAGTTACGATATTTCGCGCTTCCTCGAGGTCATATTCAGTGTAGTGGATCGACCGTACGATTGATCTCTACTCTCGCCTTCAGAGGGAAGCCCGACTCGCATTTTTGGAACTTCTATTCATGCGGAACTCCCACGTCCACTCGGAAGAGAAGGAAGACTCGACTCGACTTATTCCTTGGCCGTCGAAATACCACGGCATTGCTTTAAGTGGCTTAAAGAGGAGGCGATGGAGAAAGCCAGTGGTCAGGAAGCCAGAGGAAGTAAAAGGCCCCGTGTGGAAGGCGGGAGACGTGCCAGGAGAAAGGGCGGAACCGTGGATCTAGTGAAGGGTATTGAAGAATTCATATAGCACTGGGAAACCGTAATTGGCCTTATTGGATTGTCTCATTACAATTTAATTTTTGTTATTTGGTTGCCTACAGTTGAAAGTAGTTTTTTAATGGGAACGGACTGAATACGCCTAATTTTCAAGCATCGCCTAAAAAGATGTTCCGTTCTACAATTTCCATTTTCTCCGTTCTCAACATCGTCCTTTTCTTCCAAGTTCCTATTCTAACCTATTCGGTCCTCTTCTGTGTCTTCTTCTCTGCTGCTGTCGAATCTGTTTTGCAAGGATTTTGCGGGATGACGAGAGCGGAAGCCTTGTCTTCTTGCTACTAGGTACGACACACTGCCCTTTGGGCTGAGTCCCGTAGTTTCCAGGACTCATTTTCATTATATAGCGTCCATCCTATTGGTCATGGGATAAATAATCGAGGTTTTTTCCCGTTGCCTACTTCACACTGCCATGAAGTAAGGACCTTACCAGGATCAAACATGTAGTATCATTGCTCCCAACAGTGCAGCTCTTGGTGTCATGAAATGAACAAGCCTTTCCTCCACGTCATGGTTGTAGCCCACGAGGAGAGACTATGTTAATTGGCTTGTAATATTGATTTACCGTTAATACAGGTGTCAAAATAAGAACTGGGTCGTCAGGAGGGTATTTTAGTTTTATCTATACAGTAAATAGTAATGCACAAAAAATCATTATATCCACCCAATTTCAGTCCACGTATTCGTATGTCAAATCAATATAACTTATGCGTAAAAAAAATAAGCTTCACTATCGTACGCTAATGCACCATCTGTTATTCTGGTGGTTTATAATTGGTACTGTGTTTGTTAATGAAGGAGGGATAGGATGAGATAGTGAAAGTCAATTTTTTCGTGTTGCCATCCTGTACATACAACCTATTTCATTCTTCAACATAGCTGATTTGATTTTTCAAAAGGAAATCCGTTACGTTTTTAATTTGGCATTTATATTCGTAATAATCTCAAATGTTATCATTGGATGAAAATCCTGGTGGTTGTTTCTGCTACCTTTCTTTTAGTCTATCAGATGAGAGTTGAAAAATCAAAGTCCAACAGCCGTAATTATTTTATCTCCGTGCGTGTGTAATTTGCTTTGTTTTTTTATCATTTCGATTATTCACGACGCTCTGAAATATGAGTCCAATTCATATAATTAATGTCAGTTTGATGACAAATGAAATGCTAAATGCTGACAATGCTTAATTCTGAAATGCTAACAAAGTAGTTAAATACTAATAACTAGTTATTAACGCCTGAAAGCTTTAAAAGTATTTTCATTCGAATGCTTAACTAAACCTCTCTAACTTATACCGTTTCTGAATTTAAGGTTTATACACGAAATACCTTCAGCTTTGACAAGTTTAAAAAAACATTTTGAGTTCTGGGTAATCCATCGATCTTAGAATATTATTCGCTTTCTGTCCAAATGCTTCCGTATTCCGCTTACCTTTTACTCCATCGCTGAATCCGTCCCCTGAAGTTTATGGTTAATGTGGCGGTGTCGTCCTCTTCCTGATTCCAGCTTTTCTCACGATGGAAAAACTCAAAAAAGGAAGAATTAGTTTTATTGAAAAAATTGCAATAAACTCTGGAAATAACTAAGCTTTATTTCTACAAATTACCTGTTTTTTCTGCAGATTTTCTGTTGTCCTACAATCGTTTCTCGTTCATTGAAACAAGGATTTGCACTTTGAAACAGCCCTTGAGCCTTCGCTTAAGGAAGTTACCTGTGAAAAATACCCTACCTGTAAGTACGTGTGAAACATGATTTCTGTTACCGCATGCAATTTGCGTCTTAAATTCGCCAAGTTCTCCATAATAGCAAAGACACAGTAGTAAGCCATACTTGCTTGCCATAATATGCAGTGCTTTTAAGCATTTTATTTTTTCAAAAAACCCTTGCATTATTTTTTTACAGTGGTCAATCAACATGTTATGAAGAGTGTGAAAATCTGCACAGAATTATCACTTATTTTCACTCTTTCTTATAGCCAGTCCCATCAAAACCGACCTAATAAAACCGACCCAATATTAATGTGACAAACGGACACTCCGAATACTCGTGTACCTCCTCCATTTTGTTTGAAAAAGTAATTTAATTGGGGTGCCTACCAACAAAAAAATTCCTACTGACTCTTAGGTAATGAAATCTCATATAGATTCTCGATTTGGATTCTGAATTTAATTTACACATGATATTTACATGACAACTGGATGAACGGGCGCGTGCGGTTCGGGAAGTTAACAAATGATAAGTTGGTTTAAAATCAACATTTATTGGTTATATTTACAGATGTCAGTGAAATGAATTCTTTGAGCATTCATGACATTGAATTGGATTGGGTGAGACAGACTGTAAAGAAAATGAAGCCAGTGACTCGAAAATTGATAAAGATATATCGTATGGCTTATATGTACATGTTAGCTTGAAAATTAAACAGGACTGAACACAACTGCTGAGAATGATTATGGACATGCTGTCTACGAGTCTGGCGATACTTAATATACTAAGGCCAATTGGCTGACATATGCGCAATGTACAGACTCTGGGTGCGGACAGCCAGAATTCGGAGATGGCGCGATTCATTTGGTCATCGGGACCGTTATATGAATATTTTTGGATCAAGCGTTGAAATACATACTCGTGTGACTGTACCTCATCTCGTATTTTTTTGATTCTGATCGATGTATTTAATATTTTCTCTTATAAATCCATGGCGCCCTCATAGTCGTATCCCATTTAACTACCTCATTTGGATATACAACTAGTTCTCAGCATGGGTTGAAGCAAGATAATAAGTATAGATTGGAGACCTATGAGACGTGGATGTGGTGAAGGATGGAGAAGGTGAGGTGGACAGAAAGGAAAATAAACGGCGAGGTAGTAGACAAGGTGAAATAGGAGGAAAGGGTATGGTTGGCAGAAGTCCAAATGAGGCAGGGAAGACAGTACATTTTTATTGACGACAAAGTGTTGGCGACTGTGATATAGAGGGGAGAAGTTAAGCAGGCGATGTAACGAAGGGAGGAAAAATATAGGCATGTTGAACGGTTTGAAGGGAATGTATTGAAGAACAATTAAATGTGGTTTGGGATGTCAGGGTGATTAGGCCATGCTCAGAAATGTAGCGATGTTCAGTCTCTGCCCATCCAACACCTACCTTAAACGGTCCAATGCCTATTAATTAATAATTAAATAGTTCTCAAATTTATTATCTTGCAAATATTAACGTATATTTCTTCATTAAATCTCGTTTAGAATTATAAAATAACTTAATTTCCCCTTCGGTTTTCAATGCTGAATTAATACTGAATAGGTTAAGCTGAAGGCGTCCCCGAAGTTGAACCTGGACCTTCCGGTCAGTCGTCCAACGTTCTTACTGGAACTACCACGCCCCGAATGGAATATAAAATTAGCTATATTCTACTACCATACGAGCAATACTCAACGACAATGTTTCAGGCAACATTTGTGGAAATCCTTCTTGGTATGAGTAAATGAACCAACTTTGCAGTTTTCACAGGACATCTTATAGTTCACGATCATGGTTTCGTAGCAAGGCCACGTCTTCAGATAATTCATTGTTCATTCACTTCTGCCTACAAAATATTCAGCGTACCATTTTAATAACTTGCGCTATGGTCCAGAAAAAGTTACATGCATCGGAAGTGATAAATAATATTATAATCACCATTCGTTTATCATTATTTGCCAATTTTTCTACGACTATTATGCGATCATGTTAATGAATAATAGCACGTTTTAATCAATCGTTAATCTGTTCATGCTCATATTTTTCCATTTAAGAATGAACACGTGGTTCTACTTCCATTAAATATTATTACTAAGATAGCCTTTCTCGCATATTAGTTTCTGGAACTTATTGGTAAATTAAGCACTTTCTTTCCATCGATTCAATTCTTGTCCACCTTTTTCGAGAAACTAGTGTCCAAAAATGTTATGGCACTGAGTAATGGCGTAAAAATATCATTCGCTCGCACTTCTCTGAGGTGTAGAAAATTACAAATTGCTAATATTTAAATCATAAATATATTTCACTAGCTTCCAACACACGTAGGGGATACTTTTTGGTGTGTTCACGTGTGAATTCTTCTCTGCACTCACTGAATCCACCATCTTGAGTTCTCCACCTGAAACTACAGGAAAATGACAGCACGAACAAATAGAGTAATTGTGTTTTCAGGACATGATTGGGGATTAGTAATCAATGCATGTAAAACAGTACCAAGGTTTCAAGGCGTTTCCACATTTCCTAAATTTACTGCGCATGGAATAAAAAGTTTGATGTCGTCACTTTACAATGTCATCAGGGTGGTCAGAAAGAAATAAGAGTCTGTGTAAATTATTTAATGAACACTTGAAGAAACACTAGACAAATAACATTATTTAATCACTCGTACAAGTAACTGAAGCGTGAAAGGCGCAAGATAATGCTTTTTAATATTGCTATTTCATATTTAATTTTATATAATATTGGTAATTTTGGTGGAAAATTTTAATATGGAGCGTCGTTTTTATGGCCCGGAAACTTGGATGTTGAGGCAAGAGAATAATCACGAATTGGAGATTTTCGAGATGTGGGCATGGGGAATAATGGAAAAAAATGAAATGGAAAGCCAGTGATGAAATCGGGGTATGGAATTGGAAGAGATGCGACTGTATAGATGTACCTATGATTGCACTGACTGGGTAAGCGAGGTAGGGGGAGAAGAACAAAAATAGGCATATCTGATGAAATGGAGAGAGGAAGAAAGTATGCGCAGCTAAATATTGAGTTCCTGCGATGTGTATTATGGGATTTAATCATTTACTGTGTGATTTAAGTCAGGGCGGATGCGTGCAGTGATGTGCTGTGCCCAGGTCTATCAAATACCTGATCTAAGACGGTAGACGACTGCTTATTATATGATTGGTAATTTTGTGTGTGTGGATTAAAATAAGTGTATGGAATTGTACTCTGGATCATTTGGTACGTAAAAGATATAATACACGATCCAGGAATAGAAATTTTAACTTAATGCACGTAGTGTGAAACAATGATATCAGAGGTGGGTGCCTAAGTTAGGAAGCTAACCACTCAGACGTATTGCTTTGCGTGAAAAGAATGCAGTGTTCCAATCGCACACCGGTTATATTTGAACATGCAGACTTTTTCTCCACTCGCCTAAACTCCTTTCTCGATGCACAATTTAAAAAAATGGATAATCGGTTTCAAATCTAATTCATCTTCAAGGAATATTACATTAAAATCGTAATGTGATGCTCATACCTTAGGTTGGGTGCTTGCACAGTGGACATAAGAGTTGTGTTACTGTTACCAATGCTCAGAGAATGATTCCTGTGGACACCTTCAGCTAAGCGCAATTTTTGTGAATTTTTCGGTTGGCAATTTTTGGTGAACTGCAGGTGGTGCGGGGAAAAGAGTTGGCTCCCTGTGTTAACGTTATACTATTTGTTCTGCTTTGAACCAGGGGAATCCTCCCCCACTTATGATATCAATCGTGTTACACCCGAATAAATATGAATCTAGACTTATTGCTGGTGCTTCGATTTAGCGTAGTATGCACGCAACAGCAAAAATAAGTACCCATCGAAATGTACACGCAAAAAGTAGAATACGTCCAGATCGAAAGATATGAACTCTATATGAAAGATGTGGCTCTTCTCTGATAGTGGAGCGTGAAAACAACTGAATCAACAACGAGAAGATTGGAATACAGGAAAAGGCGACGTTGCACAAGAAGTTTATAAATTGAAATTGATAGAGCGAATAGCCTGCGGAGAATTTCTACAGATTGCATAGGAAGAGAGATATTTGTTGAAAAAACAATAAAAAATGAGACAAAAGCTCGTAGGTCATCCTCAAAGGTCTCTTGGAGAGACTAATTGAACATCCCCATGGCGATAATAGAAGAAATGATAAATAAATGAAAGAACTACGCAGTGAGACCAAATATGTAACATCTCAAGCAAACAACCAGAGATGTAAATGGAAAAAGGTAGGAAAAAATTATGTTTCGACTGAAGGCATAGGGTTAATAGGGCTTAATCAAACAAAAGTTAGGGTTTTTATGACTGCTCTTAAAGTTACGTAAACGAGTTGTTCGACGAATGATATATCATGTCATAAAATGGAATTGCAAATAAATAAATAGAGATAAATGTTATATCATTGGCCATCGGCAACCTGAATACGTAATCCTAGTCCTATTTAGTCGACATTGAGGTCCATTGAACACCTAACTGCTCCTTACGGTAATAATTTTTGACAGCACTGTATTAATTAAAGCATAGTTTCTTGGGATAGACTTGCCGAAACCTACGATATAAGCTATGCTTAATTACTAGCTAATCTACCGTTTAAGGTAGGTTTTTGGATGGACACAACTATCAAATAAACATTTTGTGACTCCCCACCTAGCAAACTTATCTATATCAGGTCCCTCTTCATCTCTGTATACTTCTTTCCACCCTTCATCCCGTCCAACATCCCTATCCTGTTCCTGCCCTTACCTCGCTTGCCCAACATTCTCCCCTCTATTACCCTCTTCAACATTCCACTACCGCTCAATACGCCTTTCATCCATTTTTCCTGCCTCCATAGGATTTCTCTCAACAAACCCCTCTCCTCACCCACCATCTCTAGTACTTCCTCATTTGTTTTCCTTTCGGTCCATTTCACCTTCTCCATTCTTCTCCACACCCACATTTCAAAAGCCTCCAATCTACGTCTATCCTCCTGCTTCAGCGACCACGTTTCCGCGCCGTACATAGCTACGCTCCATATCAGAGTTTTTACGAGTCTTGTCTTAACATCCCTACTCAACGTCCCCGTCATCAACTCCCTCCTCCTTGAGAAAGCCTCCTTGCCTAGCGCAATTCTTCTCCTTACGTCCCTACCACTTTGTCCGTATTGGTCCAAAACACTTCCGAGATATTTAAACTGCTTTGCTTAATATAAAAAGTAAAACATGATCATTAAGTCGTTCTTTACGTTACATTGTGGAAATTGGATGAGTGAGGGCAAAGCAGTTTATTCATATTCTGGGGAGAAACATCCTTTCTATCGGTGGAATACTGGTGGCACATTAGCATGGCGTCTGCAAGTAGCTGCGATCAAGCTCAAGGGAGCTGAGTTGACGTTTGGCCGGGCGAACCCAACGAAGCTCACACCCTCGACCCCATTCCCTCCCGACGACATCTGCACCCCTCACGTGTTTTCTCGAACGAGCGGGAAGTAAGAAAAATTACGGAATAAAATCCACAGCTCGGATGGCACGAGCCTGTTAGTTGTTATGTCCTTGCGCACGAGGGTTTGCGACCGGAGGGTTGGGGAGGTGGTCATAGTGGGGTCATGGGGGCGACGGGGTGGTGGTGGGGATTTGTAAGAGGTTCGGGATCTCGCCTTTTTCGTGACTAAGGCCATTTTTTGTCGTGACCCCTCGTGAGCGAGCGAAACCATTCGAGTTTGGGACGAAACCTTGCAAGTGAGAGGAGTATGGTCGTCGCGCGCGTAGCGTGTGGGAAGTCCCCAAGCGGTGGTGGTGGGGGAGAAGGGTGAATTAAGGCCCTCGTCTTGAGGATTGGTTACGTGAGTTTTTTTCCCCCTCGCTTGCTCTTTCACCAGTCCCGAAACCCTTTTACCCCGGCGTACTACAATCGGCCTCCCCTGCAACTTCACGTAATGTCGCTCCTTACGTGATCGTTAAGCCAGTTCTACGGGAATGCGCATGGGTTTCACAAAGCATTTTCGAGAATTTAAAAAAAATAAAAGGGTTAAACATTCTCACGAATTTCTCCTGTGGGGGTGGAACGCTTTTTAAAAACAGGGAAAGATGTATGGCAGTGTATGTCAAACATAAAGTAAATTTCAGATTATTGCAATTCGCCATGTTAATAGAGTATCGCACCATCTGTTTACACCCGATAGCTGAAAATTGTTATACCTCCCATTAATAAAAATTGCATTGCATTTCTGCTCGATTGTAGAGCGGAAATCGTCATCCGGAGCTTTTTCAAATGCGTGGAAAAGTGAGGATGTGTGACGGAGACCTGAAAACCAAAGATTATTGTATTTTAATTCCAGAATCCATGAAAAATGCCCGAAGCCAACTTCTCAACATTTCTCTTGTCTACACTAATACGGATAGGCCACCATTTATGTGAAATTTTACGGATGGGATCTTATGGTTCCTGAGATTCGTTTTTCTCATATTTAGAGTTATTTCCCAAGCCCGCAAAATAATTTCTGGAAACCCTACACAACGGTCTTTAGTGGCATACATTTGCTTGCATTTTACGAGGGAATTGTGGATTGATTTATTGTCAGTAGCAAACATTTATGCCTCAAAAAGTAGACTTATTGATCAGCTAGATAAGACCGTATGCCTTTCTAAGGCCTCCGAGTTAGACTTCCGCATTTCATGTGCCTACTTATATTTAATCTTCTTTTTCCGTGTCACCCCAGAGGACTCCTTCCCCACCCCTTCACCTTCACGAAGGAACAAGGGTGTTATTAACAACAAGCCATACAACAGGGATATATTGATCCATTAAAGATATACCTATTTCTTTTTTTTATCGTAAAATGTACATTTAAAGACTACTGTGTATCGAAGAACACGAAAAGAACTTCTGTTTGTGATATAAGTGGACATGAATGATTTTCACTGGCTTCAATTGCAGAAGATTCTTTTTTCTACTTTTATCAATAATGAAATTTATTTATATACGTGTATATATGTTTTTTATGCTTCGTTAGTAGCATTCTTTTTTATTCTTCTCTTAAATATCTTTATATTCATCTATCATTTAAGGGGAAATATTTGTATCGCATAATTGCATAAAATTGAGATTCATGCGAAAATGTGATTGCAATACGGGTTTTTTTAGATTTTCTGAACGTCTACTAATATTTACGGATTTCCCTAAACAGGCACTAATATTTACGAATGATACTTAGCTGATCGAGAGTTTGTATATGCGTACTTAATTGTGATAATTTGTCTTGAGAAGTCATGAACATTTACATATTAAGCCTAAGAATTCCATGCATACAAGTTCAATTAACATTATGACTAATTCGATATCGTACCGTCATTAAACCTTATTTTAGTTCCTTTCTCCATTTATAGACATCTTTGGATAAAACTTCAAAGTTTGAGGGAATAGTGAATTTCACATAGTAAAGTTGCTTTCTACAATTTTGTGCGATATTTTTTCTGTGAAAATAATCGTTTTGAATATTTCAATTCCATCAAAATTCTACTTTGGGCTCCAATTGATTGATTCTTGCGTATAGTAATCTTAGGAAATAAATTATATGTGACTTTTATTGTGGACCAGTTTATGCAAAACTTAATTTCCAAGGCATTTGCATCGCGATCCCCTTACAAAAAATTGCTCCTAAAAGTCATGCTCACGAAAAAAAATTTGTTAAAAATAATCTATGTGCATGTGACAACATTTTGAACAAAATGGAACACGCTCGAAATTCCATTTAAGAGCATGCCGTACTCCAGAAATAATAATTTTGAATATAAATACGGATATCATTTCATTTAATTGTAAAATATTCTATAAATGCACCGGCGTTAAATTTTTTACAAGCGAAGCAGATGAATGATGAGTGCTACCTTTTCAGTATCAAAAGGTCATATGATCACAGAAATTTGAAAAAAAACAGTAGATATTTTAAGTATAAATGAAGGAAAAATGACAACATATTATTTTTGGCCCCCAGAAAAGTAAGAGGTGCAGGGAATTTAGTAAATACTGGGTGTTATTAAACATGTTTCTTGTAGAGGCGATTTATAAAAGCTACAAATCGTTGATATATTTCCGTATTCAGGCCTCATTTGAAGTATCCTACTATTGCATGGGACATAAATTAGTTTCATTGTCTGCATCGGGGACATTCGGTAATATTTTCATCGTAAAAGTATGTGCCGCTAAAATGATGGTACTATTAATGTACCTCTATACTGACAGATTTTGGTTAAAAGTAATGAGATGTACAAATTTCGAACGCTATATATTAAAGATATAAGAATATATGTTATAAGAATTTTGACAGCAATTTCTTAAATATGAAAGACACAAAAATTTTGGATACACGAGTTCTCTCCGATTCCCGCCACATGGGGGAGACGACACTGTCGACATTGATTTCCCACAATAGCCGCTGTCACACGCACAAGAGTTTTGAAAAGTCTAATCTTGTGCAGTGTCCAGCAGCTGCAGTGGAAGTCTTTCTCTCGCAGTTCAGGTGCTCCGTGTTGGGGTGGGCGACTTCCGTAGTTGGCCAACCCCTGTTGAAGTCTCCGGGGACTTCAACGACCGCTCCTCCGCTTCCGTCCAGTCCAGAGGGAAACCTTGCTCCCTCCGTCAGCGTCGTCCCTGCTACTTTCTGCTCGCCCTCTGTTGAATTCTATACGTCCCATACCATGAGTTTCTACCCCTTTTTCACACCCCCTAGGGTGGCGAATAGGCAGTAAGTGACGCGAAGTTAAGACTCGCATATCCAACTAGTTTCCGATCCCTGCACTCGTCGGCAGACATTTATAGGTAAAAGGTTTGATAAAATAAATGGTGATTAACAAAAGAGACTTACTCATCCGATCCTAGCACCCCTAGGAAAAAAATTGAGGCGGACATTAACTGTTCTTTCCGAGTTATTTGTTTTCTGTTAAAAAAAATAGGACGCACCTTCATCGGCTTGGATCGGATTGCCTCCATCTTATTAGTGGTAAATTCACCGTCCATTCCTAAATGTATTATTTTACTCAGGGTTCACCTTGATAATCTAACACTTAATTTAGATACTATTTACGTACTATTAGCTACCTGTATCTTAGACATATAGTACTTCTCTGATAGACTCACCAGTTCTATGGTGAAGGGATAGATTCAATAGGCTCTACAAAAATAGTGTTTTTATGCACTCCTAGTTCGGTACATCATAAGATTTGTTGGCATTTTGAATAGGAATAGCCTCCATCAAATAAATAGTTTAAAAATTAGTTAATAGGTGAAATTAATAGTTTAAATTTTTTAAAATTTAATATAGTTGGCGATGGGAGCTGAATGGATGATAGTGGAAGTTAAATGGAACTTAATCTAATGAGAGCATGCGCCTTGCTGAGGCAATGGACTGTACCACATGTGCAATGGTCGTGATATGTGTGTAATGGTAGGAATTTTTAGCAAAGGAACTGTCAGATGACTTAATGCTTTCTCAAAAAATAAAACAAAAGTCGAATTATGACATGTATTAATAGTTGAATTTCTGTTCATTACCAAATTGTATAGTAGCTTTGCTGTAACTGGTTTTTAGTTTTGTCTAGCCAGAGTTATCGCTAGCCAAAATCATCTTTGCTAAGTTGTTCATAACAGATGGATACTTATCACCATTGAAATGGATTAATTAGAGCCTTTGTTGACAATTTCAAATAAACATTTTAATCATTCATCATTTTCGATAAAATAATGGGAACATTTGTCAGAATTGAACTTTTCCCTGTGAGTAATTCGTGTATCTTCTATGTATACCACTGCAGATGTTTAGATAATTGTGTAGCTTGATTGAAATCGGGATGAATAACAGCTAGAGTCCGTTACAATTTTTATGCGTTTACCACTACGTCAGCATTGTAGCTATTCTATATCCCTCACCCGAACCCAGCTAAGCTAATAAAAAAAGTGTTTGCAACTTAATATGATTGTCTCGATTTCTCAATTTTATAACGTATTTTTCAAAGAATAATGAGATGAATAAGAGCATTATAGAACACGAAAATATGCGTTAGAATGACTTACACTTGTATAATGACCTGTAAACTGCAACGACATCTTTACTGTATTGTTGAGGACAAAACGAAGGATGATTTCTGTCAGAGACATTACGCCTTTTGAGTATTTTGAACTTTAATCTGATCCAGGTACGTATTCCTTAAAAATAACTTATTGTTGATGCTGAAGACATCGAAAAAGCAGTAAAGTTGGAGATATTTCGCACATGTTTAGCTACATTTGGCTAATCCCTTCATTTTAGATAAAAATTAGCTTTTGATGAGTGAGTTATGATTCTGTTTTACAGTAGCTAACAAACAATAGCCATAATATCCTGCGCCAAATATAGTTCCTGCTACTTGTTAGTTTCACTTAAGGAGCTTGTAGGGGGATTCATCTTGTAAAACTGTGGCATGTTGAAAACCAATCACTAATCGGAGTTTTTTTACAGCTTGAATACCTATATGTCGCTGTGGGTAACACCTATTTTATTTGGGACTGCCAGAAAAATTGTCAAATAATTTCTTCAAATCGACGGTTGTGATAGCAGTTGACTTAATGTTAACATTCTTCACCCTGAGAATCAGAGAGACTGAAATGGATATTCGTTCCTCTGCTTTTTCCTAATCCCAAATTGGTGGTTTTATCCTTTTGATTATGGTGAGAAATCTGTTTTCCGTTACGAAAATTGTTCTGAAAGTTTTGTATTTGCCTCGTCCCTTAATATTGCGTATAACTTCACTCAAATGCTTCTGGAATTCAATTGACATTTTAATTGGCATACAAATATAACAATAGTTTCCCTCTCTCATCTACGACGACGTGTCTTTATCTAATCGTACCCTTTTGTCTGAATTAAGGGTTTAAATGTAGTATGTTTAGTCTGTGTTCTTCCTAAACCTAACTGAAGACTAAGACTACCATTAATAATAATTTCTCATTAATTAGACTTAAAGCCTTTTTCAAATACGAAGAGCTTATCTGTATACGGAGTTGTTATCACAATATATTTGTCTTAATTCGACTGGTTGTCGTTTTTTAAATCTACTCTAAAAATCTAAAATATCCGAAGATTTTTCGGGACTCCTTTCGATTCAAAGGATTAATCTGGGTTGCCGAAGGATGAGCCTGCCGTTGTAATGGAACCTCGGTGCCAAAATGCAAAATAAACTTGTAGTAAGTATTGAAATAGGATCATTCCTTCATGAGCTTTGTCCCTAGGCATTCAGGGTGTTATCAGGTACGGTAAATTTGGTCTTTGTTGCCCAGAACTGGATAAACTGATTTCCATCGACAGCGAAGTACCTTTGTTTACTTATCCACAGGAAAAGTTAACCTCTTATTGTGCTTCTGGCCCATAATTATCAGAAAGTAATCTTTTCCTGAAGTTTTCTTTTACCAAATAAGGATTTATGACGGAGTATCAAAGTGGCTCGATTAAATTTTACGCTATCCTGTTTAGCTTCAGCATACTTCGTTTCATTGAAGATTTGCGAACTCATTTCACATCATCCGAGCGTCTTATATAGGTTCCATTCAACTGCGTGAATGGGGAACCATACGTGGAAAGCCACGAAATAGGAAGATGTAATTTTAAATTCAAGAATTAAGTCTCGCGACTGCGAAATTTGAATCTTACCATTAGATTTTATTTTTCAAAGGGAAAGAATTTTTTAGAAGGTCCAAGTAAGAGAAAAACGCATTAGAGTAATTGGTATTCTTTTGAAAGTGTTCTCCTAGTTGGGCTTATGGGAAATGGGATAGGGCAATGAAGACCGGATAGTGAAAAAAAGAATGACAAACTCTTTACGATGATGCAGTAAGGCAATTTGCGTCGGTCTTCTCTTCGGCTGCCCCTGATACTACCAAGAGCATATGAGGTCGACTTCTCGCGTGAGACGGAGTTAAGTCGTTTTGAAAGGAGTAGCGCTTTCCCTTCGCCATTCCACTAATCGGATGACCAATCAGCATATAGTATCTGGGGTTAACGTCGAGGAATCGTGCTCGTTTTTGGCTTAAGCTGTCGGGGGTGCAGCCTTAACATTTTTTTTTAGAATATTGGGAGACTTTTAAACAAAATTGAACTCCACGTAATTATGGTGAAAGACGACAGTTGAAAGGGTTGCACTACCATGAAGGAGGTTTACTGCAGAACGACCATCCGCGTTCATGTTTAGCAATCAACTTGAAAAGTGAGTTAAAACTCTTTGGTGCTCACTGATGGTTTTCAGGTTCTAGCAAAATTATTGTAGAGTTTTTAATGTGCCCAAAAATTATGTCGTCCATTGATTTATATTCTTATTATTTAATTTATAGTTAAAATGTCTAAGAAAAATCAGCAGGTCCTATGAACATACTATGAGTTTTAGAAGGTAAATTATGATGCAATTTTCTTTAGTGATAAAAAAAACCATAAACACAGTAATCAACCCGAAGGTCGGTTTAGTAGGTGATGGTAGAGCTCACCCATGTACCAAGCCCGACGGCGTGTGAATATTCACACATCAGGGTAGGGGGGCCAGTTCCTTTCCCTGTGCCGGTTTTGGTTTCCCAGGAAGATCTGGTCCCCGAAAAATCAACTAGCTCGGGTGGAGCTGCAGGTGCCCAGAATGCCTTGCCCGGGACCGTCCCGTCAGCAGTCCAACGCTCTACTCACTGGACCACCGTGACCCACTCTTTAGTGATATATACATTATATGATACGGGGTCCATCGATAGGATCAGATGTAGTGTTTATCATATGATTCGCATTACGGCCTGCTTATTTACGTAAATTAGGTTACTATAGCAATTATTCCAATGGAAAATTATCTTCGTGGAAATGCTTTACGCTTTAAACTTACACAAAAACTTTGTTAACAATTCCACATACAGATTTAAAAATACACGATCCAGGTTTCATTACTATGCAGCATCCTTAGTTGCATAATTAGTGATAGGGAGGAGATAGAAATTAACCTGTAAATGAAGTCAACCTTATTCTTAACCACAGCCGCCATTCAAAAGTAGAAACTTTACTTACGATGAGTGCAGCACTGTTTCTATTATGCAAAAGGCGATTGCATTTTGACCTAGAATTAATTCGCAATAATAATTTCACAAATAATTTCACAAAATGCCTGTTATAATTATCTTGGAGACAAACGACACATAAATAAATGGGATTACGAAGGATTACTATTAATGACAGATATGTAATCGACCACCCGTTAAATTGGATATCATGGTCACTTATTTGCTGTACTTGCTTTCCCTTCGGAAAGGGAATGTAATTGACTTTCAAAGCAGAATAGCCCATCTATCAACAGGTCAATATCGTGGAAACTAATTGTTTAAGTGCTCAAGCACATATGATGATCTCACCCTGTAATTTTACTGCGATCAAGTTACATTTTCGTCTGATGTTAATTCAGTTAGGAGGGAGCTTTGGGGCGTGCCTGATGAGATTTTAATCGACCATGGCGATCTCCTTTTTGTTTTATTTTGCCTGGTGTTTGAATAAACTTATTTGGAAATGATGTCATATATTTGACCTGTCGATTAAACTTTTTCATACATGTCCCAAGTGGGTGCATGCATCCTAGTAGATCGAACAGGTGTACTGTGGGTAAAGTGGTTCTTTGAGTATCTTTTTTGAAAGTATTTTTCGTTAGACGATCCCCCCGGTCACACCTTTATGGACAGTAGTATTGCTACCTTACCCCCTAATTTTTACGATAAGTAATCACCAATGACTGAAACTTTTAAAATGCTCTTCTGTGTCAATAAACAGGCTATTTGCTTTGTCCTTTTTCCTGGACATTAGATGAATTGCGAAGATTCGTACATAATTTTAATATACTAGCAATCATACGATAGTGTAATTGAAATCAGTCAATTATATCCGATTTCATAAATTATCACTGTGACCTTCTGTGGGCTTCTACTATCAAAAAGGTTTTTTTTTGAGATTGTAAAATTTATAATATATTTTTTCACAGATAGGTAATACAGAAGTTTCATTCATTGTTTGTTAAGACAGTTCAGGTTAGACATTCAATGCAAACTTTGTAGTTTTTTATTCAATGGCAGGTATTTTTTAATAGGTTTTACAGATTTAGGTTTGAAGATTGAATTTGAAATCTAGACCATAGATGGATAATTAGAAGATGAGAGTATCTAGAATGGGAAAAGATCGAGCGTTTGAAGTGCATACCAGCTAGCGGAAATGATAAAAATAAAAAAATTGCATTGCGGAAATGATATTGTTCGGTAAAACCAATGGTTGTGGATATAAAATCGCTAGGGAAATGGGGAAAATTCAATAAGGTTTACAAATAAGTTTTTTGGGGCTTTACAGAATCATCCTTCATCATTACTATTTTACAGGATGCTAATCAGTAATCAGGATCAGAGCTGTCAATTACTCAAGCGTAATCTTATGGAAAATTATTGATTATAGTCACTTCCATTTGTGTGTAGTCAAGCTTCAAGCGAGTGCTTCATTATTACTACACTATTAAATGAGTAGGGTATAAGTTTAGTAATTACTTTAAGTTTAATTAAGGATTTCATAATAAAATTCTACCAATTTGAAAGGTTAACGTATACATCTATGCTTTCATAACTCCAATTAAAATTATTTGGCCCCAATGAACAGAATAAATAATTGTGAGAATGTATCGACGACTATGTGATTGTGGGCTAATTGTGAAGAATTGTAGCGGAGGTTTGAAAATTAGTTGAGTTCTCCTGTTGAGTGAGCGGCTTTGACTTATCACCAAACGCTACAACTGCCCGTCGACCTTAGAGAAGGAAACCACACAGCGACGGAGACATTTTCCCGAGAATCGATCGCGCGTGAACATTATCAACTTTTGGAAACGAATAGCTAATTAACTTCTCTTGAACGTTATCACCTTTTAGCCATTCCGTTGTTAAACATGACGCTCGGTTGGCGCTAGCTTCCTGGAAGCCGCACACGTCAACAACTCAGCGCATAACATGCTTCATTGTATATAATTGTCATCCTTTACCTTCCCACTGTGATTTTTGACGCAATAATCACTGGTCCATATCTGTAGTTGAAAATGCAGATTCTGCACGCGGCATTTGATTAAAAATTGATAATATTTCGTTTCTATGGATATCTGTTTATTTGCTTACCCTATGACGTGTGAGTCATATCACTCACTTCACTCATTCATATCACTCATTCTTGTTGCCGTAAATTTGAAAACTGTTCTGAAATTTCATAATAATCTGCAAAATCTATCCATGCTGGTTATGACTTAAGAACTTAAGTAGTGTGTAATTCTAATTTTGCGCAAAATGATCACGAATAAAATTCAAGTGAGATGTTTACCAAGTAAGCTAAACAATACTTTTTGAGCGATTACTCACTGTGATCAACAGGGAACTTAGGTCTTAGGCCGAACAACGTTTATAATTCGCAATATTAGGATAATGAGAGTTTTAAATGACCATTTTAAATCGTACTCGAATAGTTTTCATGAGTGATGCAAGCCTGATTGATATTTCCGGGAAGCTTAATAAGTTAAGAGGATGAGATTCACTAATCCCAGATTACTTTGGTGCCAATTGTCCACTTAGAAATTTCATGTCAGATGCGTCCCTCAGTCAACGACACGGTGCCTTTCTTTACACGTGAGTCAACGCGAAGCAATACTTATACTTTCAACTCGCTAAGGATTCGAGCTCATATGATCGCTTTCTATTTATTATTTTCAAAAGTCTGCAGTCAGTCTTAAAAACGCCGAGAATCGGTTACAGACGAAATGGTTCGATATATGCTTGTGTTAAATGTCTTGTACGCACTCCGGTATCTCGGCGCGATAAGAAAACTATCGCACCGCAAGTGCCCGCCAACCAACCAATACCAACACAACGAACGTTTTCACCTAATACCAACCATTGGCACGTCTGCATACTTTTGGAAAGGAAAGAACGATTGCCCAGACAAAAAGAAAAACAGACGAAGCAGAGAGCGCTGGAGCGAAATGGAGGAGGAACGGTCGAAATCGTCTGAAAGCCCCGCCTTTCCACGATTTCGACCGCTCCAGAAACGGAAACCAAAGTCCCGTAGTCCTCTGGCGAAGCCTCCAAACTCGTCGAAAACTCTCGTGTACCACTCGGAAAACTCTTTTCAGGAGATAAACCTAGGCACATACTGCAGAGCACTCGCAACTCTCCAACAGGGCGGGCGGCATCCTCCGAAGCTCCCGGTGGCTCGCCAGTGGTCCCGGGATGGAACACCTCCGTGGCCGGCGTCCCCGGACGACCGGAGCCGCTCTCTCCTATCCCTCCCTCGTCCACCTTCCGCGACAACTCGACGACAACTGACCACGGGGCTTGCCTCAGCTTCCGGTTTTTATCAAGCTCACCTCCTGGGCCTCCTTGGCTTCCTTACCTCCCGACACTCACACAGTGGCAGGAGGGCTTAAAGCCCCGCAAACCATCGACGCTTCCATACTCCCAACCCCCTCTCTCCGTCCACCCCAACCCCCACGCTCCCCCTCCTTCCTTCAGTCCTCCAACCCACCCTCTTCCCACCCCAACGACATACAAAACACACGGCACACGTATGCGACGACATTACTATCGCCTCCCTGAGGCAGGGGGTGGACCCTACCTGTAAAAAACCCACCGAGGATACTAATGCTACCCCATCCTCCCTCTCGACTCCTCCCCCCCCCCCACCTTCCCTGCGCTCGCGGCCCGCATCCTATTGCGGCCTCCCCCAAAGCAGCCTTTAATCAGCAGAAGCAGCGACGGCATTACCTCGGAGACGCCCTTCATGGGTAAATCCTCCGCTTTCTCGACCTCCCTGCTCCCTGCCGACTACCTCTTACCCCTTGTCCCCTGCTCCCACGACCATTTTAAAAGATTTTTCTCCCAGAGGCTACCACCTCTCCCTCTGTGCCCCCAAACACACGGAGGGGTTCGTACCCTTTCTTCACATTTTTCCGCGTCCACTTCCTTCCCCCAACCCCCTTTTTTTCGATGTGCTCTTTCCTTTTCCAAATCGTCGCGGAAGCGGACGCTATCCGTGGCTTCGGGGTGCGAGAATCTTCCATTAGTCGCTTCTGGAGGAAAGCCGACGAGCAGCGACCACTGCCGAATTTGTTTCCCGAGAAGACTCAATTATCGTGTATTATTCACGATTTGTTTAAGCACTTCAGCCGCCGGTTTCATTCACCTTGAAAATTCTTGAAAATCTGTGTCGTAGGCAATCCGTAAACATCCCTATCTCCTCGTCTAAATATTTTCACTTTATTCCTTTCCATCTACGTGTATATCTTTGATGAATCATTCATTAAACTTTGGTATTAAAATATTTACACCCCTACGTTATTTTAGTATTAAAATTCTTTCTTAGAACCATTGCGCCATAATAAAGCTTCACTATTTAAAAGCTAAAGGTTAAAAGCCTAAGGTTTGTGGAGCAAATACGATCTGGGAATATGAATCACAACCGGTAGAATCATGTTAGAAAACATGAAATTTTAGTTAACTGTGGGTACGAGTTGAGTTCCATTTCTAAGATTTACAAATAATTTCTCACAAACTATTTGCATAAAATATTTGAAGCTTCTGTTCTTCGTTACATCCCAGCCCAATTCCCCTTTTAAACGCACGCATCTCTCACAACGTTCACTGTATAATTTTCAGGCCGACGAGGACGCTTCTGTAAAATAGGCCAGATATCCTTCCCACTGGGAAAACCTCCAGATCCGTGGCTCTGAGGCATCTTGGGTTCGTTGCAACGTTACGAAGTTCGGCCTTCTTCTTCAACTGTCACCGACGCACGAACGTATATTTTATACACGCATCCATAACATCATAACTACCACATGTCTCACTCAATTTAAGATGAATTTCGATGTGGATATGTTGAACCACGCATGTGGAGAAAGTGGACGATTACATTCTGTCATTTTACATCCGAAGAATCATTTTTAAGTATAGGAAAAGTCTCGCTTTGGCAGCAGCAGTATAACCCCTGTGCAATACTATATATGTTATACCAATCTATGCCTTGTATAAAGAGTGCTCGCAACCGAAACCCTTTTTTAACTATCTACTCCCAGTTCCAGTAAAACATCGCATTGGCTTAGAACATCAAGCATATCTCGTAGTTCAATACTCAAAAAAATTAATGTGGTCTGAGGAACTCCTCTTCAACGAATATCTCTTCAATTCATTATCTCAGATTAATTGAGGAATTATTCAATGGTCGAGTTCCAAACGTCGTATAGTTGGACTATAAGGCTCTGTGGCGTATTTTCAACATTCGACTGACCGAGAATTAAGGGTAAAAGAATTTTTGTAATTTTTTCTCTCCGTGACCTATCATAAGAATTGGGAAAGACTTTGTTCATCGTGCGTTGAGTTCAATTATTTTCCGTTAATTTCTCTAAGTACAGGACTACGTACCAGTTGGCACCCAATTGGGTGCTAATCCCTTATATTTTTATATAAGTTTATAAAAAAACTCCAATTCAAAAACGAAATAACCTATATATATATATATATATATATATATATATATATATATATATATATATATATATACAACACTAAGATAATAAATATTACACACACAGAAACATATACAGAAAAGAAGGACACTTATAGTAGATATTTACGTTTCGACGGCACGGCCGTCGTCATCAGATATATATCAGTTATATATATAAACCATAAACACAGTAATCAACCCGAAGGTCGGTTTAGTAGGTGATGGTAGAGCTCACCCATGTACTAAGCCCGACGGCGTGTGAATATTCACACATCAGGGTAGGGGGGCCAGTTCCTTTCCCTGTGCCGGTTATGGTTTCCCAGGAAGATCTGGTACCCGAAAAATCAACTAGCTTGGGTGGAGCTGCAGGTACCCAAAGTGCCTTGCCCGGGAATCGAATCCGGGACCTTCCGGTCAGTAGTCCAACGCTCTACCCACTAGACCACCGCGACCAGCATATATATATATACTATATATATATATGTATATATACATACAGGTATATATATATACATGACAATTAAATATATAAAGGTTTTTATATTTCTAAGATATATATATATTTTTTTAAAAGTCTCAAAGAGTTAAGTTAACATCTACATTGGTAATGGCAGCCATATCTACGTAGTGGGTCAAAGGAATTGGGGGCATAATTAATACGTCTTAGTTTGCATTTCTGATTCAGGTTTTGAATCAAGGGAATACACTCTTACGTCAACGTCTCAATCTCGCCGCTCACTGCTATCGATCACACCGCTTTTGTCTTACTTCCAACCTCCTGTCCCACGGTCCCTTACCGCGTTGGCACCCTCCTTCGAACTTACCGCTCCCACACTCCCTCCCGTCCGCTCGTCTTTCTTTTCTAGCCCTACTTTTGTCACCCTAACTACTCTTTAAGGCTTCTCCACAATCGCTGGGACTTTTCGTTCCGTTCTCCTGTATGGGTTCCCTG
This sequence comes from Hetaerina titia, assembly GCA_037158775.1. Lineage (NCBI taxonomy): Eukaryota > Metazoa > Arthropoda > Insecta > Odonata > Calopterygidae > Hetaerina > Hetaerina titia. Next base: position 28,280,719 of record CM073775.1, on the reverse strand, counting down.
TCAGTTCATCTGTTTGAAAACGTCATTTTTTGGAATCGAGGAAAAATGGCGAATTGAACCGTTGCCCATTACCTCCTGATGGCCATAGATAAGCGTTTATATTTATGCATCCTCTCGGAAAAGCTCTCCCGGGACTGATTGCATAACGTTTGGAGCTGACCTAGTGAAGTTTACAGAGAGCAAAGGTCTCCGATATTTGCGATTCTCTCGAAGAATCAATTGACAGCACTGACTCATTTAGTCTCTTAGCTTTTCATGTCGTACAGTCCATGTACGAAACTTATTCCATAGGGGAATGAAATAGCAACGTGGTAAATGATATTTCCTTCGGGTTAATACGAAAACTATCCTATGCTTACCCGGTTATAAGAGTGAAACTACTCTGCAGCGCTGAAATCGGAATAATCCTCCGACCATAGTGAGAAATATGTATATTCTAAGCTTTCTATTGTTTCGCGGACGGTGATACAATTCTAATTGGGCATTTTTTTTCAATAGAAAACTGAGTGTTCTTGCTTAACCTCGAGTCATTCATTCTGTCGCTTGTTCCTTGCGTAATGTAAGATTGTGCGAATTTTCGGAAACAATAATTTTTCCGTTAGATTGTAAAATCGATCAAATTACAATAGATTTAAGTTTAATGGATATTTTTTCATCGGACGATCAGAAACTGGTACGCATAACGTTATGAGTAATGTGTACGTTTGCTTATTAAAGCCACCTTTTTCATTCACATCCCGTGCATGCCCCGGTAATTTCCTACAGGAGACTCTTAATTTAACAAAAATTAACCATAAATGCGAGTATTCTAAGGAAAACGACGAAAGTAAATCAATACCCAAGAATGAATTAGAATTTTATAAAACGTTACTTATGAAAAGTATGAAACACTTATTTGCAGTAATGTCCTCCATCTTGCCTGAGGACTTAATAGTCCAATTAAGGACGACAGTGAAAGCATTTATTTGGCTTTTTAAATCCTTCCAACTGTCCAAATTAATTCTCCGTTATTGGCTAACATCTTCCCCTCGCTAACCTTTTAACCCAATCCTCACGTCCCTCTGTATATCCTTCCCTTTCCCCAGCACCCAATTTCCCCTCTTCTCATTCGCTACTCTTTCCGACGCTATAGGAAGAGTAAGTCAAACATTATGGAGAAGAAGAGAGCATCATATAGAGCAGTTGAAATAGTTTAGCTATCTCGGAAGAGTTTTTGACGAAGGTGGCCAAAGTATTAGCGACATAAGAAGGAGGGTCAGCTAAAAGCTGCTCTTACGAGAATGGAGTTAATGACGGGGACTTTGAGTAACGATATTAGCGAGAGCTTTGATATGGAGCTTGGCTTAGTACGGCACGGAAACATGGTGGCTGAAGCAAGATGATTAGCGTAGATTGTGGCTTTTGATATGTGAGTGTGGAAAAGGATGGGAAAGGTGAAGTGGACTGAGAGGAAAACACACTAGGAAGTGTTAGGCGTGGTGGCGAAGGGGAGAGAGAGTTGTTGGGAGTAATCCAAAGGAGGCAAGGAAATTGGATGTAGGGCGAAAGGGTGATGACTGTGATAGAGGGGAGGACGTTAGCCAAGGGAGGTGGGGGTAGGAAAATAATTGGCATGTTGAATAGAATGGAGGAAGGAAGAAATTTGGTGGAATTGAAAAACAGATTAATGTAGTTTAGGGTGTTAGGTTATGTCTTGATAGGCGAGGCTTAGAAATGTAGGGGTGGTTAGTCTATGTCCACCCAACGCATACCTTAAACGGTAGACCACAATAAATAAAAAACAGCGAATGTATTAAATACTATGTTATAGGTGGTTGGGATGGCGCGGTGGCTAACGGACGGGCCAACGAGAAGACCCGGGTTCGAATCCTGGGGACAACAAATATTTTTCAGTGGTATCCCGATCCCTACTTGAGGTGCTTTGTGGAGGCCACTTTGAGTGAGTACGACGTCCATTGGATGGGATGTTAAACTGCGGACCCCTTGGCGCCTTTCAAAAAGAGTAGGCTAATGCCGACGCCGGGTTTGTCTCAGCCCTTCATCCTTTCCCATCCATCCCTAATGGCGCAAATGACCTCAGCTGTCGGTCGCCTCCCCAAAAAAAACTACAAATTACCGTGTTATGATTTATAAATTATCTCACCATGTAACTATAGATTTTCTATTTTGTATTTATAATACACGCGTATAATGAAGATGGAAATTGATATTCCACTTGACATCCTTCCGTGGACATCGGCAATATAAGCTCCTCTCATTTGCCTTCAATCCTCAGCGTCTCAATGATCTTCTTCAGTGTGTGACAATAGCACTGGACACCATCCCATCATCTTTCGTATCATCAACACCGTCTGTAAGTGGCGCAAATTTTTTTAGGATTACTTTTCTCCCTTCTCCACCTTGAAATAACCGTTTCCCTTCGATTGAGTTGAGACAAAAGCATTTACGCATCTTTCTCGCCGACATACCACGCGAAATTTTCAGCGAGAACACATTTAAGTGAAGAGTATTTATTGGTATTCATGGAATTAATCTCATATATCATCACGACTTTTATAAAATGCATTTTAAAGTGAGTTAAAACATTTAAGTAAGAAAGTTTTAAGCTTGTCCTTTGTCCTAAGCTGACCTTCCTTTTATAGGAAATACGGGATGCGTTTTGGTATTTACGTGTAATTAACATGAGTGCTGTGATATTCGTACACTTTTTGACTGTACATCCTTTTCTCTACGAGTCCAATATAAAATATGTTGTCTCCGACGTAACTTTATGGAATTTACATAACAAAATGAAATGAAATTATTGACTTTGTAATTTCTTACACAGGTGACCTGATGATGACGTTCAGCGTCGAAATCTGGGTCGTGTTTTAAATAAAGTGTGTGGAATTACTAAGACAATAATTTCATTTCAATAGAGTACAATATGATTAGCATCAAAGTCATTTATTGGTTATTTTGTTGCTCATGGAGCCATTTCCGCTCTTACAACATTAACGACCCTGGTAGGATTTCATCCTATCTTTTCAAAGTCAAAAATTTCGTGGTGCAATTACAGGGGTGCGAGCCGCAAACGATGACCCAGGTTTATTAAAAAAAGGTCAAAATTGGGAGATAAGTCTTGGGTCCACGGCTATGACCCTGAAATAAGAGCCCAGCCTTCCCAAAAGTGGGCCAATAAATATATGCGAGTATATATGAATGGCCTTTTAAACCTTCCTACACTGAAACAAAAGTGATTCGGAAAAACGGAAATTGTAATACAATTATCGGAAATTTTATTCGTCACAGAGGTTTAATTTTTTATTTTGACTTGGAGAAAAGTGCGAAAATTATTGTAATCTTGAAATAACTGTATGTGAATATAATTGGTGTGAGCAAATAGGCAATACATTACGTGATACTTGAACGCTCAACCGGAGGAAAATGGGGAAACAGAGAGGACGAAGAAAACTTTGCAAAATTTTGAAGTCGGAGGTAGCGTACTATTCCCGAGAAGTTGAGAAAATAAGTACACTTCTTCATAACCTTAAGTCAAACAACTTTCCCGCAGCTAAAGTTTTCCAGAACTGAAATTGGTGACATAATCATCATTTCAAGTACTGCAACATCAAAACTAAGCAGTACATATTTTTAAAATGTTGGCATCGAAAGTTATGACCTATTTTCTGTCGGAAAATTGTACTAGCTCGTTGAACCACGAATGGTTGTTTTGATAACCAGTTGTTTGAGTGGTTTACCGAAAAACGGAAAGTGATGTTCACTTTTTTCTTTATGAATTGCTCAGCTCCGTTTCAATATTGGATGTTTTATTGAATTACGAAATCGGCTGTTTGAAAATGAAAATTTGCCATTTCCAAAGCGTAAATAGATACGCATACGCAAAGCAAATAGAAGCACAGTTAAAAAGGATAAACTGGGAACTGTGAAAAAATCATTGAAATACTTGCAAAATTTAATTGTTCCACGTAATATCGACTCCACACGACTACCATCAATTTTTGAGGAAGGTCAAAGATCATTTAATGTAATTTTTAGATCGGAATTAATATTTTCAGCGATAAAAATAATAATTTGTGCACATCTGACGTTCAGTACACCTTCGTAAAGTTTCTAATGTCACTGATAAATTATTTACGAGCATTTGTGTAAATAAGTTGGTATCCTAAGTGATAGAGCGCCAAATGGTGTAATATTTATTTTTGGAACACGAAATCTGAAAACTGACAATTTCCTACGAAATTTATGTCACATTTCTCCTCAAATGAACGTCTAGCGCGCCGAGATTTTCCCATCATTGAGAGATAAGGCGATCACTCAATCTATGGTTTTCCCACGGGGGGTTTTTACGTAATTGGAGTAGAACTTTTAGAAAGAAGTTATGAAAGCAAAGTGTTTTAGCTAAACGTTAGATTAGTTTCGTGGGATAATACTCCGTAACTCACTCATGCTCACTTTTATTGTTTGTCTGAGAGCTTATAGTCTCAGTTGCATACGAGGTTCTTGCTTCGTCATCACTTTTCCTTTCCTGTGACTGTCTCCCTCTTACTCTCTTGTGATTCCGCCAAGTCCCATTCCTCGAAGTTCTCTCCACGCTTTGTCTTGGGAGTTTCACATCCAGAACGGCCTAAGTGTGAAGAATGAAAACCCCATCCGGGTTTTATATGGAAAATCAACTAGACTCGGAATTAATATAAAACAGGTACGAGCCGATCAACGCAAAACCTTTTTAATTACCTTTCTGACGTGTCGCCTGATGTAAGTAGTAGTTGTTTATCAAGGGGCGACAACCGACAGTTGAGGTCGTTTGCGCAATTTAGGGGGATGTGTGGAATATTTGGTAGAGGTTGGATTTTCAATGAATGGGGTGAAGGATGTAGAGTGAAACCTACTCTAATATTTGCCGACTCTGGTAAAGAGAGGCACCTAGGGGTCACAAAATGTAACGTCCCATCCGAAGGACGGCGTACTACAGTAGAAGTGCTCTGCGCATGGCACCACAAAAAGGGATCATAATAATACTGAAAATTCCTCTCAACTCTGGGATTCGAACCCGGGTCCTCAAAGTGGGAAGCCTGTACGTTAATACCACACCATCCCATTCTTCGGCGCTTGAAGTTGCTCCAGCGCAGTACTTGCTACATCTAGAGCCACCTCCGCCTCTGAAAATCTGATGACTCGGATTGTAAGGGCATATTCACGCAGAAAAAAATTATGTTTGTGGTATAATTGACTTGATGAATTTTTTAAAAGGAAATTCAAGGTAGAACGGAGTTTTAAATTGATCAAACTTAGTCCTGCCAACTGTTGTTTTTATCAGGAAACACTCTTTCAACTCGCAGAGGTGGTTCTCGGGTTAGACTGCGTGAGAGTCATTTTTGGCTCAACGTTTCTCTTCCGTTGCAGGGAGCGTCTTCAGGAGCGAAGTGATCTTTCGTGCTATTCCATTCCTCAGCTTTCGTCCTTTCACTTTTTGACCGTTAGGGTTTAACGGCCGTTGGTTGGTTAGGTAAGGGTGGGGGTGGTAGATAGTGTGTTTTTCCTTTCCCTTTTTGGCCGTTTGTAGATATTTTTCTTTCCCCACGTAAGAGGCGTTTCCAGGTGTTTGGTAGGTGGAGGCCGTCGTCCCGGTTGTAATTCTGTGGTCGTTTCGTTATTTCAATAGACTTACGAATTAGCCTAGGGAAGTAGTATTGTTTTTCGCTAAGACTTTCGTGTTGTCGAAGTCTATTTTATGCCCTGGCTCCGACATGATGTGCTCCGCAATGGTTGATGTTTTCCATTGTCTGCGAAAGCCTCCGATCTACTCTTTCAACTGGTCTATGCATTTATTGGCACAGTTACAAGTAGACAAATGAAATGCTTGCTAGGGAAATGAGGTTGGTCTACTCATATTATTTCATCTGAACTCTCGGCATGAATTTTGCGTACAACTATAGTAAAAATTACTTCGAAATCAGATAATCATTGGACACACCTAAAGCATTATGATACGTGAGATATTTCCACGGGGCATGAGTCAATGTTAGGAGTTGTACTGTCTATATTATAGTTTATTATTCTGAAACAATTTATTCAGGTCCAACCGTTTAAATAGAGCTTGAATCACCACAAGACTTCAATAGCAGAGGAATGGGAACATTGCTCATGCGGAAGATGAGCTAAATATTTTTTGATACGTTTATTAATAATTTTTTAGTTATTCCGGCGCCCCTGACGCATCCCTTGGGATCGCAATAATCCCTTGGTCTGCTATCAGTCTCCCCATGGGCCGAACCACCTGAGTTAACACAGCGCCCATACTAGGAGCAGGAATACAACCTGCAACTTTTGAACTAGCAGGCGAGCCCTTCACCAGCCTGAATAATCAAGCCAACATGATGTATATGGAAATAATTATCGCTGGAGAACAAAAAGAGCAGTCAATGGAACATATCGGAAGAAAGATCAATTTACAGTGATTTACAGAGAAACAAGGACACTGCCAGATAGGGTGCAAACTCTATCGATTTACGCCAGACATCGAAGAGCTGTGAATTTGGTTAGAATCAAATATCAGAGAATCTACAGCGCTGAATTTTTGGAATAAAAGAGAAGATAAACAAGGAATGAATTATAATATATGATGGGATCAATTCAAGGATTTATAAGAATGGGTCAAGTGCTTCGGTGTTACACTGACATGAGCATTTTAATGGGGTACACACATTAGGTGAATATGTTGCCTAAGCCTTTAAGGACTAGGTTTCATTGGACGGATTGCAGGAAAATGTAACGAAAACGTAGGACAGAGATTTCACTGAATTTTAGTTGGATCACATTGGGAATGCGCGGCAATTAACTAGGCTCCATTGAAGAAAAACTTTAAATTAAGTAATAACAAAGTTTGAGAGGGTCCTCCAGTTTTTTTTAAAAAGAATATTACGAGAAGCGGGTAAAGATCGCGGATATATGCTGCATGTAGTCATGGATGTTCACGATTATATTTGTATGTACGAGTATATGAGTGTAAATGTGCGTGTTAGCTAATAATTCTGCATGTAAGCCTGATGACCCAACATCCCCACCACACTTCCACGCTTGCGGGGTCTTATGTAAATTTAGATGTAGATTAATATTAATATTTGATTGATGGATTCCTTATCGGTGTGTGTAATACCGTACCATAAAAGTCAGAAAAAATCAATGGCCGAAGAGGGATTAGAACTTGCAATACTCGGGCTGGCCAGTAGGCTTTAATCCTAAGGGGTCAACATTAAAAAAAATTTTTTTAGTCGACCGACGAGGTAAGGGGAACGAGAAAATTTCCATAGATATTCAATGAAGCTCCATCTCATGATAAACAAGTACTATTGATGCCCTTGACACGTATTCAGGTCCTATTTCAGATTTTGTTGAGTTTTCCTTTAACAAATCACTCGTGCGTTATTGCGTGAGAAATATCGAAAGTGCAATTTCATCTCCTGAATAACTGTTTATATTTACAAGTACGTTTATTTCGGCACTTCCAGTTTCGACCGACGATAGACGACATCATCAATTACGACAACGTTGATACGGCCAGTAATGTCATTGTTTGGATCATACATATACTATATAATAATATATCATATACATTATTATATGGAGCGTGGTTTTGTACGCTTGGGAAGCATGGTCATGAAGCAAAATGATAGGCATTGGAGGATTTTGAAAAGTGATTGTGGAGAAACATGAAAAGGGTGGAATGTTACACTGAGATCTGCGGGGCCTTAATGTAACCAAGTGACCCGATTCTTTGATCCTGCGTTCGTCGCTTATGTGTGTTCCTATCCCTTTTCCTTTTATCTATTTCCAGGTGAATGAATATATATATATATATATATATATATATATATATATATATATATATATATATATATATATATATATATATATATATATATATATATATAACATTCAAACACGAAATCCCGCCATACGGCGAACAAAATTAATTCACACATAGAAATAGATATAACGAAAGGGGATAGGAAAACACGTAAAAGATGAACACAGGACACGTGGGGAAGGCGGATTTGAGCAGATCACAAATGTAAAAATATTTCCTTAACCGGGACTTGAACACCGGACTTTCCATTTGCCGGGTGGATGCGCTCCCAGTTACGCGTAATTTTCGTTTCCGGTCTAATGAGTGAGTGAGTAAATGAGGATGCACGATTTGTAATCGAAAACTTAGAAATTGAATCAATGTAGGTCTTCGAAGTGTTTTATTGTTGTATTTTTTATGTTATAGCGCATTACACCTCTTTTAATCATTCATATTTGAAAGTTAGTCCCTAGCAATACGGTCCAAGAAGTAGCGATCTCCTTCGGAAAGGAGGAAGAATGTTAAATTTTGTCCTGGACGAAGAACTCCTGTAGAATTAGGACATTATGTAACAGATAATACGTTATCTATTTATTTCATAATAAATATTTAATTAGTAAATGTAGAGGTGCATAAATAAAGTCCTAAAGTGAAAACGGGAGTCGGTTGGGAGTCTCAAAAGGAGAAAATACCTGTATATAGTATTCTTTGGAGGGATTGAAACGTGTACTTAATGCTTAATTCAGGTCCAAGTTTGCACGATTAAACTTCACCGGCTTTCCCGTTCAAATTTAATGATAAAAATAGTTCTTTGTCTAACGATTATGAATCGGAAATCTGGTATTTAAGAGGAAGGGCGTAGAAACGCGGATGCCTGGCGAAAAAGAATGGAGAATATAAGTTGGATGGAGAAGAAGACATAAGCTGAAGTTTTGGTGGGCCAGGAGTTGAAGTTTTATCGGGATAAATCCGAAAAAGTCAGCGGAAGCGTAATGAGAAAATACTGGCAGGTGTAATGGCATGGCGATGGGATAAAATAGAATGGAGAATGTTAGATTAAAGATGGAATTAGAGGAAGGAAAATTGTGAGATTTTAAGATTTCATGAAGGCAGCCAGAAGTTACGAAAAAGCAGGTATTTTCGACCAAACAAAAGGAAGTTCTGTTCTGCAAGTACCAACGTGCGTACTAGATTTTAGTCCTTAGGCACATTTGGAAAACATTTCTTTTCAAGTGAGTTGGATATCTTGAATGAAATTCATTAGTATTTGTTGTCATCGATGGATTAATGGTTTTAAGTATAGAAAACATATCCATAAACAGTCCAGTAAGCTTACGTTAACATCTGAATCATCTCATACGCATTCACCCGTACAAAAAACATAGCCAGCTGGACCTCCATAGTATCCCTCGTGAGTGATGCAAGAATATCAATGCTACGACTGACTTTCTCGTAGGAATTCGTCGATTGGTATTTGCCATACTTATCGGCTACCGCTTCGTAGGATTCTCTAGCAAAATAATGTAATGACGAGCATTTGTTTCGAAGCTTTCAACTGAATTACGGGGGTGTGGTTGGAGTGTGAGGACGCTAATAGAATCCTGAATTTCTCTTTATTTTCGTTGCATTGGCAGCTGGCATTACCTTGGCTTCAGAACGTCCTGCTTTCCGTAATTTTTAGGCTTCAGTCAAAAGAAAGGGCTGAAAAAGGGTACTAGGATGGAGGTAAATGGCAAAAGAGACCCATACTGACGTAGAAGAGGGAGGAATAGAAAAGAAGTTCGCGGGAAGGCAAACGACCAACTCTGCTATCTGTTTGTTTTTGTATTTTTTTTTGCTGTGTAGAAACACTCCTGCAGAGATTATGAAACGCCTATCGTTCCCTTAGACGTCTGCGTTTAGCGAATCCAAAGTGTTTCAGGAAAAAATGCAGGTGAGGAAAAACGGAGAGAGTGTGAAAGATAAAGAGGTTAAGGGGTAAGAATTGGAATGGGGAGTTGCGAGAAGCCTGTAATTCATTAGGTATATGTTGTTCGATGGCACCTTAAAGATTTAGGTACTGCAACACACATCTTGCACTTAATCTCCCACGTTCGTATCTATTTTGTAATGCTTACTCCTTATATAACGCTCTCTGTTCTCCGTTCTCTCCGTTGATCCACGTTCTTCCTGCTTCAAGAATGTTGCATAACACTGTCAGAATGGGCTTGATTTTACTATTGCAGTGGTAGAATATTATTTTTTACATATTTAAAAAGATACGTTTAAAAAATTATATATATATATATATAAATAAATAAATATATATATATATATATATATATATATATATATATATATATATATATATATATATATATATATATTCCTCAGTGAGGCGGCTGCAATGGCGTCTGACCCCAGTGGGGCGGCCATTAAGTGATGGTGTCACGTTAAAAACACTATTGAGGAAGGCAACGGGAAACCACCTCAATTATGATTCCCAAGAATATTATGATGGGCACTATAGATAATATGAGTCCTGGCAACTACGGGACACGGCCCAAGAGGCCGTGTGTCGTGCCCGGCAGCGGGAGAGGCAAGGCTTCCGCGGTCGTCATCCCACGAAACCCTTGCGGGGAAGAAATAACTTCAGCAGGACAGAAGACTCAGAAGAAGGCGAAAGTAGTTAGAATAGGAACCTGGAACGTCAGGACAATGTTGAGGAGAGGCAAATTAGAAAATATTAAGCGAGAGATGGAAAGAGGTAACATAGATGTTTTAGGCCTCTGCGAGGTGAGATGGAAGGATAGCGGGGATTACTGGAGTGACAATTATAGAGTAATATACAGCGGGGGGGATGAGAGCCAACGAGGGGTTGCCGTAATTTTAAATAAAGGGGTAGGAAGAAGCGTAGTCAACATAGAGCAAGCGACAGATAGAATTTTACTCGTAGAGATTAAAGCAGAGCCGACGAACTTGGTCATTATTCAGGTATACATGCCACCGAGCAACCACAAGGAGGAAGAAGTCGATAGGATGTATGATGAGTTAGAGGATATAGTCGCGAGTGTTCCTGCAGGGAAACATTTGATAGTGATGGGGGATTGGAATGCGACGGTAGGCGAAGGAAGAGATGGTGGTGAGGTGGGGGACTATGGGTTAGGCACGAGGAATGAACGCGGGGAGAAAGCAATTGAATTCTGCAGGAGACAGGGGTTAGTCATCACTAACACATGGTTTAGACACCACAAAAGGCGTAGGTATACATGGAAAATGCCAGGTGACTCAGAAAGGTATCAGTTAGATTATATTATGGTTAGGCACAGGTTTAGGAACAGTGTGATCAATTCGCACAGTTTCCCAGGAGCGGATGCGGACTCTGACCACAATTTAGTTGTTATGAAATGTAATGTTCGTTTCAAGAAGATAAGGCAAGGGCGGCGGGTTAAAAAATGGAATTTAGAAGCAGTAAATGAATTAACGAGGAAGGAGTATCAGGAGGCTGTAGAGAAAATGATGGATGACGGTAAAGAACTGAGTATTATCGAAGAAAAATGGGAATGTATCAAGAAAGGGATATTGGAAGCCGCGAAAGACACTATAGGAACCGTTAATGGGAAAAGGATAAGGAAACCATGGGTAACGGATGAGATGATTGCGAAGATGGATGAGAGAAGAAGATGGAAAAATGTAAACACAGAGTTAGGCAAAATGAAGTACAAAGAGTTAAACAATAAATTGAGAAGGGCCACAAATAAAGCAAAAGAAGAATGGTGGAAAACGCAATGCGAGGATATGGAAAGTTTACAGAAGAAGGGTGAAATTGGTGCTCTATACAGCAAGGTTAAGTTATTATCGGGAAGTAAGAAGGCAAGAGCTGTGCTAACAGTTAAAGATAAATGGGGTAAGATAATAGTTGAACCAGGAAAAATCCAAGAGAGATGGAAGGAATATATAGAAACACTGTATGGTAAAGAACTTAGGCCGACAAGGTTAGACATAGAAAAGGAACATGACGTAGAAGAAGATAGCTTAGGTCCAGGCATACTCGACGATGAAATAGAAAGGGCATTAAAGGAGATGAAAGCAAATAAGGCTGTGGGGGTGGACAATATTCCTGTAGAAATGTTGAAATGGTTAGGGAAAGGTGGGAAAAAGGCCATATATAGACTGATTCGTAGTATCTATGAGGAAGGAATCTGGCCGGAAGATTTTGTGAGATCGGTGTTAGTTCCTATTCCAAAAAAGGCAAAGGCTTCGTCATGTGAGGATTACAGAACAATAAGTTTGATATCCCACGCAGCTAAAGTTATTCTCAGGATCATCAACAAAAGGATAGAGAGTAAGGCAAATGATTACTTAGGGGATGATCAGTTTGGGTTCAGAAAAGGAAGAGGTACGCGTGATGCCATTGCAGTAATGAGATCACTAGTCGAGAGGAATATAGAATACAATCAGGACGTTTTTGCCTGTTTTGTAGATTTCGAAAAAGCGTTTGATAGAGTGAATTGGGAAAAATTAATGCGTGTATTGCAGAAAATAGGAATGGATTGGAGGGACAGGAGACTGATCCGCAACCTGTACATGTCTCAGACTGCTCAGGTGCGAGTGGGGAACGGAGAGTCTGGATGGGCAGTGTTAGGAAGAGGTGTAAGGCAGGGTTGCCCATTGTCACCGGTACTGTTCAACGTATATGTAGAGGAAATGATTAAAGAGGCATGGGAAGAACTGGAGGTAGGAATGAAAGTCGGAGGGGAGCTCGTAAAATCGGTTAGGTTTGCTGATGACCAAGCATTAGTTGCTCAGTCAGCCAAGGGGTTGCAAGCATTGTTGAGTGAATTGGAGGTTCAGTGCGATAAATATGGGATGAGAATCAATATTAATAAAACAAAGGTTATGCGATTTTCCAGAAAGAAAAAGGCTAAGCTAAATATTAAAATAGGCAGGGAAAGAATAGAGCAGGTAGAGCAGTTTACATATCTCGGAAGTGTTTTGGACCAATACGGTCAAAGTGGTAGGGACGTAAGGAGAAGAATTGCGCTAGGCAAGGAGGCTTTCTCAAGGAGGAGGGAGTTGATGACGGGGACGTTGAGTAGGGATGTTAAGAAAAGACTCGTAAAAACTCTGATATGGAGCGTAGCTATGTACGGCGCGGAAACGTGGTCGCTGAAGCAGGAGGATAGACGTAGATTGGAGGCTTTTGAAATGTGGGTGTGGAGAAGAATGGAGAAGGTGAAATGGACCGAAAGGAAAACAAATGAGGAAGTACTGGAAATGGTGGGTGAGGAGAGGGGTTTGTTGAGAGAAATTCTATGGAGGCAGGAAAAATGGATGAAAGGCGTATTGAGCGGTAGTGGAATGTTGAAGAGGGTAATAGAGGGGAGAATGTTGGGCAAGCGAGGTAAGGGTAGGAACAGGATAGGGATGTTGGACGGGATGAAGGGAGGAAAGAAGTACACCGAGATGAAGAGGGACCTGATATAGATTAGTTTGCTAGGTGGGGAGTCACAAAATGTTTATTTGATAGTTGTGTCCATCCAAAAACCTACCTTAACCGGTAGATTACCTAATAATAATATATATATATATATATATATATATATATAAATTCACTGATAGTCATAACAAACACAGAAACCAAAACACAAAAGAGGAAAAACTCACTGGTTCTCGAATTTTCGGTGGTCCAACCACCTTTCTCAAGAGGAATTAGGAACAGAACTGAGTTCTGTTGAGTTGATTGATGAGTTCTGTTCCTAATTTCTCTTGAGAAAGGTGGTTGGACCACCAAAAATTCGAGAACCAGTGAGTTTTTCCTCTTTTGTGTTTTGGTTTCTGTGTTTGTTATGACTATCAGTGAATTTACATTACACGTTTGTGGGTTTTCCAAAAAAGTGTATATATATATATATATATATATATATATATATATATATATATATAAAGATTGATTTCTTCGAAGTAACACGGAAGGGTTGAATAAAAAACTTAGACAGTGACACACAGCACGAGAACACATAAAAAGAACACTCACAATAATATCTTGATAATTTCGACGGACTCGAACTCCGTCTTCTTCGGAAGATAAGATATGACTGAGTCATGTCTTATCTTCCGAAGAAGACGGAGTTCGAGTCCGTCGAAATTCTCAAGATATTATTGTGAGTGTTCTTTTTATGTGTTCTCGTGCTGTGTATTGCTGTCTAAGTTTTAATATATACATATGTATTTTTATATCTATTTTGTATTTAAGTCCTAGGATTGGTTTATTGTAGCTCTCCATTCGCCTCTATCTAATGTTAGTTCCCTCAATACCTAATACCTTTTTTGTTTTAAGGCTTTCTTAATTTGTCTTATGTACATATCTCTTGGTCTTCCTCGTGTGATCTTTCCTTCTTTTTTCCATTTTATTATGTTCCTAATCAATCCATGGTGCCTCAATGTGTGTCCAATCCATCTATTTTTCTTCTATGCCGTAGAGTTCTCCATATGGTTCTATCCTCTTCCGCTCTTCTATATACTTCCTCGTTCCTCACTTTGTCTGTCCATTTAATCTTCAGCATTCTCCTCCAGCACAATGTTTCAAAGGCTTCTATTCTTCGCTGGTACACTCTTCCAATGTTCTAAATCACGGAACCCTAGAGTGCCATGCTCTACACGAAAGTCTTGACGAATTGTTTCCTTGGTTCCAGCCGTAGGTTCTTTATATATATATATATATATATATATATATATATATATATATATATATATATATCTCGAATTAGCACTAGTAGACAAAGACAAAAACACAGAAACACCCAAAAAAGAGAAACTCACTAGGTATAGAATTTTCGGTGTTTTGTACCACCTTTCTCAAGAAAAAGGACAAAACTGCATATTTATATGTATACATATAATATATATGTATATATAATATATATATTAATATATGTATATATTTTCGTCGAAGTAACGCGGAAGTGTTGAATAAGAAAAACTTGGACAGTAAGAAACAATATAAGAGCACATAAAAAAAACACTAACACCTTGTTTCTTAATAATTTCGACGGATTTAGCTCCGTCTTCCTCAGAAGAGTACTGCTGTTTATTCTGAGGAAGACGGAGCTAAATTCCGTCGAAATTATAAAGAAATAACGTGCGAGTGTTCTTTTTATGTTTTCTTACATTATTTGTTGCTGTTCAAGTTGTTTGTTTATTATATATATATATATATATATATATATATATATATATATATATATATATATATATATATGAGTCTGACCTGAAGAAGGCCTCGGAGTAGGCCGAAAGCTTAAATCATCTACAGTGTGAGTGTCCTTTTACGTGTTATCTGTTTTATTCTGTGTCCTATTGTGCCGTCCAAAAGTTATATTGCTCTCGTGAGTACTTCCGCATCATCGATATATATATATATATATATATATATATATATATATATATATATATATATATATATATATATATATATATATATATATATATAATGTCACCATGAAATGGTTATTTGTGAAATAGTCTTCGATCAGTATACAGCATATTAACAAATTAGGAAAAAGGTCACCGTTTTTGAAAGACAAATGGAAAGGTTTACAGGCTAACCCACTCATTCATGACCTTCTGTAAAGTTATGGTATTTTTATTTTTCGAGAAGAATACTAGTTATCCTTCCAGATTATTTAATTAAGGGTTTTTCAAATGCATATGGTTATTTGAGCCAGATTTAAAACGTTCGGAATTGTCTTAAATTTAAAATAATGTTTTTCGGAAGTATCTATTGCCATAATGATTTCCTTCTAGTATTTGAGTGACACTTCAAGATCGTCAACAAAATATATTTATGTAATAGCCGAGAAATCAATTAAAAATTTCACATCTGAAATTTCTTTCATAAATAACGACTCTACCTTTTTTTTTTTCAAAATTTCCTAATGTCGTGAATCGCTCAAAATAGTTGTTCCTAGACATGATATTTTGAATAATAATTATTAATTATTTTAAATAATGATTAATAAACTAACGCCTTGATTTAGAAAAAAATGAAAGAAAAAATGGACAAAAAACTGCAAATCCACAAATTGATTTTTTTTGTTTTACACTTTCCACAACCATGGTTCCACAATTGACATGGTGACATCATTGAGTTACCACCAGGTGATATCACACAGTTGGTGAATCCATGGTCACCGAAAGCGGGCAAAAATTAATAATTTGTGCTATTTTAGTGTTTTAATTTTTGCCTGCACGAATACGAAATTCAAAATAATAAATTTTTTATTCAAATAATTCAAATTAAGTAACGAATCAAGGAGTTTAAAAAAATGGAGAAAATATAAAAAAAAACATTGCCACAGGCAGAGATAAATGAAAAGTGAGTTTCGACTGAAGAGTTAATATCTTCAGGTTTCTAGACCTGAAGATGACTAATTTATTAAAACATTTTATTTGTTGAAGAGTGCTTAAATATATAGACTTACCTCCGCGACATCAATCCGGAAGCTATGATTCCAAACTGGATATCATTATGGTGAGGCTATCCGTCTAATTTTAGATAGAAACGGTTTGAATGTGTCGATTGGAGCGATTGCCTAGATAAAACGTTCTAGTTCCCCTTACCGAGACAACTACTTGGAACCTTTTCCGTCGTTCATTCAATCTATTTCTCTACTTCTTTTTAGCATTTAATACAATCCTTGCAGAATTTCCCCAGTTCTTCTTTCCGCATTTCTTTTGCCCTGGGAGCTCCAAATGTTCCATCAAACCCATTGGCAACGGAGACAGCATCGGAGGCAGCAGCATCGTCGGTAGTAAAATTGGACGTCCGATTCTTTTCCTGTTTGAAAGAAAAATATCAATGTAAATAATCGAGTCTCCGTAGAAATTTTCAACAAAAATTTACAATTAGTTCAAGAGTCACAATTTTTAAATATATTGATACATTTTCGTTTTCTTCTGTTAGTGGTAAATGAAGGAAAAGGCTCATGATTAAGGTAGCGCATATGCGCTAAGAAATCAATGAATCGAATTTTACTTGACGGACATTATGTTATTCCTAGATTAATTTCCCCGATGTTATTTTTAGAGTGAATGTAATGTAGTATAGATAATCGAATAGAGTGAATCGTATTTTCAACGAAAAGGTCTTTTTAAGCGAATTCTAAGATCTGTGAATTGTTTCGAGTATTTTTAACTTTTCTGTGTCAATTTGCCTGATTGATTCGAAATGTTTTGTGGTTTGCGGAAAAAATATTGGCAAATTTTTAATCATGCACGAGCGTCAGAATAAAAAAATTAACTTTAAAATGTTGGATCAAAATGTTTTTTGTTTTTGTTTTCCAACCTGAAGTAAATTTCAAAAGAGCAAAACACTTAATATCGAACATGAAAAATGAATTCTATGCGGAAAGAACTAAGAGCATCCTGAATCAGAAGCAGAATCTTTTGAGTGAAACGAAAGACTATTTCTGTCATATATGATGGAAATAGCTGGGAAATAGGCAAATAGCATGGGTATAAATATGCAAATGTCCAGGAGTAAACGGTCGAAACGTCACCGAGAGCTTTAAGTAGGAACTTTCTAAAACGAGTTTTACAGAACCCACTCAATCAACACTGACGCCTCCAACAATACAAACATTGTATGAGCCAATGAAAGGAATAGCAAAGATACATACAGATGGAAATAGCAAAGCTAGAAAATAAATATCCGCAAATATCTAAACAAGTAAAGACTCAGGTCATGTGTATATCATCATAGAATAATAAAAGAGTGTACTCAAGATCGCACTTAATTTAGAAAGCTACTCCTGAACCTCATAATAGAGTGAACACCTAACAGATAATATCTTAAATGAGACTTTTTTAGCTATCAAATTTTAATGCACAAAATTGCAAAGTGCTCAACGTTATTTTTCAAATAGGGAGCGTTTCAAAAAATAAATATTAATACCTAATAGGTATTACTAAATAGAGAGCGCTTAAGTCATCAAGTTGGGAATGGTTCAAAGAGGATTTGGAAATAGGAATTGATGATAGTGCTATTATGCTGTTTACTCTCATTCGATGAATTTAACAAATATTTCTTAAGGTGCGTCTTTATATTTTTATTTCGCTAATACAAGAGTTACGAAAAACTCATTAAATCAATTAGTTGAAAACTTCGTACCAGATCATTTGTCTCGATAGCAATAGTGAAATTAGGTAAACTATTAGATTAGATTAATACATAATAGTCGTTAAGTCGAGAACCTGTGCAAAATACCTTTACGCTCAACTTGGCTTGATTCTCAGTGAGCCAAACAAACATTTTTTTGACACTTTTTTATAAAAAGAGAGTTCGGAGAAAAATTTAAAACAGGTATTGATTTATTTTTCTCCAGTATTCACAAAGATTATGTAAAACAATAATATGAATTTCATAGCAAAAGGAAAGTGTTTAGATATAATCTCTTTGGATCATGAATAAGGCGGGGAGAAGAGGATGCTCTAGAAAAACATATTGAAATGAAATTATTGTCTTTCCAATTCCACACGATTTATTTAAAACACGAAGCAGGTTTCGATGTTGAACGTCATCATTTGAATGATCATCATTTCATTTCAATATGTTATGTAAATTCCATAAAGTTTCGCCGGAGACAACGAATTCTAGAGAAACATTTTAACAAAATATGTAACACATCTAATGTAGAAAGGAGAACCGTGGTTTTGATTTATTGGATGAAGATGTTCCACCTTTTAGTTCTTGACACTCTAAAGACGTCAGTTATACCATATAAAGATAAGCACATAAGGGTACTTGGAACAATACCGGATTGGTATATGTAATCCTGGTAGGCGCATGGCTAATTAATGCCATGGTGAGTGACTGGGCTTCAACTGGGCGATATTTTCGAGTTATTCAACGGAATTGTCTTCTGGGCCCGAGTAATCTTTTGTCCATTCGAAATACTGTTTTGAATTATTTTGTCGCATTAAAAATCGCATGATTAACCAAAAGATTTCTTGATCTAAACTTTTAACACTGATAAGTATTGTCATTACTGGTGATTCACGACTGCTGATAACAGATAGCCTCTTTTATTTATAAGGCCAGCTGAAAGGCTTTTATGAAAGTGAAGGTAATGGAGAAAACTTCTTGGACAAAATCTTGTTTCGAAGGTAAGATCACACCGTTCGGATGAAGGATTATCCATGTGAAAGTGGCTTTTAACGAAAGGGTAGCAATTCACCCCTCTCTCTATCTCTGAATCAATGTAAAAAGGGCGAAATAAAACAAAATCAAGAATTTTCGCAAAGGAGGAGTCGAGACGTGGGGAATACATATGAGAAGTGTAAGTTTTGAAAAAAAACTATCTTTGTGAAAATGATGGTTTGAAAATTGAAAATGAAATGTGATGAAACATCCTATTTCATCTCCAGTAGGCCCAACATTGAATAGGTCACTGGAATTCGAATTCTATGTATCCAGGGAGTATTGCCTCAAAAATACAACCATATAAGAGGAAAAGTCACTCGGCTTTATTTAAAATTTTTGAAATTACTTGAAGCAGCATAGCCCTAATTCCTGCATAATCTGGACTAGATGGAGGCCTTAAGGACTCTTTGCTTCATTAAGCTAATTCCAAAGGTCACCGTTAAAAGTTACTGTTCCGTTCCTGTTCCGTCTTCCGTTATAAGTTACTGTTGCGGCATCTCCCGCAGTTTCTTGAAAAATATTGGAAATAATTGAAGTCTCGTGCATCTTCTACATATATTCATCATGCATCCATTCATTTGCATCTGGAATCAAGTGACCAAAGTGGAAGTTTCCGAAAGGATAAATTCAAAAGGATACGTTTCTTTCTCTTGAAAAATTGACGATCGCCCACCCCAATGAATACCCAGAGGAAAGCGCTAACCAGTTGATGGGTCGGATCTTCCGTTTGAAATGACAGTGTTCTAACACCTCCTGCCACACGTCCCCGTGAAGATTCGCACTGTATAAAATAAGATTAGATAAAAAGTTTCTTCCTCGACCCTTTCCTTACTGCCGTGACGCCCCTTCTCGCACAAACTCGCGAGGAATTGCAACGTAATGAGTGCGTTGATACTCAATTGAATGATTTTTTTGAGGCTACAAAACTGCATAGGTTTCCAAGTGAAGTTTAAGCGTCGAAAAATAGTCCTTTTCGTTCTCAAATTCTCTATTTTCTCTTATTCTCATCAGTCTCTTTGCTATGTTTTTGTTTCAGTTGACGTGACTTTTCATCACCCTTCTGTTTGCAGAAATTAAACGCGTAAAAAACAGGGTGATTTCCTTCAAAATTTCGGGACACGGGAAAAAAGGTTTCCCCTCAGATAACGAATCGTGCATGAGAATAATGAATGATTGCCTCTCTTTTAGTTTTGCAGTCTATTCATTTAATTTTATCGTGAGTTTCATCATGTCGTCTTAAATCATTCGGTTCTGGCGTCTTAAGAATTCCTCTTCCCTGCGTCAAAAAGTAATACCCATTACTCAGTACCTTTCCAGAAAACTCTAGCATTTTCATCCAATATTTTCGCGAGTCGACTGTCTCGCCTCATAGCTTCTGTAATAACCCCGTTGCACTCACTTCCTTATCGTAGCAGTTTTGGGAAAATCTAACAGGATAAACGCCACATTTGTAATTCCTTAATTAACACTTTCTTCCCTGGGTTCCTTATTGAATGAGGCCTAACTATGTCGAAGAAACACTTCTCCTTCACTCGTAATTCAATCTACCTATATTATTATTATATAAACCACGTTGCAATTAGGCATTTGTCCTGGTGGCAACGGACCAGTCGGATCACTGGTCACTCTTACAATGCACATAAATACATACACACACACACAAGAAGAAAAGATATGAGACAAAATGCTCTTGTATACGATGACACTTTAAGATTACCAACCGGCCCTTTACCGTCACACGTGGGCTATGTTCACACTATATCGTACGTATACAACGCTCCGTTCATCGCCGCACTCCGTCCATAATCACGCACTCTTCAATATATCGTTCCAAATCACTAACTGTTAACACATCATTCACTTTTGCATTACAATTACTCACTCCGTCCAGATCACATACATATAATATTTTAAATAAGTACAATAGCATAGTGATAATCACTGATCAATGACGTTCATCACCCAGTGACTGCTTTACTCTTTTACTTAAAACTCCCAAAATTGGGTATGGAAAGGGCTCAAACAAATCTCCAGGCAGCTGGTCCAAGTCAACAATAGCTCTGTTTAAAAAGGAGTATGTTTTCTTATTTGTTTTTTTGCGTTCTTATTTTTATTTTGTGGTCGTTTTTTCCCTTAAAGTTTGGCTCTTCTATTTGATTTAATTTTCTTTGTGAATGACCCGCAAGGTCTGCTAACGTTTTGTGTGCCCTGCGCAACGTCATATTTTGAAATGTCATGTTCTTAGTTATTTTAATTCACAATTCCTTTTGTTTCGTATACTTTGATTACGTTTGTTTTATTCCAAAGTTTTTTTAATGCGGATTCGTTATCATTCAATTAGGATGCCATTATTTTCATCAGTTCGAAATGTCCCAAATATTGAAAATCTCGCAAGAATAAATCTGCCATCCATCTTCTGGACTGGTTTCTCCTTAATCTAATTGCAATCTAATGTCGTCCGCACAAAGGTATGTAGTCTGTATAATCTTATGTTTCTGATTGCGTGGTGAGAACAGAACCTCATTAATGTTTTTCGGAAAAGGTAGGGCTCGAATCGAACTACGTTGTGAGACTTGAGGAGTAATTTCGCCTCATTTGGGGGTCTTATGATTTTTCGAAATATTGAATGCATGAGTTACCAATTTAAATTTCATAATTAAGGAATTTATTAGAGGTCAGAGAGGATACGCTGGATTTGTCTAATATCTATAACGAAAGACAACAATGTGTTATTTGGCTCATTGGAGTCATTCAATACACTTGGGCAGCAAACTGTGGCCAAGGAAGACAATTAGAAAGGTGCAGGAACACTCGAGCTTACGTCAGAAACCAAATGATTTAATGTGAATCCTGATTATATCGGCAAATGATACCAATAGGTTGAAATAAGGAAGATGATTAATTGAGGATAATGGACTCCTGCAATGGCATAGAGAAAATATTTATTCCTTCTTCCTTCGTGTGATCTGCGGTGTCTGGAGAATTTCGTAAATTCATTCAAACACACATTCCGATAATTCTGATGGGGAAGTCATAGTTGTCACGTTCATGATCATTGTGTTTACTCATAAATGTATAGCTATAGGAAGATGGAAATATTCGGGAGAATGTTGAGAAAGCAAAGTAGATGGAGGAAAAGAATAGTACTTCGGGATGAAATCAATGGAGGTAGAAAGTTAATTTGTGTTATGGACTTTAAGGATATTTTGTGCATTGCTAATCACGCGCATGTGTACAGTAGTATGACATACCAGGATCTATCAAGATACTTTCCTAACCAGGCTAAAACTACGGCTAAAAAAAGTAGGTCGATGTTTTTATGTCCTCTACCGTACGCCCACGTGGCGACTCCCATTGCTTGATGTTAATGTAGATGAGGGTAACCGTCCAGTCACATCGAGGGAAGTGGGAGAAGGGGTCGCCGCAATGGGTCTCCGGGGAAAAGTTAGGAAGGCAGAGAGTGGAATCAGTAGAAGCGAATGGGGAGGCGGGGAGAGGGGTTGGGGGGTAGGGGGCGGAGGATTTTGGTTGGGTTGGCTGGAAGAACTCTTCTTCAGTGGATGGAAGAGGCATCCCGTGCCACTTAACTGTTTTATGTAACTGATTGCATGTGAACTCTCGAGTGCCCGTTTTTGTTTTGTGCCATCGTACATACTTACATTACCTTCCTTGAGTATTTTTGATTGCGATTTTTCGGCGGTCAAGCCTCATTTCTCAAGGAAGAGAAGTAAGAAGCTGAAGGAAGGAACTTCCTTCCTTCTCTTCTTTGAGAAAGGTGGCTTGACCATCGAAAATTCGAGTTCAACTTCCGTGTTACTTAGACGAAATCATCTATATATGTGTATGTATACATATGTATATATATACACACCCACATAAACATATATATATATATATATATATACACATAAACATATATATATATATATATATATATAAATTCACTGATAAGTCATAACAAACACAGAAACCAAAACACAAAAGAGGAAAAACTCACTGGTTCTCGAATTTTCGGTGGTCCAACCTGTTCCTAATTCCTCTTGAGAAAGGTGGTTGGACCACCGAAAATTCGAGAACCAGTGAGTTTTTCCTCTTTTGTGTTTTGGTTTCTGTGTTTGTTATGACTTATCAGTGAATTTACATTACACGTTTGTGGGTTTTCCAAAAAAGTATATATATATATATATATATATATATATATATATATATATATATATATATATATATATATATATATGTAACCCATATGCGAGGCCTAACTAATCTTCTGAGGAAGACGGAGCTCAATTCCGTCGAAATTATCAAGAAATAACATGTGAGTCATTTGGACGGTACAATAGAACAGAGAATAAAATAGATAACACGTAAAAGGACACTCGCATTGTAGATTGATTAAGCTTTCGGCCTACTTCGAGGCCTTCTTCAGGTCAGACTCTGAATTGTCTGTCGTGAAGAGGCCTCGGCCGACAAAATTCGCGTCGATATATCGTCGTCCCCTCAATATTTCTCCACCACCTATCGTAAGATGAAAATCGCGGGTACCTAATTCCTTAGTCATATCAAGGCACCTTATAATGCACACAGAGGGAAGGGGGGGGGTTTTGCCTCCTCACTTTTAAAATATCCCCTCCTTTCTTCTTGCCGGCAGGCCTTTCGAATCGCCCGTGTTCTCCGAGGATGGCCGGAGGGAGAGGAAATTGTCGAAGCAAGCTTCGATATGGGCGCACGCCACACGGGTCTAGTGGGGGGATATGGGCGTGTGAGGGAGCCGGGGGTGGGTAGTCCACTGGGATCTCCCTCCCTCTCTCTCGAGGGCTTCTTGGGACAGGAGGACGCGCGTAGCGAGAGGGTACAGACACGCGAGCGAAGCCACATTTGCACGAAAAACGAAAGGAAACCTGAATAACAATGTGGAGCCTAGGGGGAGGGTGGGGGTTGGGGGGAGAAGGGGGTTACGGTAGGGGTGGTAAGGGGGAGGGAGGTTTGGGGAAAGTAGGGCGAGGAGGAGGGTTGTCGGTTGGGTGCGGAAGGGGTGTAATGTGCATTAGGAAGCGACGGGGGTGTGGACTGTTAGGGGTTGGTCGAAGGCGATGGTAATGAGGGTGGTAGGGAGGGCCCGGATGCAGAGCTAAGTCCCCTCTCTCTCTCTCCGAAGATCCCTATGTCTCGCTGCAAATTGCTCCCCGTCTCTTCCGGTGGAGAGGATGACGTGCGGAAATTTTCGCGCCTTGCAAATTCAACTCGGGTGCCCTCCTACAATTTCCCTTCCCCCCAAAAAACTCCTTACGCATTTCATTTTGAGGTTGAATTCCAGGGCTTGCTATCTGAGAACATCGGTGTTAATGTGCAGTCGAAATGTCGGGCCCTCAGACTCGTTTTTGGGACTCTGCAGGAACGAAAGTTGCTGCAGTTTTGCGTGGTAATTAATATTTTAATAGTAGTCCAAGGGTTAAGAAATGCTCCTTGGTGGACCCAAAGAATAAGTATCACTAAGTCAATGGAACAATTTCAGAGTGTAAAAATTATTCACCTTGACGGGGATAAGAACCCGGATCCCTCGTAGTCCGACTGAGTGCTTTGGCCAGTTAAGCTACATAGGCGATTTTCAGAGTTAAAGAGGACGCGACTCTGTAGCTTAACTGGCTAAAACACTCGGTCGGACATCGAGGGATCCGTGTTCGAATCCCGGTCAAGGCAAATGATATTTTTACTCTCTGAAATTGTTGAATTGAAATGCACATTAGCGGATGACTCCGTTAAAAGTTACCGTTGCGGCATCTCCCGCAGTTTCTTGAAATTGCGAAGTTCCAACTAATGCGAAAATAAGTACCTTAACGCCGGACACTACAGTAAACCATTTCTTATTCAAACTCCACATGTCTTACACCCCTTCATTCTGTTCAGCATGTTTATTCTTTTCCTAACCTCTATCTCACTGATCCAACCATCCACTGACTGACTTTTCCATCTCACTGACCCAACATTCTCTCCTCTAACATAACATATGTGACATACCATTGGCCCTCATTATTTCATCAACACCCTTTTTTCGCACAAAACCTTCTCTCCTTGTTTTATTTGCCATTTTCGTTCAAGGACATTTTCATCCTTCTCCTCGGTCACTCCTCGAAAACTTCCAATCCACCCAAGTTATCTCGCCACAGCGACGAATTTTCGGCGTCATTAAATTCTTTGCTTGAATCAAAATTTTCAGTAACAATACGTTGTCGCAATTTATTGCAAATTTTATCGGAGTGATAATTTATTTTCAGTTTTAACGAAATTAGGCTGGCTTTTTCTTAAAACTTCACCCGTTTCGGTGATGGAGGAAAAAATAACGAGAGTTTATCAATACCAAAGAGCAGTTCATTGCGTCGCAAATCCGGTGTATTGTTTTTTATATGGGGAATATACCTGCTCGGCTTTCTCCGTCTATGCCATCAATTCATGGCCGTCCACCGTTGCGTGACTTGCAAGGGAGTGCATAATAACGCATCTTCCAATGGGACAAGGGTCAGAGCGCCAAGTTTACCCGAGTTTTAAATTCCAAAAGTCCTTTTCGGCAACCACCGGCGAGCCGGACCAATTTCAGCGAAATATCAGCGTGTGTCGCGTGGAAATGATTATAAAGGAGATTTCTGTCACGAAAAAAAAACAGCTATCAGGAACTCCTGTATCTAAAGAGCGACGTGTTTTCTATTGCAGTCCCACAAGTGTTCACTAGACACTCAATTCCAACAGAAGAACATTTCCTATTTTTTGACAAAAGTGCAGCCTCGAAGGTGAATGCCTGCAGGCTTTTGGAAATTATAACACGTTTTCACGTATAATTCCACCTGTGAGGAAATGGGATATTCTCGTATTCAATTTACGAGTACAATTGGTAAACTCGCTCGGGAAGACGTATCGTCACGTATTTTGCTTCATCTACATAATATCCCGAAAGCGGCCGTAAAGGGCGTGTGGCGGGGGGTGTCAGGTCACCACTCGTATAAGAGAACAAAACGACATGCAAAATTTATACACCCATGCAAACCTACACCCACAGTGACGTATAAATTCATGCAAAAACCCGTTCAAATCACACGCATGCTAACACACACATTATCAACTAATAAACAAATGCACCTTAGAATGTAGTCAAGAGTAATCCAATGACGTGCAAGCTAGAATTTGACAAGTAACAAGGCGAAATTCCACTACCACATGGGAATGCAACATATAATGGTATCCTCCCCCAAGGACACAGGTAGGGAATGTGACCCAATGCTGCAGGTAGGTGGAGGGCCCCCCCACGGAAAGAGACGTGGGATGGAAGGGAAACTCAAAAACAGACAAGGCAGAGCATGCAATACTGTAAAGAGAACTACATTTTTTAAATGCATTCTAATGAGGTCATGCGGAAAGAAAGAGTTTTGACAGAAAAGCACACGAAATTGTAGTCTTGAGTCTATTAGCCGATCTGGCTGCTCAATTTCACCTTGTTTGCAATGAATTGAGATATACAATTTATTCCCCCGGGGAAATTGCGTTTTGCAGGATGCTTCAACTGGAGCAGTAGGGCTGGAAATGAACGTTCTTGGTAATGATGTGGTTTGTGCGATGCAATAATGTCCCTTGGCTCCTCTATTTCGTTATCACAGACAAAAAAGTGGGCGCGTAACTGGGTGATGGTTCAAAGCTTTGACCATCTGGAATAACCGCTCTGACGACCTCCTGATATGGCCAATATAGATATTCTTCCATGCAATTCCTTTGATTATAATATCTCTAGCCACCCAGCTACGGCCTTTATTCTTAAAAAAAATAACCTTAAAAAAGCTTCACTTTTCTAACAATCCTATAGATACATTTACGAGTATTTTCTTTGGATGTAGCGTAACAGGTGACGTAAACTACAGCCTTAACTTATATAACCTATTTATAACTCTCGTGAGTGCATTCTCTCCTTTGAGAAAGGTGGCTGCGCCACCGAAAATTCGGAACACGTTTACGGAGTTTCTTTTTCATGTATTTCTGTGTTTTTGTTTATGTTCACTGGTGCTATCTTGATATACCTTATTATTCATATCCATGAGACTTTCCCATAAGTTATATATCCATATATACGTGGGTGTATATATATATATATATATATATATATACATATACAAACACACATTCAATCACGAAATACCGCCATACGGCGAACAAATATTCATTCACATAGAAATAGAGATAAGGAAATGAGAAAGGAACACATAAAGGACGAACACAAGAGAGGTGGGGAAGGCGGATTTGAGCAGATCACAAATGTAAAAATATTTTCCTCGACCGGGACTTGAACACCAGATCTCTCCACTTGCCGGGCGGATTCTCTAACCACTTGAGCTATCGATAAAATGTATTTTACACTGAAATCTGCGATCTTATAAAGCGCCAAAGTGTTCCGATTCATTGCCCAGGAGATGGCGTTAGGGAGCTGTTACATCCACCAAAGGAGAAATAGACAAACACAAGAGGAGAATGGACCGTAGGTTAGCAGGCATACAACATCATGAAGGATATGAACGGTGCGTTTCATGGCACGCATAGCCAGAAGAAGAGACGAGCCACATTGGCCAAATGCACATTCAATCACGATATCCCGCCATACGGCGAACAAATATTCATTCACCTAGAAATAGAGATAAGAAAATGGGAAAGGTATACATATTTACTTGGACAGCAACAAACAATATAAAAACACACAAAAAGATTACTTAAACGTTATTTCTTTATAATTTCGACGGAGTTTAGGTCCGTCTTCATCAGAAGAAACATTAGTACTGCCCTGTTTCTTCTGAGGAAGACGGAGCTAAATTCCGTCAAAATTATTAAGAAATAACGTGTGAGTGTTCTTTTTTGTTTGTTGCTGTCAAAGTTTTTGATTCAACACTTCCGTGTTACTTCGACGACAGTAGGCCCGCCAATCGCATCTTCAAATGGTGGCCCTTGATTCACGACTGCGTCCTTCCTTGCCTACTTCTACCACACTGCAGACGAAGGGATATTTATTTATTGGAGGGATATTTATTTTATTTATTGAAGGCCTTTTGGGGTGATATTGAGACCCTATGAATAGTCCGTTCTTCCACATAACCCCTTAAATATAGCACCGAAGACAAATGCAAACACCTATGTCCAAGGTGGAGGAAAAACTAACCTATATGGGAATGGAAACTATGACTTCTGGATTGGTAGGCCACCGTCACCGCAGCCGGCATAGTGAGGAGCGTCGATACTGGGGGCAGCTGTCGGTCTGCTTCTCTTATATCGACTACCAAACCAACCCCCGAATCTCCGGCGAGCGTTTGGACGAGACTCGCGACCACGTGGCGTCTTCCAGGCGACTCGCAAAATTTTTTCAATTCGGCAAAGGGACGAAGGAGGGGGTGTCGGAGCCATTATCGCCTCTTCTTACCCACCCAGACGGGGAACAAACAATGGCTGTCTCGGAGTCACCGGGATGAGGGAAGTGAGTGGGTGGGCGGGGTGGATTGACTTAATGAAGTAAGGAAGCCTCTCCCCTCCTCCAACACCCACTCCGCCCCCACGGAGAAGGTGGTGTGGGCGAGAGAACGGTGACGGGTGGAGGAAAAACACACGTTACCCCCTCCCCCCACTTTCCCCATAGGAGGGAGGAGTGTTCTGGGGTAAAGTGGAGGATGGATCATGGAATGGGATTCTTTAAATACCCGTGACGTCTTGGAAAATCGGGCTTGAACAGGACGTCCTGCGTCTGTCTTTGGGACAGCTCGTCCTGAAAGGAAAACCGCGGGAGAGGGCGGGGTGTGCGGTTTGTTTGTGCGGGGACGGAATAGCCCTATATCGGCGGCTCGAATTAATGGCCTGGGATTGTTGTCGTGGGGGGGAGTGCATGCAGGGGGCAAAGGAAGGAAGGGAGAGCCAATGGGACGTCTGCCATAAACCAATTCTGCTCAATATATTCACGGAACCCTTTTCCTTAAATTGAGGAATCCATGCAAAATGCTCGAACTCTGTACTGCGTAGCAAACCAGCCTCTTTGAGGAATTTACTGAAACTGCTCTTTTTATTTGTGGTAAACATTGGTTGTTCTTTAAAAAACCTTAAACGCAAAGCCATACCAGAGTCCCTCGTCGTTGTCAATGTGTGGCGAATGACCTTTTCAGAAGGGAGGAGAAAGGAATTCATTAAAATATCATATTTTGTGATTTCAATTTGAGTCGCAAGTAGACAACAGAGCCTTCCCTTACTCCCCATCCATGACTTATTTGATCTATATTTCAATTCGGGTATACACGCTAGATATGGAATGAGAATCAACATTAATAAAACAAAGGTTATGCGATTTTCCAGAAAGAAAAAAGGCTAAGCTAAACGTTAAATCAGGAGGGGAAAAATAGAGCAGGTAGAACAGTTTACGTATATCGGAAGTGTTTTGGACCAACACGATCAAAGTAGTAGGGACGTAAGGAGAAGAATTGCGCTAGGCAAGGAGGCTTTCTCAAGGAGGAGGGAGTTGATGACGGGGACGTTGAGTAGGGATGTTAAGACAAGACTCGTAAAAACTCTGATATGGAGCGTAGCTATGTACGACGCGGAAACGTGGTCGCTGAAGCAGGAGGATAGACGTAGATTGGAGGCTTTTGAAATGTGGGTGTGGATGAAGATGGTGAAATGGACCGAAAGAAAAACAAATGAGGAGGTACTGGAGTTGGTGGGTGAGGAGAGGGGTTTGTTGAGAGAAATCCTATGGAGGCAGGAAAAATGGATGAAGGGCGTATTGAGCGGCAGTGGGATTTTGAAGAAGGTAATAGAGGGGGGAATATTAGGCAAACGAGGAAAGGGTAGGAACAGGATAGGGATGTTGGACGGGATGAAGGGAGGAAAGGAATATACAGAGTTGACGAGAGACCTGATGTAGAGTAGGTTGCTGGATTGTGTTTTGTTTGGAGTTACAAAATATTTATTTGATAGTTGTGTCCATCCAAAAACCTACTTTAAACGGTAGACTACAAAAAACACGCTGTCGCAAGGGGCGTTTCATGTGCGATACAGGGGGTATCGGGGAAGGTCACACTAAGTACGCCGAATCTTACAAAAAACATCGTGTATTATACAACATCGGGCACATTACACCATATACGTAAGTATCAGAAATTGATTATTATGGATGGCTAGGCCCTTGGTAACCTAACGCGAGAACGGACAACATTAGTATGCTGGAACATTACCTGAGATGGCAGGATAGGCAGGCAAAGGCAGGATAGACCTGGTCACGTAACTCGTAACCCAAGCAGAGCCCTTGTCCGAAGGGAACGTCTGATGAGGAGTTCGGGAGCGCCAAACGCTGTCACAGACACTGTAACATGGGCAAGGCCCTCGTCCGTACTAGAGGAAGTTAGCACTAGGACACTCTGTCGCGACAAGCGCAACACAGCCGAAGTCTCGCGTCCTATCGTTCACCGTCAGATATCCAACTGACCACCACTTTTCGCCCCGCGACCAGGGCTTTTACACCCAACTTTTGGAGCCAGGGAAGGAATACTATGTTGTATGCTTGCAACATTGTGTTTTTGGTCGCTTGGGGAATTCGGGGGAGCCAAGGAAGGATTGCAATGTCGCTTAGTTGCGACATTGTATCTCTGGTTACTAGGGAGATTTCTAGGAGCCTGGGAAGGAATACTACGCCGTATACTTGTGTGACGACGTATATCCATCCGGCATAATGAGAAAATGCAGAAAGGGCACATTTAGATGTTTAGTACATTTATGGTTTCATGACTGAAGGAATTAGTTTTGAAGCTTTTGGGATGTGACTGTAGAAATGGATGTTGAAAAGAAACTCACTATTTTTCGGATTTCCGGTGGTCCAAGTCACTTTTGGAGAGAAAGAAAGAGTTGTTTCCTTCTCTCCAATGAAGAAGGTGGATTGGACCAACGAAAATTCGAAAAATAGTGAGTTTCTTTTCTTTTTTTGTTTTCTATGTTTTTGCTTTTGTCCACCAGTGCTAACTTCATATACATAATACATTGTCAGTAATTGCCATGACCACCAGCTTGATTATCACCCACCCAATCCCACCACCCCCATCTCCCCACTGAGAACGCACATACCTCACGCAACGCGCTTTGCGACCGTTTTATTTTTTTTATTTGTCCCTTGTGTCACCACCCTTCTCTCTTTCACCCCCTCATTCTTTTCCCCGCAAAGGTGAATTCCTCATCTCTGTCCTCCTTCTTCCCCCCCCCTCTCTTCTTTTTATTATTTCGGGGAGTGGAGAAAACACAACCCTCTCCTCTCCCCCCCCCCCCTCCTCACGTGTGACCACCTCCTCCTCCGCGACCGCTCTCCCTCGTCGTCCGGTCAATCTCATTTGGGGGAAGCCGGGGAAGGGCCCTCCCCCTCCCGCCACCACCTTCTCACACACACACACACACACGCCCGCTGGCTAATCCCGCCTGCAATGCGAACGGGGGAGATGGGGCGGAGTCGGGTCGGTCGGTCGGGTGGCCTGGAACCCCCTCCCTATCGGTGGCTGTCGCGACACCCCTTTCCTACCCCCGTCTCTCCTTCCTGCCCTCTCTCCGTCGCCGACTCCACCACAAGGGGTGGTACTAGGAGAAAAGGTGCGCCCGTGGATCCTTATCTAAAAAAATATGTTAGCGATTACTATAATGTCCACGTTAGCAGTTTTATGGAGGTGGATCCAAAAAGTTTTTACTTTTGTGCACGACTTACTTGTATTTTCTTTTAAATATTACAAATTTAGTAAATGTTTTATTTTTATCTCATATTGTCTGGAATAAAACTTTAATACGAAGCGTAGCTATGTACGTCGCGGAAACGTGGTCGCTGAAGCAGGAGGATAGACGTAGATTGGAGGCTTTTGAAATGTGGGTGTGGAGAAGAATGGAGAAGGTGAAATGGACCGAAAGGAAAACAAATGAGGAAGTACTGGAGGAGGTGGGTGAGGAGAGGGGTTTGTTGAGAGAAATCCAATGGAGGCAGGAGAAATGGATGAAAGGCGTATTGAGCGGCAGTGGGATGTTAAAGAAGGTAATAGAGGGGAGAATGTTGGGCAAGCGAGGAAAGGGGAGGACCAGAATAGGGATGTAGGGATGAAGGGAGGAAGGAAGTACACAGATATGAAGAGGGACCTAATGTAGATTAGGTTGCCTGGATTGGGTTTTATTTGGAGTTACAAAATATTTTTTTGATAGTTGTGTCCATCTAAAAACCTACCTTAACCGGTAGATTACCTAATAATACTAATAATTGTCTGGAATGCATCTTGTATGAACTAACTATATTATTATTGCTGTTTGAGATAGGTCTTGTGTAAGACAATCACAACCGTCTATAGCTTTTTGACACAAACTATACAACGATACGCTTCCTTGTCTCCCCTAACAAATAAACACCCTGATATCCAATTCTGCATCCTAAATTCCGAATGCTTCCTTCCTCCCTTCATTCCAACCCTATCCTGTCCATACCCCTTCCTCGTTTGCTTAACATTCTCCCCTCTTCCTAACACATCCTTCAACATCCCATCGCCAAACATAACAATTTCAATAATTGGAAAAACTCCAATAGCCGCAAACAGTTTACATTTCAAAACAGGGTACAATTGAGATCGGTTGCCGGACGTCACAAATGTTATTATGGTATTCACCTTTCTTTTTCCTTACCTTATTTACCATTTACCCAATCCTTTGACTTGTGGCGTTTGCCAACTAATATCAATTGTACCCAGTTTTGAAAGGTAAACTGTTTACGGCTATTGGAGTTTTTTTTTAATTGTTCAGTACTTCAGTATTAGTCGTAAGAGCTCAATTCATTCATTATAAGAGTTTCAGATTTAACTTTGTGGAATCCCTTCATGATGAGGGTAAAATAGTAACTTTACACTTCCACAATAAAGTTTTTATACAGTACGACCATGGTTTTGATGCTGCGCAGCATCATCACCTGATGATAATGCGCAGCATCAAAAACATGGTCGTGAAATATTAAATCTCTATTGTGGAAGTGTTAAGTTTATTTTTTGCCCTCATCCCATTGCCAATCAAAATGCTCTGCAATCGTCATTCCTCCTCCATTGGGTTTCTCCCAACAATTATAAATGCTCACCCCCTATCACCATACCTAGCACTTCCTCGTTTGTTTTTCAATTCGTCTAATTCCCTCTTTTCCGTCCTTCTCCGCACCCATATTTCCTAAGTCTCCAAATTTGCTCTAATCATCTTGCTTCAACGACCATATGTAACTACACATAAGGATGTGAAAAACATTTTTCGTTACGTGTGTACGGTCGATGGAGTCGATATGACGACATTGGCGCTCTTTACTCCGCACAAGAGCGTTATCTCTAATCTTTTGTATCGATTTTAGTGCATAGCCGAAGGGCGTAGTCGATATTGATCGATATAAGGCGGTCTATACTTCATCTACTCTAATATTATCGCCGATTCGGGTTATTGCCACCAACTATTATATATATATATATATATATATATATATATATATATATATATATATATATATATTTATATGGGAGGTCGATAGTGGAAAATGAATCTAGCTTAAACCTACTCAGTAGCACAGTCTATGTACGCGAAATTTTGAGATTCATGTGCGTTGATTCGTTCTGCCCCGTAATCGCTGTGTTCAGTGGAGTGAATTTGAAAATTGTGAATGCGTTTTCGTTATTCATCGCGTTAATGAATATAACGAGTGCGTGTTATGAAGACGTACGATCGTGCCTAAGGACTCTAAGTCCCATGATATGCTTTGATCGGCAGGTTCTCGGGTTTTACAGTGGCAGCGGATATTGCCGCTGCCTACCTTAAACCCATACTCTTATCATTAGTACTTGCGACTGGTTACGCATTCTGGTTTTCCAAATGGCGAGATGAATAATTGAACCTACTATAATCGAATACTCAGGCTTTTATACGTCCCATGGCGGAGGAAACGAATTCAGATCCAAAACCAACGTAATAATTTTGACAGTCTCTATTTTGTATGGGGAATTGTGTCAGACGTCTCCTGTACGCTGTCAATTAATTTTTTTCCAGTTTATGCGGCCACTTTCGTGCTTCCCCATCATAATACGAGTAATGGAGTGCTTCTTTGTTTCCAAGAAATCTGCCACCTCCCCTGTCTGCTGATGAATAGAGAACTCGAGGTAAGTTTAACAGCTATGTCACACTACCTATTATCGCGGAAAACACATCGGTGACGTAACTACGAGATACCTTCATGTTCTAAGGTTTCCCGATTGTTATTTTATTACTAGAGTAGACAAAAAGATGTCGTTGTGCTTGAAATACGCGGGCTATTCTTAATACGAATGCGAAACATAGATGGCTGCACTGTACAGGGAACAGGGTTTGTATAGGTGTCGTTATTGTTAGAAGCATTCTTAGTACCTAAAATGGCGTCGATTTTTGTTGAAGAACAGCGTGCAATCTTCCGTTTACGCCACCAGCGTGATTTAACACAGCTATATCGAAATTCATTGTATATTCAGTGAGGCATGCGGCGTTGATGGAATTATATATGTGTATGAATGTGCGTTCGTGGGTGGGAGACCGTTAACAAAGAATTCCTAACGTCGTATCGTGACAACGAACCCAAAAAGCCTCGGGGTTACAAACCATCTGGCTTATTCAGTGGGCAAGAGGGGTTAATTCCACAGAAGCGTTATCGTCTGCCATGCAATAATGGCTCCAACGTTGTGAAATAGCGTAAATCTGCAAGGAGATTATATTGAGTATTTGCAGAAGTTACAACTAATTGGTGTTAGTTGTTTGTAAGGAAATACTTGGGAGATCATTGAACTTGAAGACACATCAGAGCGTCAGTGACTGATAATTGCAAAGGGTCTCCTGACCATTTACATGTCTGGAGGAATTCTTTAGGATAAAGCCCAGGACCAAAGATTGGTCTCTGCCCTAAATCAAGTGAAAGTATTCGTGGAGAACCGCTTGAATGGTGGCTGTATAAATATATCCCTCTTTCTAACATGCAGTTGATGCCTTAATTTCATTACTCATTCGTCAAACGATGCATTATTAAAAATAAAACTAATGACTGCTTAAGCGAGTGGCTATTTCACCTGCCTTAACGAGTGGAACTCAAAAGTGATGGGAGTCAAAATGCCACAAGATGAGGAGGAGTTTGCAGTGGAAAACGTCTTGCTTGTATTAAAAAAGCAGAAAGCGATACAAACTATTAAAATTAAACAGCAATGCTGTGAAACGTCTCCTTTGCGTTGAATTCCTGGGACTATTCTGAAACGAAGATCTTGACTGGTCAACACACATTAACTTCATCATTTGGAAAGTGAACACTGGAGTTTTCATCGTACGTAAACCGCTAGGGCACTCTCTCCATAGAAAAATTCAAATTAATCTAATTTGCCAAAATTTACGATCATGAGTCAATGCGAGTTTAGTGCACCTTAGTGCATGTATTAATGACGGGCAATGAACAGTAATACAACATACGTCCAATCGTATTGAGTAAACGGTTATGATGAGAATATACATCTTGTAAAAACACTACAATGTGGTTTTCAATAATATTTTGAACGTGCTCTGAAACTTATTATGGACTCTTTACGAGGTACCATTTTTTGCAACCATAAGATTTTGGTTGTTTTCAATCACAAAATAATTTATACAATTTGAACAAAGTTGGATTGATCATGTTATTTCACACAATTACAAATACAATATAATCGGAAAATCAGTTTTTTTTAGGACGACATGTATTTCCGCACCATAATTAATCCATAGTTCTCCTGGTGTTCTCTTTCAACTTCCATAAGAGCGTGTATGGAACCTTGGATTTTTGGCACCAATTTTATGAAAACTAGCACGATAAAGCCTTGTTCTACATCTTCATTTGACGGAGAGAACTTAATAGCACAAATTCGGAGAATTTTATCAAAATGACATAAGCCTAATTTTCTCCATACTTCGCCATACACCCGAATTTTCCAAACTTCTCCTCGATCCCCTTCCTCTTGCTTCAAATACCAGTTTTCCGATACAAAATTGCTAAGTAAAGGACTATTTTTAAAATTAAATTTTTGACTGAAAAGGTGGTGAAGTTTTTACTTCCCAACTTGGGACTAAACCAAGCATATTGCGCGTACTAAAGGTGCTCGTCATCCATTCCCAACCGAATCCCGTTGTTATTTTGGAAATCCTATTTATTAACTGAAACTTCTAAAAAAATAAATATGAAATGTATTATTTGCTACCTAATGAGGACCAAGGTCTAAGTGCTACGTTTGGATTTCCCACTTTATTTTTCGGATTTCCCCCATAACGTCCTCTCTTCGCTCTCTCTGTTCAAAACCTCAAAAAATTATATTATTTTGTTGTGTTTGTACGCATTATCATGAGTGACAATAACCCAATTGACCAACGGAAGTAAAATAAATTTATTATTATTATTATTATTAATTTTGTTTTGAAATCTTTCGCTCTGCATTATAAGACTTTTCTCCCAGTATTCGATGAATGAAAACAATCATTTATATTTCACGTATTTATTCGGGGAAATTATTTAACGAGCCGCACGAGATTTCTGCGAATTGATGGTATAATCATTCAATCGACTGAAAAGGGAACTTGATCGTGTTTCCGCGACCATCGATTTGGTGGCGGAGAGCGGAATTCTAGACCAGTCAGTGTTGCCCTCTATCGACAGCACGGGAAATTCGAAGGGCGAGAGCGTGTGAAAAGCATAGGCGTTCGTTGCCCGCGTTCAATTGCTCGCACCCGACTTCCCACTTGAATGCGCCCTTTCCGTGATTCGGTATTCACTGTTGCCAAGTCTAATTATAATCCTCATAATTGCCGAATGCAGTGGATAAATCGAACAATCAGTTAATTAAATTTCTGTCGCGGCCATTGAACTGGGTTAAATGCTATCGTCTTCGAAAGACTATAGACACCGCGCTAGGGCCGAATTTCATAATGTCTCTTTTATTCCAAACGCTATTAAACATGAACGTTTATGCAAAGTCGAGATTTCCAACATACTCCATCTTATAAACAATCCAGACCGACTGTTAACGAACTTGGGAATCTAAAATGTTATTGAGTTCTCCCAGAATTGTAAGTATAAAACCATTTCAACAGTTTTAGGTTCAACATTTCAACAATTCAACATTTTGCGGATATGAAATAATGCCTAATCCGGCCGTTGGGACGATTTATTTCAGAAAATATCCCCATCCATACTTGGATTTAAATATGTGGAAGGGATACCTTAAAAAGAGTTAGTCGGATCAGACGTTAAAATAATGTCACCCTTTATAGTCTTTCTTTGCATGTAGATAAATACTAACTACGGGTTTCTCTCTCTCTCTCTCTCCACCCATCTACCCCAGATTCACTGAAAATACTACCTTTACCAAAGTATCTACCCCTCTTCCTAGTTGCAACAACAAACAAATGAGAATTGCGAAGGAAATAGCATTTCTATTAAATGTTCGATTACGGCTGATTGAGTTATGCTCATCGTCTCAGGTAATTCATTTTTAACCTCTCCAGAAGATCTCAATGGGATGGATCTCAAAGTGATAGAAATAGGCATTTAAATAAGTGTGTGCCAATTTCTTACTTGATTTACAAATATGTGTTTTTATTTATTTACCTTATCCATGACTTCATTTTAATAACATCTATTTTTTGTGTGGAATAGTTATTTCGACACTTTCAGTTAATCGAATCCCCATTTTAATTCGAAAAGAAAACTAAAGGATCTTGTGAATTTTCACAAATTTCAATGAGGACGAATAGATCATAATCTTTAAATAAGTCAGTTCTTATTTCTTTTCTTTCCTTCTTCTTTCATTTTCTGACATATGAAATCGTTCCTCTGGAGTTTTGAATGTTCATGAATAGTTTACGAGAGGATATATGAGGTGTATCGGAAGTATCTCGGAAGTGTTTTCGACCAACACGGTCAAAGTAGTAGGGACTTAAGGAGAAGAATTGCGCTATGCAAGGAGGTGAGTTGATGACAGGGACATTGAGTTGGGAGGTTAAGAAAAAACTGGTAAAACCTTTGATATGGAGCATAGCTACGTACGGCGCGGAAACGTGGTCGCTGAAGGGGGAAAGACGTAGATTGGAGGCTTTTGAAATGTGGGTGTGGAGAAGAATGGTGAAGGTGAAATGGACAGAAAGGAAAACAAATGAGGAAGTACTAGAAATGGTGGGTGAGGAGAGGGGTTTGTTGAGAGAAATCCTATGGAGGCAGGAAAAATGGATGAAAGGCGTATTGAGCGGCAGTGGGATGTTGAAGAAAGTAGTAGAGGGGAGAATGTTAGGCAAGCGAGGAAACGGCAGGAACAGGATAGGGATGTTGGACGGGATGAAGGGAGGAAAGAAGTACACCGAGATGAAGAGGGACCTGATATAGATTAGGTTGCTGGATTGAGTTTTGTTTGGAGTTACGAACTATTTATTTGATAGTTATGTCCATCTTTACCGGTAGATTATTTAATAATAATAATAATATGAGGTGCACGTAATACAACATGAATCTTGTAAACCGATGCGTAAAAGGGTATTAGTCAATATCAGGCCGAAAATGGCATGCACTATCATTTGAAAGACACGTAATTCTAGACTGTTTGGAATAACATTTAGAAACATCCCTTAATCTCACCCACCGCCATTTCACCACTTTTCCCTCTGTTATGCTATCCACTTAGCGGTCCAATGCGATTAAAGCTTTCGATACACATAAACTAGTTTCAAACCACAAAATTTTTGCCGTATCATTTTATGTGTATCTTTTCCTAGCATTCCTTCGATAATGTCGTACGTCGTCACCTGCTCGGTAATTATTTTTTAACTGGTCGGGTAGTTTAATATGTTCCTATTCCGCCATATGTCGTCAGCAACTGCGCAATTCGAACGTCAAAAAGTGCAAACATACAGGGTTCGTCCGGAAAATAAGTGTACTGAGCTCAGGAAAAAAATTTATTACACTTTTACATATCTTAAGCTAATATTCCTCAAAATAGGACCCTTGTGAGTCGATACACTTGTTCCAGCGGCGTTCCCATTCCTGGAACGCTCCCGCGAAGGCATCATCGGGAACCTCTCGAAGACACCTCGTCACGGCCTCTTTGACGGCGTCCAAAGTCCCGTGTCTTTTCCTCGTTTGGAATTCGAATGTCTTGACTTAATTTCTTTTTGTGACTTTGGAAGTATCAGTGGATGATTTGGTATCGGTACGAGAATGTGCAAACGACTGGGACAAATCTCTGGTGCGAAAGCAAAATTTTTTCTTATCGACGATCATGGGTGGTGTCGTCACGATTGAGGCGTGGTTTTTTATCCCGGAAGATCATCTTCACACAGCCCCACTTCCGAATGTTGTTGCCGCGCGACGGACACTACTTGTGCTGAGGGTGTGACCTCACCGAGTACAATCGAATTCCTCTTAGGGTGAATTGTGACTCAGGCAAATTATATGTCCAGTGGGACCACGTGCGTTCCCTATCTATCAATACTCTCTTCCTGAACCACAATCAAGACGAGTCAACTACGAGGCGTGTTAATAAAGTAAGGCCCGTTTGGTCACAGGAAAAAATATACTCATATGAAACACATTTTATTGGCACTTTTAGTTAGCTACAAACCTACTTCACTTCTCTACATAATCGCCGTTCACTTCTAAGCATTTTTCGTACCGCTGCACCAGCTTCTTTAACCCCTCTGCATAGAAACTCGCCGCCTGATGGTTGAACCAATTGACAACGCCATTCTTGAGTTCCTCTTCGGTTTCGAAACGTTGTCCACCGAACCACTGTTTCAAGTGCAAGAAGGGGAAGTAGTCGCTGGGTGTAAGGTCAGGACTGTACGGTGGGTGGTTTAAAGAGTTCTCAACGACCCAAAAACTCTCGTCCACTGGACATTCTTTGCTCTTTGTGGTGGTCGGTGAGCATTTTCGGTACCCACCTTGCACGCAATGTGTGGTATCCGAGGTTTTCCGTAACAATATTGTAGACAGTAGTGCGTCCAAGTTGAGGAAATTGTTCAGCCAGGCCATTAATTGTAAATCGACGATCACATCGCAGTTTTTGTTCCACTTGCGAAACAATTTCATCGGTCAGAATACTGGGCCTACCACTTCGCTCTTCGTCATGGACATTTGTTCGTCCATTTTTAAAATCACGGCACCATTGTCTAACCTATCCTTCACTCATAACTGTAGGTTTATAAACTAGGCATAATTCCATTTTGGAAAATTTTGGGGGAAGGAATAGAATTGAGGAACAAAAGAAACTTAAGTATTTTCGCAGTTAATTCACTTTGTCT
Organism: Hetaerina titia; assembly: GCA_037158775.1. Taxonomy (NCBI): domain Eukaryota; kingdom Metazoa; phylum Arthropoda; class Insecta; order Odonata; family Calopterygidae; genus Hetaerina; species Hetaerina titia. The sequence continues at coordinate 28,240,322 of CM073775.1, read as the reverse complement.
TGACGCAATATTGAGTGCTAACGATAATTCTTCGTGAACAGCATAATTGAGCATAATTCTTTGCCGAATTTCATTACTTCCTCTGTTAAGATCCCATTTATTATCTTCTCATGTCACATACGTCTCCCTCGTGTGATTATATAGCTTAAACATTCTTTTCCTTTGGACTCTTTGGAGAAACTTGGTGTTGGGTGATATCCGTATGAGTGAAATCGTTGTTTGAAATTTCATCCAGGGTTTTTCTTCATTAAGAAGAGATGGATTTAGGTTGTTGGTTGTGAGTTGAAAGGTATTTTCTCCCATTCAGAACCGATCGCTCTTACACAAACTCTCTCCTTTGATGTTCACCATTAGTGACCGTAATATTCATATTTGGATTCTAAATTCTCGTTGCCTCTTGGAGGAAACAGCTTTTTGCAAAATTTCCTGAATTACATTCGTGACGAATTTGGAATTTTTACTCAGAAGGAACATTAAAAAGTGTTTTGTTTTGTTCCCATAGGCGATTTTTACGCTTTAAGAACACAAAACCCACCCAAAGTGTGGTTTTATAGGTGGAGACAAGAGTTAGCCTAATACTAAACCCTATTATTATTAGGTTATCTACCGGTTAAGGTAGGTTTTTGGATGGACACAGTTATCCAATAAACATTTTGTAACTCCAAATAAAACCCAATCCAGCAACCTAAACTACATCAGGTCCCTCTTCATCTCTGTGTACTTCTTTCCTCCCTTCATCCCGTCCAACATCCCTATCCTGTTCCTGCCCTTTCCTCGCTTGCCCAACATTCTCCCCTCTATTACCCTCTTCAACATTCCACTACCGCTCAATACACCTTTCATCCATTTTTCCTGCCTCCATAGGATTTCTCTCAACAAACCCCTCTCCTCGCCCACCATCTCCATTACTTCCTCATTTGTTTTCCTTTCGGTCCATTTCACCTTCTCCATTCTTCTCCTCACCCGCATTTCAAAAGCCTCCAATCTACTTCTATCCTCCTGCTTCAGCGACCACGTTTCCGTGCCGTACATAGCTTCGCTCCATATCAGAGTTTTTACGAGTATATACTAAACCCTATACGGCATGTTAATTTCAAGCGTATAACATATTTCGAGCAGAGTTAGAAGTAGGATTGACAGACCTAGTATAATACCTGAGAGGGACTGTCATCCGATCTAACATGTGGAAAGTAAGCTATCGTTGGGAGCGTATGGGGAGACGGAATAAAAGGAAGCAAGTGCTCATTGGACGAACGGTGGGGAAATATTCGTTTGAAAACATTAAAGAGAGGCGTTATTTCACCTCATTCGTAAGAATTCACCTTGAATCGTCGTCGAGTGTTTTCGACCCTTTGCAGAAGGACTTAATTTCGGAATTGAACAGGGTACAAATAAAAGCTGCCCTTCTCTTGAAGGATCGTCAAATGAACGAACGGAAAGGATCACGTTGCCATTGGATGGCCTTGTTTGGAAGATGATGGAAGCATAACATTACAGACGATCCTCAACTTTAAGAAAAGTACAAATAATTCGAGTTTATCACCGATAAAGAAGAAATAAACTCATACGTCTCATTAAATTGGGAGGGCGATATCGCAGTTATAACTCACTTTAGGAATAACACCACGCCGTAAATGCCATATACCTGTATATTAACTAATATACAGGGTTTGTCCGGAAAACAAGTGTACTGAGCTCAGGGAAAAAAATTATTACACTTTTATATATCTTGAGCTAATATTCCTCAAAATAGGACCCTTGTGAGTCGATACACTTGTTCCAGCGGCGTTCCCATTCCTGGAACGCTCCCGCGAAGGCATCATCGTGAACCTCTCGAAGACACGTCGTCACGGCCTCTTTGACGGTGTCCAAAGTCCCGTATCGCGTTCCTTTCAAACTCCTCTTTATCTTCGGGAACAGAAAGAAGTCCGGTGGTGCCAAGTCCGGGCTGTAGGGCGGGTGCGGCAGCGTTGCCACGCCGTGCTTGGCCAAGAAGTCCGACACGACAAGCGCGGTGTGAGACGGCGCATTGCAGCCGCCAGATGTTTTTGATCGCTGGCCGGACGCGGGCGACTCGTTTTCGAAGCCTGTCGAGCACTTGGACGTAAAATGCAGCATTTACAGTTTGTCGTTCAGGTACAAATTCGTAGTGGACGACTCCCCTTTTGTCAAAAAAGACAATGACCATCATAAACTTATTTTCCGGACGAACCCTGTAATGTCACTAGTATTCTCCCGACTAAATTATCATTGAGAGGCCTCCGGAAATATGACGGAGATGAATTTGCATGAGAAAATATTTAAATTTCACGCAAAATATCTTTCTCACACTCATCTAGTTTTGACTTTCCCTTATTTTTTGTCGAACGAGTCTCAAAATCAAAATTAATTTTTCTATGACTATTTTTTTTATTACTCCGCCTACAAGTCCATCTGAAATGTTACAAAAATGCAAACGAAAGCGTGGGTCTGGATATAATCAAGACATTAAGATAACACGCATGACTCGCACTTATAGATAAATGCAAATTATTGTAGTTCAACAGTGACATGAAATAAATAATCCTAGTGCCGATTTGCATTGTATGTAGATGTAGGTACCTGGTGCCCTAACACCCTCGTGCAGCATTTACAGTTTGTCGTTCAGGTACAAATTCATAGTGGACGACTCCCCTTTTGTCAAAAAAGACAATGAGCATCATACACTTATTTTCCGGACGAACCCTGTAAGTGCGTTTAAGTGTGTCGATAACAAAAGAGAGACATAGAGCGAAGGAAGAAGAGAAAACCGTTTGAGATAATCCTGATTGGAAATGTCGTATATCCCAATATCCGGTCAGTTGAATTTAATCAGTTAACGCCACCTAGTTTTCCTTTTCGAAGATATTCATACGAACTAAATATTCCAAATTAATTACTAAAACATTATCGTTTAGTGCTCAGGTGATCTAACACTTAAGTTTTACATACCCGATTCTCTTAGGGTGTGTAGCTTAAGGCGAAATCAGTGACGACTGCACTTCTTCCCTGACGAGAATTCATAGGGACTAGGTTATTCTTGCTCTCAGTACGTGCATTTCAATTGGGGCTTCCTTAATTAATTAAAATTGGCAATTTTCCCCAAAATAAAATTTAATGCGACCGGTTTCGATTTAACTGCATCATCTTCAGGTATGTAACTGCATCACCTGAAGATGATGTAGTTGCATCGAAACCGTTAGTATTTAATGTTATTTCGTGGAAAATTGCCAATTTTAATTGTTCATGATATTCCACAATATCACGCCTGAAACGTCTCTTTTTATTGGGGCTTCCTTGTTTCTATGTCTGTACTGGGCCTGGTTTTATTGGCCCAGTATTGGAATAATTAAATATAAATCATTCTTTTTGCAAACTCAAATATTTTATTTCTTATTAATTTTGAGAGTCAGTGAAATTTCCATTCTTACATAATTATTATGCAGTTTTGTCTCTACTGTGGAGGGAAAATAAAAAAAAATCATTTAATTATTACGTTCTTTCAGTCTAACCTTATTTTGTTACATTCAAGTAAGGTTCGAAGAAACCTCCAAATACTATAAAATCATATATATAGATATATGTATACATAAATATACATTTTTAAAAATTGAGTTTGGCCAACTATGGACCGCAATGACCTCAAGACTTCTGGTTTTTTCTTCTTTCTTTCTTCCCAGAACTTCTTCATTTTCTCCCCAGCTGTTCGTCCTTGTTCTTCAATACACACCCTCTTTGTTTTTTAATTTGTTGGTTGGTCTTCAGTAAATCTTGTATTGTCTATTAGTTTTTTGCACATCTCTCTGCTGTGAATATATATATATATATATATATATATTCATATAATATCCAACTGCATGTATTCATCTCGATCTCCATCATTTCATCATTGAATTCTTGACTATAAAATATTATTCACCTTCGCGAAAGTGTTTAATTGCGCATAGGCGCGTCCAACCCATAAACCGTCCACTGTCATCTCAACCAAAGTGACGTGCGTGATGTGTTACTTCATCTCTCGTGTATGTATTTTTGCTTCAGACTGGAGGTTTCACGAAGGGTAACTTTCGATTCCTTCAAAATTGCCCTCTTTCCCATTGCGATGAATTGTTATATATTTAAAGTGAATTTGCAGAAATTGCACAGAAATTCTGTGAAAATGAAAGCCGGAAATGTCCTCTTAACAATCCTCCTTCCGATGCTGCCTTCATAACGCACGTCCAAATGTAAACGATTTCATTCCTCTCCATCTGATTCAACGCCAGTTGAATTTTGGTTCGTCATCCCCTCTCCTTCCTCACTTCCACATCGACCCTCCCTTTTTCCATTTCCTCACCCCCTGTAATCTTACCTATTATATTGTTCTAAACTACTTTTATTAATGTATCTGTAGCCTTGGTTGTCATTATCTTCTACTCATTGCCCTATTAATTGCTTCAAATGTGTCTCCCATTTTGTGATGCTCAATTTCTTTTTTATTCACGTTCAGTCCTTTTCATGGTTGATTTCCTGTTTCTATGGTTAGAATCTTTCTAAACTGTATAATCGAATTAACAACTACTTGTATTTTTTGTTTCCTCAACCAAATGGTTTACTTTAGAGAAACAATTATGTTATTCATTCACATTTTACGCCAATCGCCTACGTCACCCAAAGAGCTTATTTCTTTCGATATTTCGACGACGTGCTCGCCCAAAAAGCGATATCACCGCGAAAGGATTTAAGATCTCCGGGAGACAGATTTAAGCATCTGACGGGAGAAAATAGTCCAGCAGGATAATAATTGTTGGCTCCTGGTTCCATGGGAAATGACATCAAATTACATTTGCGGATTTGCGGCAGTATTTCCGGGTACCTGCGGTCATTCGAAACTTCAAGAAGGAATCGTGTATGTCATTAGTGCTACAGGGTTCGTCCGGGAAATAAGTGTACTGAGCTCAGGAAAAAAAATTTATTACACTTTTACATATCTTAAGCTAATATTCCTCAAAATAGGACCCTTGTGAGTCGATACACTTGTTCCAGCGGCGTTCCCATTCCTGGAACGCTCCCGCGAAGGCATCATCGGGAACCTCTCGAAGACACGTCGTCACGGCCTCTTTGACGGCGTCCAAAGTCCCGTATCGCGTTCCTTTCAAACTCCTCTTTATCTTCGGGAACAGAAAGATGTCCGGTGGTGCCAAGTCCGGGCTGTAGGGCGGGTGCGGCAGCGTTGCCACGCCGTGCTTGGCAAAGAAGTCCGACACGACAAGCGCGGTGTGAGACGGCGCATTGCAGCCGCCAGATGTTTTTGATCGCTGGCCGGACGCGGGCGACTCGTTTTCGAAGCCTGTCGAGCACTTGGACGTAAAATGCAGCATTTACAGTTTGTCGTTCAGGTACAAATTCGTGGTGGACGACTCCCCTTTTGTCAAAAAAGACAATGAGACAATGACACTTATTTTCTGGACGAACCCTGTATGTGAGTGAGTACGATAGAAAAACGTGTTCGGTGTGCTTCAAATCACGACTGATATACTATTAACATTAGCTGGGAGTTTTTTTAATTTTGTGATGTTTCCGAGTAATGACTGTTTCAAGCCAAAGGCTTATCAATGCTTTAATCACAAAGCCAAGATATTTGCGTATTATTCGTCAATGTCAATGTTATCCCCTTGAAAGTAGCTTCAATTAGATATTATACGGGTACAATAATGCCAGCGTTTTTTCTCCAACACTTCGGGAACTCGATTTTTGGTATAGATTTTTAGCTTTCTCTCAGCGATGCGTTTTTAATCTCATTTTTTTGCGAGTAAAACGACTACCCGTTAAGGTTTTCTTTATATTTGGGAACAGAAAAAAATCAAACGGGACCATACCTGGCGAATATGTAGCCTGGGACATCATCAAAAGTTCACGAACAAGCAGTGAAGAGGTGCATTATCGTGGTGGTGCAAATCTATTAAATTATTTCGCCTCAAATACGGTTGTTTTTTTGTATTGCTTCACGCCTATGGAGTTCAACTTGGTTGGGTAGTACCCTTTATTGATCTTTTGATCTTGTGACCTTAAGAACTCATTGTGAACTATGCACTATAGGAAATTACAAAATTGCCATTATTTTATGAACAGAGCTCGTCTTTTCTGTGTTCTTCCTTCCACGATTCTACCTTCATTCGCCATTTCCAGCCATAATCAAGGTTTAGACAAAAAGGCCAAATTCTTAAATTCTTTTTTGACTGTTACCTAGCATTGCATATCCGCATTTCAATTTTTTTGGATTTGGTGACCGTCAATACCAACGAGATGTCGCGTTAACTCGTGCCTGAGACTTCGTATAAAGATCCAAAGTCCAGAATTCCTTATTTTCATATATTTTTAAAAAATGTTAGGCATCATTTCACGCTGCCATGGATTTTTACGCCTATCGGGGAAAAAAATCAGCGTAATGCCAGGCATATTCGACGACCCCGAGGCTCGTGAAAATCAAATGACGGCTTCGAACGAAACACCAAGAAAGGCAATTCTTTCTCTCCGGGAGCATTTTTTTTCTCACTCCTAAAAAATTGATCGATTCAATCGTGATGTCTTGGATGTTATTGGAGCTGAAAAATTTAGCAATAAGGATCTATTGATTTCTCCATACACACAAATACCACGCTATTCACCAAAAAGGTACGTGGCAGGGGGTTCAAGGACGAGGTGGAAAGGGCGTAAGGAATAAGGGAGAGGAAGGGTGTTTAAAGAGTGGGGGAAAGGGGGAAAACATCCACCTAAAATGCACGAAAAGGACGTACCTAGTGTTCAAAAATATTAATTAATATTAGCGGACAACTTAGTTTAAAAAAAATGATAATTTTACCTATCACAGAAGTCCCCGGGTATGTCAAATAGGAGGGAATAAAAATGAACGCCCACCTCTCACATGATGGACCGCCACTATACTAAGAACATGTTATAGATCTACGTATCCACACACACACACACACACACACACACACACACACACACACACACACACACACACACACACACACACACACACACACACACACACACACACAGTTATATATATATATATATACACACACACACATTCAAACACGAAATCACACCATACGGCGAAAAAGTATTCATTCACGTGAAAATAGAAAGGAAACGGGATAGAAACACATATAAAGGACGAACACAGGAGAGGTGGGGAAGGCGGAATCAAGCAGATCACAAGCGCAAAAATATTTCCTTGACCGGGACTTGAACACCGGATCTTTAGACTTGCCGGGCCTATACTCTAACCGGTTCTAAAAGAATCGGGGCACTTGGTTACATAAAAGACCGGCAGATCTCAGTGTAAATTACGTTTCTTCGATAGCTGAAGTGGTTAGAACATCTTCCCGGCAAGTCAAAAGATACAGTGTTCAAGTCCCAGTCAAGGAAATATTTTTGTGCTTTTGATCTGCTCGATTCCGCCTTCCCAACCTCTTCTGTGTTCGTCCTTTACATGTGTTCCTATCCCTTTTCCATGTATCTATTTCCACGCGAATGAATATACTATATACGATATGTGTGTGTGTGTTCCGTCTTCCTCCGCTGGGCATCCGTTCACTCATATCTCAGACCTCATTGATGGGATTATACAAAGACGGAGAGACTCACTATTAGAGTGCCAATTGAGATTTTTTCATCCTATGTTTATTTTTCTTGGAGAAATTTTGCCTTACATTGAGAAAGCGTGGATGATTCGTTTCGAAGACCGTGCCAGTTAGAACTGCCGACAAGGAGGTTAGGCATGCTCAATGATTGAGCATTTCCCTTTGGACCTGTGCTCAAATATCATTGCCCTCTTTTGCGAAAGCACAAATACTAGAGACGAGGACGAATTATTCCTAAATGCTTTGATAATATCTCACCCCAAATATGTATTTCCTGAAATAAGTACGTGTTAGAGGTTACGGTGATTGCCTTGTCCCCTCTACAGCTTTTTCGTAAAAGAAGTGGTCTACCGGTTATAGGCATAACTCTAACGGACGTAGAGACTAGTCCATGCTAAACGCTTAGGACTTACCTACCACAGCAGTCCAAAAACTCGCCATTGTAATAAACGGTTTCTTTTAGATATTTTCATTATATGTCTGTCCTGCATGAGTAGAACACTACCTGGTAATTAGTGAGTGCGTTGAATGTGAACCCGTCCTTTTGAATAGACTTCCCTATTCCTCTTCTTGGTCAGTAGTCAGTGGAGTAGCTGACAGCAGTATAACAATTTAAATGAGTATAACGGATGTTGCATGAATGGTGACCATGTGCCCTTTTGCTGGATTGGGAGTTGCCATGTGTTGGTGGAATTAATGGAGTAAAATTAGCATGGCTGGAAACCTATCAACCCCTGCCACACGTTCCTTTGACGGCTTGCTGACGGAGTAAAATTATCCATTAACCCTTTCACCGCTCACCCAACATCCTTCCCTCTATATCATTGTCTTCAACATTTCATTTGCTCCTCCATTCAAATTTCCTGTCTCCATCGGATGTCAGCTATTGATAAACAAACAATCAACCACAAATCGTTTACTGTCAAATGGAAATTTCGATTTTCCCCGGAGGACTTCATGGTTATCATTGGCGGGGATCGCTGTCACCCCAGGATAGGGGTCGATCTTAAATTTTACGTAGCCATTTTCGACTTTTCGTACCCCAAACCCTTAATGAGGATCCGTATGATATGAAATGCAATTATTTTCGCGAGTATGTTCGCTATCTTTATCATCTAAAAGGCACGTTTCTCTACGAAACAAATCCAGTTAGTTTTGGCGAAAGAATTTTCACATTAAGAATGCTGATCAGTTCAAATGCGTATTGATAGCGTAAAAGATTTTTATGATAATTTTTTTTAAGTTCAGTGTATTAAAATTAATTCCCGTGAAACTAAGCTAAATTTAATTCCTAGAAGTGAAGCTAAAAAATTATTATTAACAACTATTTCAACAAATTGAAAAATGGTTACATAAATCTGAACCGGAGGTTTCATTGGCTTATTCTTCGGTTGCCTATGATAACTGCAATTATTTCTCCATCAATAGTTGATATCGTAACGCAATGATAACTCTCATGCACTATTCTTACTGAACTTCCCCCTTCTTGCACACTCTGTATGGACACCAAATGAAATGGCACACCCACCCTAAGCCCCGAACGGTAATTTACGTACATATACACATATACAATATACTGGTAGCAATCTCAAAGACGTATGGCAGAGGGTCTTAGGTGACCAGTGATTCTATTTCCGCTCCACTATTTTCACATACACACGTCACCCCGCGATCCACCGAAAGGTCACATGGAAGGGTGTTGACTGGGCACCATTCGTGAAACATCCATTACTAATATTATAAATGCTATTCGGTAAAATCAATATTCCACTGTCAACACTAAGAAGACATAAAAAATCAATTCAAAAGGGCGAGTTCACATGCAACGTTCTTAGTAATTACCTATTAGCATTTTACTAGCACAGGACACAGTTCACAAATGTACTACAACTACAACTTAATTTACAAGACACCCCACCACCTGGCCCAAGGGCGCGTGGCGGTGTGTGCCAACCATTAAGTGAGTTGAGGAGGAATGTAACTTTTTTGTTCCTAATTTTTTTCGCCTGTACATACGTATTTCTATATTTTCGTTCCTTCCTTGATTTTCTGTCCCAAATAGTGAATGGGAAAAATGAATACTTTTTAGGCCATCTTACCTCTATTCTTTTGTTGTTTCACACCCACTTGACTGGCATCATTGCAATTAGTTTAATCTAGTTCTTGAGTCTTCACATATCTAAAGGGTTGCATCCAATATTGTGTTTTGAATGCGTGAAGAATTGCGTTCCAACGCACGAATTTTTTTAATAATTTGGCAGCCTGTCTCTGTGCCTTGTTCATTTCTATAATCAATGATTCTTGGGAAGCATACCATATACGAGGTCTGTCCGAAAAGGATCCAGCCATGAAACATTTGTAAATAGACTACCTATAAAGATAGGGGATTAAGCTGGGATCCACTTGAAATACGAAGAGAACAAGCGAGACTTAAACTTTTAGAAATATTCAGAACAAACGAGTTAATGCTTAATATAGACAAATTCTCAGTTTTGAAATTTTGGAACAAAGGAATTGGCGAACAGGACATAAACTACGAAATAGAGGGTTCAGCACTAACTACGGCCAAACAAGTAAAATATTTAGGGGTAGTTCTAACACCACGCCTTTCATGGGAAGCACATATCTTGACAATATGCAGATCTTCTTCAAAGAAACTGGGCTTCATTAAACGGGTGGTGGGGAAATGTAATGAGAAAGTTAAAGAGAGGTGTTATTTTGCTCTAGTTAGACCTCATTTGAAATATGCCGCAATCATTTGGGAATCCTTGGGAGAAAATCTGGCAAAAAGGACTAGATAAAGTCCAGAGAAAATCCGCCAGATTCGTTAAAAATATATATGACAAGAACACAAGTGTAACAGGTCTCTTTGGGGATTTAGGCTGGGAGTCCCTTGAAATACGAAGAGAACAAGCGAGACTTAGACTATTGGAAAGATTCAGAACCAGCGAGTTTAACGACGACACTAAAGTAATTGATTATAATGGCCTTACAGTACTTGGATAGATCACACCACAAAGATAAAAAATAATGGGGATAGATTCTAATACTCATTCTTTCCCAGAATAATCATAATAGTAAGATAACAACGTCTTTTTAGAAATATTAAAAATATTCAATTTACAAGTCGGAACAAAATTAAGCATTGCAAAGATATCAGGTATTTCAGGTAGGTGCGTGTGTATATTAGTTGGTAGTTTGTGTGTTTGCATGTGTGTGGAGTGTAAGGGTTTTTGCATGAATGTATACCATGTTTTGTTTTTGGACTGGATAAATTTGTGGCTTTTGCATTCTTTTTTTCCTTTTTTCGAGTGGTGCCGTAACATCCCCCACCACACACCTTTGCGGCGGTTTGCGAGGTATTAAGTAGATTTAGGTAGGCTATTTTTCTCAAAATAGTGTATGGCTGGATAGGTTCCGGAGAGATCTGGTATTATACTTATTTTAATAGATTTTATAGCCCAGCAAAAAAAAACAAAGAAAAAAAATGTCAAATGCCGAAAACGTGATGGTGGTAAAGATGACTTATTTCGTTTCAAATAATGGTGTCATCATCAAAATTGACAGTGAGCAGGCAGGGGTGGGGTCTGTTCTTGAGACCTGTATATACAACCCTTATGAGGTCTCCTGCGTCAAAAAATTCCCATGGCTTTTGGCGTAGGAGGTTCCTCAGCAATTCCTAAGTTTGGGATATCAGCTGGGAAATTTTGACGCGGTAGAACCCTTCAAGTGTCCCTTAAGTCTGGAGACGATCATAAATATTTGCCTTAATAACGAACCATATTCTGCACTCTCTAAGTAATACTGTTTGTAATAAGCTTCTTCTCTCAACATCATTGCTGAATTTCTCACTTAATAATGAAACCATGTGTGAGACTTTGAAATTGTAAGTTTTACTTTCACATTTGTTCAATGAATAATAATATAGGAAACACAAATGTCCTGGCGATAAGAATTAATAATATTTCAAACAAGTATGAAAAGTACTTTGTCATTGATCGATTTTTATATCAATTTCTCCTCCAATGACATCTCCCTAATTTTCACTGTAATTTTCGTTGCGATAGTCATCTTATTCGTTCCCATGCCAATGAAAACGTAGGGAAGGAAAAAAATATTAAACCCTAATAGTTTGCGAGTGGAAAAACGTCGTTAAATTCCTTTTTTTTTCGACTCGGGATAAAAAAGAAAGTAATTGGTGTCGTGCCGTACAGGGGGTATCAAAATCGAATGGCTTTTGCTCTTAAGGACGCTTTGAGGACCAACGTTGGTGAAACGGGGGAAAACGTGGCTTCCCCCCTCGGCGAGATTAGAAATGTTGTTCCCTATCAGCAGGCAATTCATTGAATTACATCGAATGAAAATAAATTACGGTGCTATTTGGACGATAGCGTATCTATACGGAACAGAAAACCCTCGGCAAAATGATCGTATTTCACGAGCATTTTAAATTGTTTACAGATGTACCAGTATTACTCGTGATAATTGTCGGAATACTCCCCTCAATCGAAATAAAGGCCAAAGTTTAAATTTTTCAACCTTATTAACAGAAAAATCAAATTTTCACAATTTTTATTTTATTTTTTAAATATTTTTTTTTCTTGCAGAAAAAAACGGCACGATAGGCGTGTTTTTTTATGGACGAAAATTAATTGAAAAAGTAATTAGTATTGGATAGTGTTGCGATTTAAGGCAGGTTTTGGATTTGCAAAATACTGAACGCTCTTAAATTTCTTAGCCTTGCCCAAAACGCTACATTTGGAAATCCTGGAACACCCTTTCCTGGAAAATCCTGGAAAAGATACCCTTCTTCAATTCCGCACACATTCTGACCTTTTCTCATTCCGTCCAAGATGCGTATTCCATTCCTTACAATAGTAATTATAAGGGGAGGCGAACGACAGCAGAGGTCATTTGCGTCACAAGACATCGGTGGTAATCTGGTTAGGGTGGGATGTCTAGGGAATGAAGGGAGGGTGGAGAGAAACTCGGCGTCGGCCTACTGTTAACCAAAATCGCGAATGGGTCCACAATTTAACATCCCATCTGACGGACGCCATAATCACTTAAAAGTGTTCTCCACATAGCACCCCAAAAAGGGATCTGAATAATGCTGAAAAAAATCGACCACCACTGGGGTTAGAACCCGGGTCCACAAGGTGGGAAACAGTAAATAATTAATCCCCCGCACCCGCACCAACTATCCAATTTCTTCCCCTGCCTCGTTTCTGTAACAGTTTTCCCTCTATCGTCACAATCTTTAACATCCAATTGCCAATCAAAGTTATCTGCATCAATATTCTTAGCACTTCAAAGTTTATCTATCTAGCACTTCCTCGTTTGTTTTCCTTTTAGTCAACTTCATCTTCTCCATCCCTCTCCGCACCCACATTTGAAAAGCCTCCAATCCACACCTATCATCTTGCTTCATTCACCACGTTTCCATGCCGTGCAAAACTGGGCTTCATATTAAAGTTTTGACAACCCGTTTCTTAACATCCTTACTCAAAAGTCCCTGCAATTGATTCCCTCCTCCTTATGAAAGCTTGATGTTCCACCTGCTCTAGTTAATAACTTTTTTTTGACATCTTTTGACGTTTCAACACCCTCCTCTTTCTAAAAAACGAAAGGACTACGGGGACAGAATTAAAGTCCGAGACTATTCGAATTTACTTAGCATTTTCTTAATAAAATAATGGACGAGAGATTCATGTATTGCAATGGAATAAGTAACTTAATAATTCAACACGCATTTTGTTAAGATTCTTTGATCCATTTTTTGCACGAGGTAAAAATCGAAGACTAGCCAAAACACGTTCAAGCAAAACAGCTGTCAACAATTAACTGAACATTCAAAATGGCCGAACTTTTCGGCATATGTGAGAGATATAAGTACCAACATAACGCTTAAAACAAAAAGTTTAAACAAAACTTATCGTAGGAAAATAGTAAAGGTTAAAGAAAAACTTTACAAGTATATGTATGTAATCACACTTTCATATGAACCACGATATATTCAATATATTTTAAGCAATTGCACTTCGACACGCCTTGAATTTTGTGGATATGCACTTTTTATTTGATATTAACTGCATGATACTCTGTTGGACGGGATGAAGGGAGGAAAGAAGTACACAGAGATAAAGAGGGACCTGATATAGATTAGGTTGTTGGATTGTGTTTTGTTAGGAGTCACAAAATATTTATTTATTTGATAGTTGTGTCCATCCGAAAACCTACCTTGAACGATAGATTACCTTATCATAGTATGATCATCATCGACGTTAACCAGAGCCTCTTTTCGCTTCTTGAAATTCCGATTAATGTTGAAAGGTTTAGATGGGAATTAGGTTTATTTTGCTTATAAAAGAATAGCCGTGGTTATGGGAGGAAATAAGTATTCGGAATTGAAGAGGAGCTCATGATAATATTTGATGTCAAGTTGTGTGGTGCTAAGAGATGCAAGGAAATTGTCCCTCTACCGTTTGGTAGCTTGTGTTCATCCAAAACCTACCTTAACAGGTAGATTACCAATGAATAGTAATAATCGATACCGGATATAATTTCTACCAAGGCTCAATTGGCCATGTAAATAAGTTGATTACAAGCTCTAAGAAGTCATATTAGTTAATTATGTATTGATAGACCTGATTGTGATTAATTATTTAACCTTTGAGTGATATATCTTGGTTTCAACTACTGGTATCTAAAAATACATTGAAAAAGATTTATTTATTTACTGTATGTCACTCGTATAGATACTTACTCTAGTAGAGAGCTTAATTACTTGGAATGAAATAAGGCACTCATGTACTTTTAATCCCATATCGGATACAGTTAATCTGATCCGTGACCATTCGTAGCGACGGTATCGTTGTTAAGGCACCAGCGATACATGCAGAAATTTTAGTCCATATATGCCAATGCACTTCAAGGAAATTTTCCACAAATACCTTTTGTCTTTAGCTAATCTTTTCTTACTAAATTTTATTCACAGTGGACTTCTCGAAAGCCCCAAACCTGCTCTCTCGTCTTCTTTCCTTTAAGAAACGTTCCCTGAACAGTTTGACTAAACATTACAAAATCTACGGATCCCATAATCTTTGGTCGACCTCACTAATCGGTACATGTTTCTTTTTTGGAAATAAGTTCACTCCTCCACGGAGACGCCTATTTAAACGACACAGAAATACTTTTAAAAGTCCCTCACGCTGTTACCATTTTCTTTCAGAGTACTGTTAAAATATGCGGATCATTCAATTGAACTAATTTTGTTAACTCAGGATAGAAATTTTAACTGAAGCACAACATGCTGCTTATTTTTGTATTGCATCCCGACCGTCTGCCATTGATTCTATAGCACTTTTAGCTGGGGCCACCATCTCTTGGCCGACTTACTAGTTGAAGCTTGATCCTTCTCATATCTTGTCGAATGAATCATCTCCCCGCCCACATTTATTCTCATCTAAAACCCTCCCCCGTGTCTCTCTTACCACTTCCTAGCGTGTAAGATAAAGGGTAAACGCGATAACGGAGAACCATCCTGTCCTCCCTTGCGTATCACTACCCATCGCGTGTCTCCATCGGTTCCCTTGCTTCTCCAGTCCGACTTCGGCGCAGGTCTCCGTTGCCGAATAAAATGAATAGAGTTAACGGAACCTTATTTCGCGAATGATTATTAGATGAAATGAACTCGATGTGCTACCAGTAGAATCAATTCGGAATGAAATATGGTTAGTTT